>CM042147.1:120295962-120420962 GCA_023376005.1 Doryteuthis pealeii | reverse complement strand
TCTGTAACAATGCCATATACCCTCGTTGGGTATATACACCAGAGTTCTTATATATAAAGAGAGTGTAAAGTATCAGAGAGATATAGACAGATACATAACTTACTTGCCGTTCTTCGCCTAGTCGCCATGCTGGATTCTACTTTTTCTTTCTACTTCGGTCGTGATGTCTACGTCTAGTCTGGTTTCTCTAGTTAGTTCTTCATTTTCTTGCCTGACCGGTCTTCTAACTAAGGGCATGCGTTTAAGTTATGCAACAACCGATCAACAAGACTTGTGGTGGCTTTTTAAAGTTTATTTGTCGTTTTCTAACTCAACACGCGGAGCTGACAGCCGGGAATGAAAACACGTTTGTTTCATCCGGGATCTGACTATCAACCGAGGACCTAACTAGTTCTCACGCGACTTGCGGGTTTCCCGCCTCTGAGGTCAAAGTTTACCAACGGTCCGTAATTTTCCATTTGGGCTCTTTGTATTCTCGCTACACGGTGTTGTCAATAATCTATGCTACCACGTATATTATGCAACACTTCCAACAACCCCTCTCGATCCAGGGTAGCTTTACCTCTTCCAGGCACTTGATGTTGTGTTGCATACCCTTCTCATTACTTACTTCTTACTTCTATTCTTCTTCTGTTCTTCTGACATCTTAAGTTCTTCTTCTATTCTTCTTCTAGTGTCTTTGATATGTTAAGTTCTTCTAGGTCTCTTCTAACGTCTGAACTTTCTTGGGGACTTCAGGTCTGGTCTTTCATTGGGGATATCTCTTTATCAGAGGCCCTGTGTCATTGGTAGTTTTTAGATAATAACACCAGACTTCGATTTACTTTGATCATATTTTATTCTCGAAATCCCCCACCAGACTACCTGCGCAGATCGAGTCGGCCGCGTGTATAACACGACTCACCACCGTCGTGCTTTCTCACCGACTGACTAAAATCTATTTCTAATCTAAAACCGGAAGAGGGTCTCCTCCACCGATTCTCACGGTATCCACCGGAAGGAAGGATCAGGACTGAGGTCAAGCCTTGTCACTCATCCCTCAAGGCCGCCGGCTGAACTTATAACCGTCATTTTGATTTCTACACTATTGCACACAAATATTAGGTATCTAATAATTATGTAACAGTTGACCTTCCCTGTTGTGTCTGGGCGATGTGGGAAAATGAATGGAGGCATAACATCACCATCACTAGTGACCACATAAACGATGTGGGCTTACAGTCAAGTCACATTGAAAGCTCCGGTTCTCGCTAGACCATCAAAGTTAAGCATCGAGGAACCTGTTCAATACTTAGATGGGTTATAAAATAATAGAAAAAAATCCAGCAACATGGAAGGTTTTTTTTTGTGAGTCAGTACAATGCCACATGTCGATTTCTTACTGGTCGAAAGACGTCATGTGACAAAGTGTAGAAGAGTGGTAGTGAGAGCAGAGAATGTTTTATGTTTTATATGTACAGTAAATATTTTGTTCTATAAAAAGTCGTTTGTCTCCTTTCTTCAAAAAGCAGCACCCATCTCCTCACTGTGTTCGAAGTACGGTTTATTCTCTTGCAAAACGTAGGGTCTAAACAGTGCTTTTCCGGGGACAAAAATCCCCATACATCACTCTCACATCGAAATGAGAGCCGCTATTTAAAGGGTGACCATTTAAGCAACAGTAGGTACTGTAAGAACCCAAATATCAAAATTGATTTGGCCTTAAATGACTTCAAAAGGGTTGATATGCCATAAAACAAAACAATCAACCAACCAATGGTCTATAGTTTACGTAGCACAAAGTATACTTTGAGAAATATGGGTTATCTTCCCTTGACTCGGGGCCAGATGTGGGACTGCAGGGGCAGAAATACTCAGAACAGTAAGAGCAGTGGACGCCGCCGGACGTGCCGAGAACAGCAACAGCAGTCGGAGAGATAATATGTCTCTCCTGACAGAACAAACCAGCGCTGACTACTAGAACAGACACATGACACAGACAACAAACGAGTCTACAACAAAATTCTTCACCCTAAAAGAACTCAAAAAAGATGTGCATTACTTGTTACTATTGTAGGTGACTCAAAGACCGCTAAAAGCTATTAAGTTTTAGCAAACCCTTCGCGCCGAATATGATAAAATAGCCCCTTTTATACAAAATATTGTGTTGCCTTCTTTCTTTTCTCGTTACAGAATTTATTTCTATTAATAGTTACATGTGTTGGTTTTTTCCTGTTATAAGGTGTGTACCAGATGGTCACTTCTACTTATAGAATCGCCGATAAGCACGTGACCTGGGAAGGCAACCTATTGTCCAATCACTGGCAGTGCTCTGCTGCTGTTGTTATTTATACTGGCTGATTCTAATCTTAGCTCACTACTACTTGGATCTTCTTGGACGACTGACCTAAGGGATTCACCTAAAGGATTCTATACCACGGGACTTATTGACTTACTAAAGGATTCTATACCACGGGACTTATTGACTTACCAAAGGATACTATATCACGGGACTTATTCACTTACCAAAGGATACTATAACTCGGGACTTATTCACTTACCAAAGGATACTATAACTCGGACTTATTCACTTACCAAAGGATACTATATCACGGGACTTATTCACTTACCAAAGGATACTATATCACGGGACTTATTCACTTACCAAAGGATACTATATCACGGACTTATTCACTTACCAAAGGATACTATATCACGGGACTTATTCACTTACCAAAGGATACTATAACTCGGGACTTATTCACTTACCAAAGGATACTATAACTCGGGACTTACTTATTTACTTTAAGTTCTTTGCAGCTGGCCAAGGATGGCGGCCAGATACTTAACAACATGAATAAAAGGATGTTATAAATATTTAAAAAAAACAACAAACAACCCCCTCCAAAAAAAACCCCCAACCAACCAGCCAATGGTCTATGCTTGATTCCCAATGATGATCTCAAATATTGATTTTAAAATTGCCATAAAAGCCAATCCCACTTCACTTTGGTGATCGACACAATGTAATCAATCACCCCCCACATCCTCACCCTACTTACCGTTTTGGCCTTGTGGTGTACTAAGCTAAACTCAGTGAATATCTATAAAATATTTGTACAAAAAAATCTCCGACCTCTTCTTCATTATTGATTTGGTAAGCCTTTGATTGCAATTTCTTTGTTCTCACCTTAGATACGTGTTTGCCTCTGCTGACAAGAGGGAGACTTTTTAGGGCTTGGATACATAAAACTAGAAAAGACTCCATTCGTTTCCAGGATAAATGAGATTCACACAGCGAGACGATCAATTGACTCTTGCGTTTGCAATTTTTATTTATTCAGTGTAATTTGTTTAAC
Source organism: Doryteuthis pealeii (assembly GCA_023376005.1). Classification (NCBI taxonomy): domain Eukaryota; kingdom Metazoa; phylum Mollusca; class Cephalopoda; order Myopsida; family Loliginidae; genus Doryteuthis; species Doryteuthis pealeii. Next base: position 120,417,624 of record CM042147.1, on the reverse strand, counting down.
TTCTTATTTCTTTTTTTTTTTGCTAATCGTTAACGAAGTTTTTGTTTTTTTTGTCTCTTTTTTTTTATACCAGAGATAATTTAGTATCTTCAATAATCGGCTCAGTTTTGAACATAAAACGAAGTTTGCTTTACAAAAGTTATTCATTAGTGAATACATAATGGAAACAAAACAATGATAACAACGAACTATATACAGTACACACATATAAAAGAAAGTAAAGTTAGTGAATACAGTGTTCATTTATCTTTTAGGATGGGGGTTGGAAAAAAAAATGAATGACTGATATACAAGGTCAAATACTCTTTATAAACAGACCTAGGGACTTCGCAGATCAATAGTAAGAATGAGATAATCCTGCTTCGTTTTTGGATGACTCTATTTTGAGCAAACAATATCTGGTGATTAGGTATGTGCAAAATACAGAGTTAGGGGGAGATAACTCATGCTTTTCACTGAAAAAAAACCCCAAAAAGACTTACAATTTGGCCAAATTTATGGGGGCCTACACAAGTAAAATTTCATATAGGATAGTTACACTGGATAGTCAAAAAGCAAAAGAAAAAATAACAATACAACAAGTATTAATGAATAAAGTGCTGAAAATTACGTTAATTCTGGACAAATCCCTGATTTTTGGTAATTGTTTTAAAATAAAAATAAAATTAAAAGAAAATCTTTTCTTATTAGCTCCTCTGACAAAAAGTGGACATACCCACGAGTAATAAATGCGATTGTCAGATTTTTTTTTCCAACTTTACTCCTAGACGTAGCTGAACATGAACAAATTAAAAACAGCCCGGGCCAAATCTGGACCACAATCCTGAAATTTTGGATTCCAAAGTTTTAATTACTGTGAATGTTTTCAACGATGTTTTATGTGATTTTTTTTTCAAAAACTTTTATGGTAATTTACCATGCACGCATGAACTCTTCCAGCTATGAATAGCAGCAGGTACTGCTCTTAGGCAAGAGCCAATATTACACTGGTCTGCTCGGACAGTTGGGTAACCTTCTCATTTGTATATGATTGTACTACTGTTCTTTGTTAATATATTTGTTTAACTCATTTCCTCTCTTGTGTCTTTATTCTTACCCCTAACAAGGCCACAACATGACTGATAATTGTTTGAAAAATATTGTTCAAAATTGATAAAATTTAATGTGTACTCAATGCATGAAGTGTCATTGTTGGGCCTTCACAGAAGCTAGTTTAATTGCCACCTGAAAAACAGTGAAGGTTCACTATGAGTTCATATAGTATGATTGACAAAGTGTCACCTGAGATTGATCTGGAACGGGGCTCTCATTGGCTTAGAGAGTCACGTAATCAGGCAACGCTGAGAAATTAGAATTAGAAGAAGTTAGCAGAATTGAGTCTAGACGTTTAGGCAAGACATGTTCTTATACCTCTGCACTAATGCCCTTGAGAAAGGCATGAATCCATATGTTCTCCCCCATCTATGGGTAAAGACTATGAAAGTCTGGGTTCTTTAGCTTTGGTTAGGGTGACCAGTCAAGGAGAAGGAAAACTCTGAATTCAAACGAGCTTTATTCCACTTAAAATTGACCTTTGTCGCAAAAGGATTTTCACAGATTTATGGTGAAGATTACCTTGATACCTTTTCTTCAACGACTAACCTAACTTCTATACGAGTTTTAATTCAGTTGGCAGTCCAATATAACTTGCGAATACACCATCTAGATGTCAAAAGTGCTTATTTAAATGCTCCATTAGACTTATACATATATCCCCCAGAAGGTTTTGAAAATGAAAACAAAAATTGTGTATGGAAACTTAAAAAGGCCCTATATGGTTTGAAACAAAGTGGGCGTTCCTGGAATAACACTTTCCATAATTACCTGGTTGACCAGGATTTTAAACCCCTTATTATAGATCCTTGTTTGTATAGCAAGGAAATTAACAAAGAAATAGCAGTAATTTTATTATTATGGGTGGATGATATACTAATTGCTTTAAAAACAGAAGCTGATTTAATAAAAAATAAAAATAGTTTAAGTTTAAAATTTAAAATGACCGACCTGGGAAGGCTGTCTTGGTTTTTAGGGATACAATTTGAACATAGTGAAAATACTATTAGAATGAATCAATCTAGATATATTGAAAAATTGTTGGTCAAATTTAATATGACCGATTGTAAGCCCCGAAATACTCCATGCGAATTGGATATAAATAAACTTTTTGATAATGAAAATGAATTAATTGATAATAAGCTCTACCGTGAAATTGTTGGTTCCTTAATTTATATTATGATGGCTACTCGGCCAGATATATCGTATATAGTTTTAAAATTATCTCAGTATTTGGATAAACCAACATCAATCCATTTAACAGGAGCGAAACATGTTTTGCGATATTTGAAAGGCTCAATAAGTCAGGCGCTAGTATTTAAAAAATCATCTGAACCCTTGAAATTACGGGGATTTTATGATGCCGACTGGGCAGGTTCAAGTGACCGAAAAAGTATATCAGGATACTGTTTCAAATTATCGGACCAAAGCTCGATTATTTCTTGAAAAAACAACCAGTTGTCTCTTTGTCAACATGTGAGGCCGAATTTGTTAGTCTCGCCTCAGCTGGACAAGAAGCCCTTTATTTAAGGACACTACTTAAAAAAGTGTCGTAGAATTAGGGGTCGTTAATAACCCTGTCACTATTTATTGTGATAATCAAACGACGGGACATAGGATTATATCACTGGATCTTTACCAATTTGCAGGATAGGATTTATTACTTACCAAAGGATTTCATATCTCAGGACTTATTTACTTAAGCCCTGTTTCAACTGGCCAAGGATGGCGTTCAGAAACTTAACAGTATCAACCGATTATTTTCGGTTGGTACGACTATCTTGGTCGTTTCTTTTTTCCAAACATTTTTTTCTCCCCAGGTGATGTTTGGTAGTATATTTTTACAATCAAACTATTTGCTGGGTTTTTTCTTACCGCAAGTGTTTACCAACAAGTTATATATATATATATATATATATATATATATATATATATATATATATCAATTGTAATATTATGGATTTGGACACATAACTTAAAGTTTCATGGTTATGCAATCATCAGATGAGTCAAATGGTTGAGATTTAAAAAAAAATGGTTGACATTTTAAAAACCAGTAGTTTTTTTAGCGTTTATATAAACGTGAAGCGTTTTCACGTGATGGGATAATATAAAGTTAAAAATTGTTTTTTTTAAAACTGTGGCTTGTTTAACGTTTATGTGACGTGGATCGTGTTCACGTGATGTGATGTTATGACGTTAAATCTGTATATAAAAAAAAATGATAATAAAACAAACTTGCTTTGGTTTTGATGCAATATATATATATATATATATATATATATATATATATATATATAGTCCAAAATAACTCAGGTGCAAAACCTCTAAGCCTCTATTTTTAAAATGTTTTATACAAAAAAAAAATCCAATGATGATAGAATATCATTTGGGTATTAAGTATTTTAGAAGTACATGACTAAATTTCCTTTGTACAAGAGATTTTTGTGAACCAAGTATTATAGAAAAGAAAACATTACTTCGTAGATGCTAATTGACTACTGTAACCATTGGGCTATCATCATCATGTTACGCTAGCAGCATGGATATCCATGAGAATCTCTCACCAACAGTCCATATCATTCATCGTTCTTGGGAGGGGTCTCTGCACAGCATCCAGTGTCCGTGCAGAACTAGTCTATGTGTTGTATACCCTTTTTTATTTCTTACTTCTATTATTCTTCTGCTCATCTTTGGTATCTTACGTTCTTCTGCTAGCGTCTCTTCTAACGTCTCTTCTAGCGTCTGGACTTCGTCTTGGTGGTCGGTCGCACTTAATTCATTTCTTCTTCTAGATCTGTCTTGTTGCCAAGACATTCATCAACCACAAAACCATGTTATTTATGTAAACTTTTATTTACTTAACTACACATATTTCTCTAACATAGCGCGCGTATGCAGGTGAGGTCCAGCTTAGGCAGAGACATCTTCTCTGCCTGACGTCAAAAGCTGAAAACTGAGGACCCAACCAGGTTCCACGTGACTTCACGTATTTCGCGGGCTTTCTGTAATATTCCATGGAAAAGTCCCGCCCGTGATATGAAAAAGGGGCCATCCCTTCAGAAATACAGGGGGTTGACAATAATCTATGCATATATATATATATATATATATATATATATATATATATATGTGTGTGTGTGTGTGTGTGTGTGTGTGTGTGTGTGTTTGATGAAGAATAAAAAATATGAAACAAGTGTTTGCATACAAAAAAGATCAATGCTAAATTAGCAGAGCAGTTTTAGAATCTCAAATAAAATATTATGTTACTGATTTGCCCTTACTAAAGTTTCAGGCGCATTAGTTTAATGCGCCTGAAACATTAGTAACAGGAAATCAGTAACATAATAATTCATGAGATTTTATATATATATATATATATATATCTTATTATAATGGAGATTATCTGTTTGTTTGTCTGTAACCGAAACTATATCACTACTCAAGTCACTATCCATTTAGTTATTATATATAACCTTCTCCATGAATCATTTCATTTAAGCCTCAATTATTAATAAAATTGTTTTTCATTATTAATACTGCTGGTCATATCTACGTACTAATAACATGCAATTGTATTTATATGTACAACAAATAGCGGTTTACAGTGTGAACGGCAAGCCTAATTTGCATATTGATATTTAAAATTTGATTTTAATAAATATGTGCTTGGTATTGTTGATTTCTAATTGTTTGATTTTATCTTAATGAATATGAGAAAAAATCTCGGAGATAAATCTTAAAAGAAATCAATTAACAAAAAGAAATAACCGTAATTTTATTCTTTACTTCCTAATTTAACTAAATAGTTAAATTAGAAAAGTTTAGCAAGGAAAGACGGAGGTGATGGAAGAGGAAGCTACAGCTGTTATATTTTTCGATTATACCCCTCTCTGCTTCAAATAATTTTATCTGTATTCTTATTCAGTTTCTTTAGACTTTCTAATTTAATATAATATTTTATGACATTAATACTTGCACCCGGAGGGTGCATATATTTGCTAGTATATATATATATATATATATATATATATATATATATATATACACACACACACACACACATAATATATTATATATATATATATATATATATAATAATATGTAGGTTTTTGCTTGACGGCCTGCACTGGCATGTCCATGTACTGGCTTCCATAGGAGGACATTGCTTATGATTTTATCCTGTCTTCTCCAGAATGTCTTATTCATCTCACTTGGATGATTTGTGAGATGGGGGGCAGGTGGCCATATAGCTGCTTCCTTGTAGGGTGTTGACTCCATGATTTTTTTCAAGATCGGATTGCAGCGTTCATCCGCAGTTCCCATCTAATTTACGTAATTTATGAGGAAGTGCGTCCCGATCTCCTGCCTCAAAAATTGCTACCCGGTGACTATTAAAATAACGACCCATCTCAGTCCATTCAAAACTATCCATCTTCATATCTATCTATCTATCTCAATTTGTTCATATTTATCTATATTACTTTAAATACTAAGATTTTTTTTTATTCATGTTTGTTTAATGTCTTGTTTTTAGTTTAAATAAACAAGAATTACGACAAAATTTATCTGCACTGCCCTCCCAAATACATTTACTTGTCGAAAATATCTATCTATCTCCATTTGTTCATATCTATCTATATTATTTTGTTTGTTTATCTATCTATCTATGTATCTCAGTCTATTCCAAACTATATATCCATCTTCATATCTAAACAAGAATTACAACAAATTACGATAAACAAGAATTACGATGAGCTGGGGTTGTTATTTTGATAGTCACCAGGTAGCAATTTTTGAGGCAGGAGACCGGGACGCACTTCCTCATGAATTACCCTATTTTATTTTCCAGGTGCTTTGTTAAGGTCCAAGTGCAGTCACTTTAACTTGTCAGTGAGATCTGATTTCCATATAGTAAAAACTAAAGTCGTTGGGGCGGCCTAATGTCGGTATCAGCCAGACAGTGAGGAAGTCTATCCCCTTTTCAATAGCGCTAGACCAAGGAGATTATTTTAGCATCTGAGGTGGGGCGCCACACCTACCATCAGCTCCTCACTTTACCACACAGATCCTTGTGCTACTCATTCACTGAGTTGGCGAGGGCCAGTATCGAACTAGGAACCTTGTGGTTTCTAGCCGAACGCTCTACCGACTGAGTTAACCTGTCCCTCTGGCCTTTTCCATATAACTGAATCTATTTATATTAGATCACGCCTTCCCTATGCGTGCATTAACATCGCTTTCTGTGGATGAGATATTACTACCCAGGAGAACAATACACATACCTACTTTAATTATTCTATATTGCATTGATTGTAAAATGTAGGTATTCATAATTTAACTAAGATAGGTAGGTAATCAGGTGTGTGTCACAGTTTAGATATCAATCATGCCAAAAAGTTTAGGTATCTTAATGAAAAATTGTGATATTGTAAAAAGTATCTGATACCTATTACTTAAGTATAACATTTATTATTTAGACTAGCAAAATAAAAAGATGCCCTCCGGGTGATGTAAAAATAATTTTTTGAAAGATATTGCCCGAGGGGACGGGAGCTGAAAATTCAATGTCATAGAGTGTGTACCATAAGTATGTAAAATCGTCAAATTTATTAAAGGAGTAAAAAAAAAAGAAAGACAATTTGAAATGGAAACAGTTCCGATAACTTTAAATAAATTAGAATAAAACAATCTATATATAAATATATAACGCCGGGCATCTATTTATTGAAACAATGAGGATTGTCTAACGTTGCATGCTCACATTTTGAGTATATTTATTCTGTTATGACGTTGGATTATGTGTTGGGTAATGTGACGTAAGCAGTGACATAATTTTTATTACAGACAAAAAACTGGAAGCGAATCTCCATTATTAATAGATGTAGATATTGTGATACTATGAATTGCAACACCATGCAAATCAGGTGCAGAATGCATTTGGAGGCATGCATCTGGTGGATCATGTGTGTAGTGTGTATAGATATGTATATATATATATATATATATATATATATATATAATGTTGTTCTGGTTCCAACAGGAGAAAATTTAATATTTCATAAAAAAGAAGAAGGTCCGCAAAATGTATTATGTTCTCAGAAAAAAATGTTTTATTCTTTTTATCTTACATACGCGACACATGTTTCTGATCTGTTGTCTTCTTCAGGCATTGAGTTATTAATTTGGCAGAATATGTCTGATATTTGATAGATTGTGTGTGTTTCTGCAATTTTTCTATTGTAATATATATATATATCCGTATGTAGATAGGAGATAGTGAATCATATGTGTAGACACGAGTGATAAAATGACCAAGAAATGAATAGATGGATAAATAAGAGAGATAGGGGATATTTGATATCCCACAGAGTCGGGATGTCTGAACATCATTTATTTCTGCTAATTGATACTTGTTAAATTGTTTACGGGACTTTTGATTATCCATTGTGTTAATTTAGAGTAGCCATGGACTTTGTTTTTTTTATGTTACATTTTAAATATTCTTTCAATTACCAATCACGTCAACTTTTTCATATGATGAAACTTGAAGGTTAATCTGTTGTAGATCTGGTTTGCATATCCACACCCTTCAATAAAAAAAAATTCCCCAGGGAGTCAAAAAGAGGAGTTTTCTAATTTCAAAAGAAGATACCTTAAGCTTTCAAAAAAATAACAAATTTCGCTTGGTAACATTTTTTCCCGATCCACCTTCTTATCTACCAGACTATTAATAATGTTGGTTACAATGTACTTATATATATATATATATATATATTATATATATATATATACAGACATAGTCCAGCTAAGCAGAAAGTAGTTTTTGAAAGAGTTGAGAGTTAAGTTTTCGGCCAGCAGTGAGTTTGGAGACAGACCACCTTAGAAACAGTGAAGACAACCTAAGCAGAGGTCTTGACCGGACAGAGAGGGGGTGCCCCCTCTCTGTTGACAGAGATAATGATAGAAATCAGAGAGTAGCACATAATAGAGAATGAATGCAAGTACCATTTTTGATGTTCACCTGATTTTGTCTGTCTTGTCTTTATTCTCTCTTTGTTGTTGATTGTGAACCTCTTAGACGGGGCCCTGAGGCAGTATTACGTACACAAGTGGAAGTCCTAAGCGATGGTCAAGTAAGCAGACGATCACGAGACGATCATGGCCAGTAAAGTTAGAAAAACTAGAAGTTGCAGGAAACGCAGTAAGATGCGCAGCAAGGTGCCTACAGGTGCCCTTGGCTCCGGAGGGGGCTTTTACAATATAATATATTAGGCATTCCCGCCTAATTAATTAATTATTAATTAATTTTCAAAATTAGGTACAACTTCAATTAAGCACATATTCTCCCAAAAATATAATATAAATAAATCATTTATACATCTAGATAATAAATTAAAATAATTCATAATAAATTATTTCAATTTTTTTTAAATGCAGGTCATCAGGTCATTTTTTTCTATTATCTTTAACTTAACTAATCAAGTCATTTTAGAAATTAATAAAGATAGACAGTTTATTCAACTGTGGCATATGAAAATCTAATAGATTACAATTCAATGCAATGGAATGGAGTTATCAGAATAATAGTATAGAATAATAGATATTACTAACTAGGAGAACAATTCATGTACGTACCTATTGAACTATACTTGTGAGTGAATCAGTTGATTATCAAAATAATTGAACATTGAAAAACAATAAAAGTGAACAACTGATATAAAAATTAAAAAAATTTAAAAAAAAAAAAAAAAAGGTGAAAAAAAATTGAGCTCTTTAAAAGTTCCAGATTGATAATTTTTATTAGGATTCAATTCATGTGCGTATTAGTAATATTTTTCATGATGTACCCATAAACGTATTGGTTATGTGCAAACATGTCATACCCAGGATACAGCTTTACACTTGCCTAAAGCTCCAGAAGCAGAGCCTCAACACTGGATATAATTTAATGTCATACCCAGGATACAGCTTTACACTTGCCTAAAGCTCCAGAAGCAGAGCCTCAACACTGGATGTAATTTAATGTGCAAATAGACTTTTTTTAAAAAGTAATAGTTCAATTTCTTTAAAAGGTCCCTTTGAATTTCAGATTTGGTTTTGATACAATCCAATAAAAAAAGGCACATTTTCAATGAATGTTCAGCTATTTTATATGGGCACTATGAATATTTTTACAAAGCTGAATAATCATTTATTTTCACACAGTTATATGGTTTCACATTGTTATTTACTAAACTTAGCTTAGATGTGGCACAAGGCCAGAAGTATGGAGTGGTGTAATGATTAGCGACCTAGATTAGCAGACCATTGATAGTGAGTTTGATTCTCACTGGACACCCTATACTTTTGGCCTTGTACCACTTCTAAGCTAAGCTTAGTAAATAACTATATGGTTTCACATTCCTATCCAGTACTAATAATTTTCAACCAGATCTATTTGACCTATATATGGGATTCTAACAGGTACTACCACTCCGGGTCAGAGTAGACTTGGGAGTAATGGTAAAGAAAAGGTACTTCATTGCCCTAGAGCTCCAGAAGCAGTGCCTCAACACTGGATGTAATTTAATGTCATACTCAGGATACAGCTTTACACTTGCCTAAAGCTCCAGAAGCAGAGCCTCAACACTGGATATAATTTAATGTCATACCCAGGATACAGCTTTACACTTGCCTAAAGCTCCAGAAGCAGAGCCTCAACACTGGATATAATTTAATGTCATACCCAGGATACAGCTTTACACTTGCTAAAGCTCCAGAAGCAGAGCCTCAACACTAGATGTAATTTAATGTCATACCCAGGATACACATATGTAGTCTTCTGAGAATTCAACATTTTATCACTACATATGTAATGATAGTGAACTTAATATCGAGCACCTTGTTGCTAAGCAGTTTAATAAATAATTTCTAATGTAACAGGTGGTCACACAAGACTAACACACTTCTATATACTCAAACAAAAACAAAAACCACAGTGTGAAACATGTCAAACACCTTTGACTGTTAAACACTTATTCATAGAATGCAATGTTTTTGCTCACATCAGAAACCGTTATTTTAATGCAAACAATATGAAAGATCTATTTGAAATTGTCAACATGTAGGACATTCTGTCCTTTTTGAGGGAAATAGAATTATACTATAGAATATAGACATGAACTTAATCAATACCATACAATATGATCCCCAATGGTGCTAATACATTGTTAAAACCAATTACTACAAAAGTATAAGTATAAATACACAACATATATTACTTCCTAACTGTTGGGCATGACATAACCCTGGACGGGTTGATATGCCGTTAAAACCAACCAACCAACCGACTAATATAATAGTTAAGTCCCAAGTCTTAGTTTAGAGTAGTTATTTTTATTCATAAACTTATATTTCTATTTATTGGGCAGCCTTGTTGTGATGTAGTTAGCAAGCTAGTCTTGCAAATCAATTACTAGCAAGTAGTGAATTTGATCCTCACTGGGTGACCCATACATGTGGATTTGATCCAAAATATTTAGTAAAACATTGCAGCTCATTATGTGGTAATGGTTAGCAAGCTAGTCTTCTAGATCAATTACTACCAAATATCGATGTTGATCCACACCAGGTGCCCCATACTTGCAACTTTGTTTCAATTCTAAGTTATATATATATTTTTTAAGGGTGCCTTAAGATATTGAGCTAGGCTAGCAGACCATCATTAACTCTTAACATCCTATACCACCTCATTCCACCCAGCCAGAAATCATATTCGTTTTCCTAATCCACCCCAAACGATAGCCTTTGTTTAAATATAATATTAAACATATTTAGAAGTCTTTATTTTAAGGTAAATAACAGGTAACTTTAAATGTAAAGGAAATGTTTAGCCATTTTTGATAGATCCTTATAGGAATGGGGCTCTGGACTTAGAAAATTCTCAACAGGATGTTAAGAGTTAATGAGTTTGATTCTCACTGAGTGCCTTATACTTCACCAAGCTAAGCTTAATAAATAATTTTGTTTATTCATCTTAGATTTGTTTGTTTTTTCATTTTCTTTTTGTTGATTTAAAAAAAAAATCCCAGCATTCAGGTTGTGTTTACAGTTTCTACAGCTGTATTTACCCAACCCCTCCGTACGATCAGGATGTAACACAAGGTCTATTTTTAAGCAAAGTTTAACAGGTTTGAAATCAGAATTTTCCATCTCTTAGACCAGTTGCCATTGTAGTGTAATTATTTATGGGCTATGGAAAATTTGGGGATTGAAAGGATAAAGAGAGGAAAAAGAAATAAGAACAAACAAATATCAAAATTTGGAAGAGTAAACACACAACGGAATAACAAATGACCGTAGAATGACCCTGGAAATAGATTTTAAAATAAAAATGGAAGTTCCGGGTTTTGACCGGAAATGGATATGATGCTGGGATGAGAAACAGAAGACGAGAAATATCTACACCTTGGCTCTGGTGGGAGTCAGACATGGCTCCTGGTTCTCTGGATGGGTTTGACGTAGTAGTACTGGGCATCATTTAGGATAGTGTAATTTGACTGTACCCTCTCTCTCTTTCCTTCTTTCTGAAAAAGAACCCACGAGCGTCAAAGAAATAAACAGCCCCCTGTGACTATACAACCTGCGTGTGTTGTTTCTGAACTAATGACGACTACTACTACTAATGATGAGTACTGCTGCTGCAGCTTGAGCTTGACCCTATGTAACATATATCATTCTGGTACACCATATCAAGGTTACTATTTTACCCATAGCTGGAGGGAGAATAGTTGGATTCATACCTTTCCCAGGGTTATTATTAGCACTGTCAAATGCTACCAGCCTAGTCCAGGATTTGAACTTGTGTCACTGTGTCCATTTCTTACTACGATGATAACCATTACACCACATGTGCTGCTACAGTCTCTACAGCTGTAGGAATAGATTACAAGCTATATATATCTGCTGGGGGTCGCTGAGGTACTGAGCCTGGTACACCTAATTCAACACAGCCATCAAATGTAAAAAACAACTGAGCAACAAAAATAAGATGAAAGAAAAACTAATAAAATTACATTGCTTCATCTAAGAAATTTGAACTATTTTTTAAAATTTTTATTTTTAACTCTTTGCCTACCAAATCTCCCCCATTCCATTCAACTAATATATATATATATATATATATATATATATATATATAATATATATAATATATATATATATATATATATATATAATTTATTTGATGAATTTTTTAAATATAAAAGTTTTTCATAAGCAACTACCCAGGTTTCAGGTTATTTCACCATCGTCAGGCTGCTCCTGGTGTTTCTTTGAAGAGATTTTGTGTTGTTATGTTTATGGATCACAAATTACGTCGGTTGATTATTGTGGACGCTCCTTATGTATTCGATTATATTTTTGAATTTTATTCAAAAAAGGAAACTCACCATCCACCCCCCAAAAAATTAAATTGAAAAATGTACAGGATTTAACATCAGAAAATTTGAAAAGACATACATATTTTAACATATGAAATTGATTAAAATAAGCACAATTAAAATTTAAAGGGAGATAACTTTATGAGTTTTTTTTATAAAATACAGGAATTTAAAAAAAAATATTCAAAAATATAATCGAATACATAAGGAGCGTCCGCAATAATCAACCGACGTAATTTGCGATCCATAAACATAACAACACAAAATCTCTTCAAAGAAACACCAGAAGCAACCTGACAATGGTTAAATAACCTGAAAAATTCAGCAAATAAATTATATATATATATATATATATATATATATATATATATATATATATTTATTGTTTTCGATAGAAAGATTTTGAAAGATCCAAACTTTGTAGAGCCAATAAAATGCTAATCATGCATTAAAATATTAATTATTAGAATACGTTCTCTTTTATAATAATTATATCATCAACTCTGAAATAGAAAGGGATATTATGATTACAAATTATCCTCTATTTAAAAAGCAGATTATCTATATGTATACACGTTAGTATATACAAGAGAGAATCTTATAAAAGACTGAAAAAAGAAAATAATAATAAGATGTAACTAAGCCATTTTAAATAATTCAGTCTTAAAAAAAACAACAACTTCTGTTTAATTTGTAACATCTGTTTTTAGGTCTGTCATAGAAGTGAATGTACACACAGAAATTCAATGGATAGAAGTTTATAGAAAAAAAAAAAGAGTGAAAGTTTATTCTACATACAAACTTAACAGAATCATCTTAAAAGAACATTATGTGCCTGTGAAAACTTCAGATTTCTATTTTATATACAAATAATTCAGATGATTTTTAATCAAAAATAGAATCAGAAGATTCAAAAATTAAAGACATCTGAAAAAAAGAAAAAAAAAAAAAAAAGAAAAATAATAATAACAGCAGACACACAAAATTCTAAAAAGAATATCAAATCTTTTGGACCATATGACCTTTAGGCACCCCTTTTTGATCTCGATTAAGAAAGGACATGTTCTTCATTTACCCCGTTAATATCCGGTTGTTTTAACAGACAATTATTAGATTAAAAAAAAAAAATCTATAAGACTAACCCCTAACCCTAACCCGTAACAAACAACCAGATATTGACGGTGTAAATCAAAAACATGTCCTTTCTTAATAGAGATGAAAAAATATGGTCCGGATGATTTCTGAGATGGAAGGTCAGTGACTATACAGACAACATATATAATCTTGAAGATTTAAGTGCAAAACATTGTATACATCTATACAAACAACCAGATATTGACGGTGTAAATCAAAAACATGTCCTTTCTTAATCGAGATCAAAAAGGGGTGCCTAAAGGTAATATGGTCCAATCTTTTAAATAAAATGTGTATTTTTTGATCAACCCATTGTTTCCAAGAAGTGCAAATGAAAGCAAGTTAGTTAATCATAGTGATGAAAATTTAGACATTTTTTTTTTTAACTCCCTTGGATCTCATATGATAAATTATTTTTCAATGAAGTCTAAGGAATGTAGTTTTTTTTTCTTTTGATCCTGATCTGTTGGATACAATGGGTTACATAATGCACAAAGCATAGAAATATTTCATGACTTTTATTTACACTATATAAGTTTTTGAGGGCTCAATAATCTTTTTAGATTTAATCGTGGGGTAGAGGCCAATGTGTGGTTTTGTTTAATGAAGAAAAAATATATAATATGAAAAAGAGAAATCAACTTCATATGAAGCATTTCCTCATTTGATCACATAATAGATTGATTTCCCCTTAATATATATATATATATATATATATATATATATATATATATATATATATATATATATATATATATATATAGTCGAGGCGGCCTAATGACAGTATGAGCCATACAGCGAGGGAGTCTATCCCCTTTTCACTAGCGCTAGACCAAGGAGATTATTTTAGCGTCTGAGGTAGAGCGCCACACCTACCATCAGCTCCTTACTTTACCGCACAGATCCCTGTACTACTCATATGCTGAGTTGGCGAGGGCTGGTATCGAACTAGGAACCTTGTGGTTTCTAGCCGAATGCTCTGCCGATTGAGCTAACCCGGCCGCTATATATATATATATATATATATATTATATATATTATCTTGAAGAAATTAAAAGTGAAAAAATACAAGGGTGAGGATAAAATTATTGCTGTCGACATATATTTCAAATGGGTCATTTACCTGTATGGACATTTATTTAAAATAAAATATGTACTGGGCATGCATCTCTGATCATCTTCAGGACAAAAGATAGAATAAGATAAATATATACCATATTTATCTTTTGTTCTGAAGATGATCAGAGACGCATGCCTAATACATATTTTATCTTATTTCAAATAAATGTCTGTACATATAAATAACCTGTTTGAAACGTATGTCGTCAGCAAAAACTTCATCCTCACTCTCATATTTTTTCACTTTTAATGACTTTCCTCAACATACAGTCAGATTCATTTAATTTTTCTCACCTACGTTATATATACACACACACACACACATATATATATATGTATGTATATGTATGTATACAAGGTGTGTCAAAAAATATGGAGATATTTTGTATTTTTTAACGCACCTTGTATTCTGAAAAAAACCCCAAAAAAAACAAATGTTCCATTCATTTCTATCATGGTAAATACAGCTTTAAACTTGGTACTTTTTTGACACACCTTGTATTCTGAAAAAAAATTTAATGAATGGAATGCTATTTTTTTTTCAGAATACAAGGTGTATCAAAAAGTACAAAAAAAAAGCTCGATACTTTTGACACACCTTGTTTATATATATATATATATATATATATATATACACACACGCAAAGTGTTTCATAAAAGTATCGAAATTGAAGCTGTATTTACCAAGATATAAATGAACAATGAATGGAACGTTAATTTTTTTCAGAATACAAGGTGTCATAAAAGTGCCGAGTTTGAAGCTGTATTTACCGAGATCGAAATGAACAATAAATAGAACATTCATTTTTTCAGTATACAAGTGTCAAAAAGTACAAAAAAATCTCTATAGTTTTTTGACACCTTGTATACACACACACATTTATATATATATATATATATATATATATAAAATATATATAAAATCAAACTGTAACATTTTGTTCCAGCTTGTGTGTTCCAATGGTGTGCATACATGTGCATTAAATTCACATTTTAGTTTCATTATTTCAAAAGATCATTTGATAAAATTACAAATTGTAATTATTTAAGAGATATGTTGTTATTAAATAATTGTATTTATAAATAAAATTCAATCAAATGAAGAAAAAGACAAAGCATTGAAAATAACAATTTTGTTCCATTTTTTTTTTGTTCAATGCCAAAATTTATAACCCACTTTAAATAAAACAGAAAACAATTGCACTTGCTTTCATTCAATTTTTTATGAATATTTTTCTAATTTAAAGAAATGTAGTGAAAAAATAAAAGAAAAAAAGTAAAAAAATGCAACCAAAATACACTACCTACAATCCATAATTTTTGTTAAATTTACTTGATGATATTTATATGCAAATTTAACAATTATTGCAGAATAATAAGGTAGTACTATTTGAAAAAAAAAAAAAAAAAAAAAAAAAAAAAAGAAAAGATTTATATAACATTTTCCTTTTTATTCTAAAAAAAAAAAAGAAAAAAAAGAATCCCAGATCTTTTTTAAGTACCCAACAAAAAAAGTGAAATATTTCAACCACGAAAAAAAAAAAAAAAAAAAAGTAAGAAGAAAAAAAAAAAGAAAAAGAGAATATATATATATATCTCCACATTGATTCCCACATAGTTGATCACTTTCTCTTTCTCTCTTTCCTTAAGTCATTTGTTCATTCTGGATTTCATTTGCAAAAATTCTTCCTACATACCGACACCACATTTTCCATTATCTCATCCAATATGGTTAAAAAAAAAAAAAAAATTAAAAAAAAAATATTCAGCAATGCTTAAATGTCACCATATTAAAAAAAAAAAAATCTCTTTGAAATTCATAACATTGAAAATTTATAGAAAAATCAATGAAATTAAATCAGTAATAGAAATTAAGATGAATTATTGAAATTTTTGAAGAAGCCAAGTTTAACTATAAAATAGGGTGTCCATAAAGTCTCTTTACATTGTTCACCAGATATCCCCCCAACTGGACATCTTTCTTGCGAAAGATATTGTGTATTGAACAATGATACAGGATATCACTGACCTAAAACAAAAGATCACCGATGTCATTGTAATAATTTGCACATATTTGTAAAGAGTTGTAAAGAGACTTTATGAACACCCTGTAATTTAATTTAAATCTGAAGATAATTTGCATGATAATCTGATTAATGAATTACAGGGTGACGCCCCTCCCCCCCAAAAAAAAAATCAGAATTTGGGTTCTGTTTTTATTGGGTCACCCTGTATTTGTTTATTAGAGATATTTTTTGTATATTAGTTTATTTTTATGAGAAGACATGTTATAGCTTCACATACAGGTATTTGATTGGCTAATTCAATCTGTAACACTTTTAGGCTTTATTTTGATTGGCTAATTCAAAATTTGGAAAAAAAAAAAAAAAAAAAAAAAATTGTGAACCATCTTTACACCTTGTTGTAATATACCATTTTTTGATAGTACTATAATATATTTTGTGTAAAGGAAGGTACATCTTTAACAGTTTTTTTTTCTTTCTTTTCAATGAAGCAGAAAAAAAAATCCTTGTTTTCAATAGGCACAAATTTCCACACCAGTTAAGTATCGGATATCAAGTGTGAAGTAATTTTTTTGACTAGGAAAGAGCCACTGTCATGGAGTTTTCGTACAGACTTGTTGGTCCCATACTGTTAAGTTAAATTCTTATGATTCAAAATTAGGTATTTTCTAAGCTTTTTTTTTTTTGTTGTCCCTGGCACTAAGTTATACTTATTTACTAAGATGTGGCACAAGGCCAAATTATGGGGCGCCCAGTGAGAATCGAACTCACTAACAATGGTCTGTGAATCTTAAATCATTAGTACTAGCTGAAAACCTGCTCTATTTAAATAAACTGACACTAAATTTATCTCACTTTTTATTGGAGCAATAAACACAGGCGTAATACTGAACTTGGTTTTTGTCAGGATTTAACTCTTAACGTCCTATACTACCTCATTCCACCCAGCCAGAAGTCACATTCATTTTCCTAATCTGCCCTAAATGATAGCCTTTGTTTAAATGTAATATTAAACATATTTAGAAGTCTTTGATTTAAGGGAAATAACAGGTAACTTTAGATGCAAAGGTCATTTTTAGCCATCTTTTGATAAATCTTATTATAATGGAGATTGTGGGTTTGTCTGTCTGTAACCGAAACTATATTACTACTCAAGTCACAATTCCCTTTGTTATTTACATCACATTCTCCTTGATTTAATTTTTATTTAAACCTCAGTTATTAATAAAATTGCTTTACATTATTAATACTGTTGACCATATCTACATACTAATAACATGCAATTCAATTTATATATACAACAAAATAGCGGTTTACAGTGTGAATGGGAAGGCTAATTTGCATATTGATATTAAAAGTTTGATTTTAATAAATATATGCTTAATATTATTGATTTCTAATTGTTTGGTTTTATCTTAATGAATACAAGCAAAAATCTCGTGGATAAATCTTAAAAGAAATCCATTAACAAGAAGAAATAACTGTAATATTATTCTTTACTTCCTATTTTAACTAAATAGTTAAATTAGGAAAATTTACAAATGAAAGACGGGAGTAACAGAAAATGATGGAAGAGTTAGTTTCAAAGTTGTTCTACTTTTCAATCATACCCCCTCTGTTCAAAATCTTCTAATCTGCATTCTTATTCAGTTTCATTAGCCTTTCTAATTTAATATGATATTTTATTATATTTAAACTTAAATACTTGCACCCGGAGGGTGCATATATTTGCTAGTCCTTATAATGGAGTTCTGGACTTATAAAATTTTCAACAGGATGTTAAGAGTTAAATGTTGTCAAGATGTTAACGTTTATGGCCCTCTGGTGGCCATTGCTCATACTACAAATGTAACTATAACAACAATGTTTTTCAGGTTTCATTGTTTAGTAATTGGAGAAACAAAGGTCATAACTTTAGTTTCTGACTAGGACATTTTCAGCTAGATGTCTACTCTATATGGTTAATTAGAGAAGAAATTTGAAAAACACACAGATGTTATTAATTAATGTTGTATTTATTGGCTAATATTGCAATACTTCAATCTGTATAAGATCATCATCAGAGCCAATCTGTTATGAAATGAAGAAAATAGTTTTTTGAAAAAAATAAGATCAGTTTGTAAGGGAAATAACTCATAACAGACTAAGAAAAAAAAAAGATATTTAAAAGAAATAAATTTAAAATAAAAAGATAAAGATTTGATTTAGCTAAACTGACAGATACATAAGTAGTCTTATTCTCCAAGTTTTGCATTTTACTTATATTGTAAATGAAACCATTGTTAAAAAATCTAGTTTTAGAACCTTAAAAAAAAAACAACAACATATACTCTAGGGTCCCATTAGTAACCACAGAAAATTTGTAAATACTTAGCAACAGAGTGCTAATGACTGAGGTTGTTAGTAGACGGTTCAGTATTTATTGAAGTACCATCAAATGTGGCACAAGACCATTAAAATGGAGGAGGAAAGGCTACTCATCCCTATCCTATCTTTAGCTTAACTAGATCCATTTACTGACCCTAAACAGCAGTACACAAATAGTCTTGGACCAGTTCATTTACTCTCTAAGAAAAGGTAAAATAGGCTAGCCCACTAGCCCTAAACAGCAGTACACAAACAGTCTTGGACCAGTTCATTTACTCTCTAAGAAAAGATAAGATAGGCTAGCCCACAACATAAATGTCTGAGTTTGAAAACTTTTGGTAATCTTAAGTAGCCAGCCTGAGTGGTTTATCCACACTTCTAAAACTCCAGCCAAATTATTTTTCTGATATCTAATAATCCAAATTAGCAATCAGTGGTTCCCAACCTTTTTCTATTCCCGCACCCTTAAAAGAGTTTTGCTCTGACCTCACACCCTAAAATTTATACTTTTGTTCAAAAATATAGAATGTAAATCCATACTACAGTTTTATTAAAAGATCATATATATTTCACTCTCTAAATCTAATATAATATGTAAACAAAAATCAGACATTAATATTTGAATTACTTGCTAAATCCTGACTCTTAATAATATATTTAATATAAATAATATTAATTACAAAAGAAAAAAATTTAATCTTAATTTGGACAGACGCTTCTCGCACGCCCTGGAATGGTGTGAACACCCCTGGTCGGGAACCCCTGTCCTATAAAAAACGGTAATCTGAATATTAGCTACATAAATAAGAGTAATCTCCTCTTGTTTTTCACTTTGAGGAAGCTGTCTGTTTTGGTTGGCCATTTTCATTTCACTGTAAATCTACACTAAAAATATCTGTTTGAATCAATACAACTGCATGTTTTAACATGAAAATATCATAAAATGTGTTCTTAATTGCGCTTGCGCATTATTTGAAATGAACTTAATTGTTATTAATAATTATGATATTTTCGTGTTAAAACATGCAGTTGTATTGATTCAAACAAATTCGTATTTTCAGTGTAGATTTGTGGTGAAATGAAAATGGCCGACCAAAACAGACGGCTTCCTCAAAGTGAAAGAACAAGGGGAGGTTACTCTGATTTATGTAGCTAATGTTCAGATTACCAAAAAAAAAAAAGAAGCTTTCTTCAATATGGTAACATCCAAGCATTGATAAAAATAGTAAAGTTTTACAAAGTAGAATTATGTAACGACCACATGTTCTGAGATAAGATCAATATTTTTGTAGCTTTTTTTGAGATCACTGCTGATATAATTAATTTAAAAACCAAAATTGACATCAAAAAAAAAACCCATTTCTGATTGTCATTGAGCTTAACTCAATGTCAAAGTTAAATTTATAGAATTTATATTATGATTAAATTGCAGATAGATAAATAAACACAGACCACACACTATTATAATTACAGTTGGAGGGAGAATAGTTGGATGTATAGTTTTTCCCAAAGGTGTTAGCGCTATGGGAAATGCAAACAGCCTTGTCCAGATTTGAACTCTTGTAGTCAAGTCCACTTACTATGATGATAACCATTATACAACGGAGACGTCCTTTTCTTTTAAATATAAATAGAACAATTTTGGCATTTTTTTTTTTTTTACATTTCCCAAGGATGTTAGTCCAAAAGTGAACGTAATAGTGCAAATGGAGTTTGAACTCACTATAGTATTACAGTTATACCTCTATACCCACCAAAAAAAAAAAACTTTGGTTAGTTTAGAACTAGAGATGGGTCTGTGTACCTATAATATAATATTTAAAAATTAAATTACCCCCCAAAAAAACAAAAACAAAAACAAAAGATTTTAACAAAAAAAACAAAAAATTAGGGTTAGTTTAGAACTAGAGATGGGTCTGTGTACCTATAATATAATATTTAAAAAAATTTAAAAAACCCCCCCCCAAAAAAAAAAAAAAACAACAAATTTTAACAAAAACCCCAAAAAACTTAGTTTAGAACTAGAGATGGGTCTGTGTACCTATAATATAATTAAAAAAAACAAACAAAAACAAAAAAAACAAAAAAAAAAAAAAAAAAAAAAAAAAAAAAAAAAAGAATCCTACAAAAATCTTTGCTCTTATCTCAACACCTGTTTGTTCTCTTTACAAAAATAATACACTACATCTGTCCCATAAAAGTTGTTACATTTACATATAAATTTCATACACTAAATGTATCAACTATTATGGGACAGAGGAAGTATACATATTTTTTATTCATTTTTTTTTTCATCTACTTTTGCAGCCCATAGGAAAGCTTTTGTCAAATCTTGGCCTTTTTTTTTTTTTTTTAATTTTAAATTTTTTTTATGAAGGCTAAGATTTTGCTGGCAATAGTTTCTCTGTCTGCTGCTCAATGTCCTTATCAGTTTTTGCGTTTTGCAACTCTTTTGAATGCTCTTTCTTCATCTCTCGACGCTTCACCTCCGTGTAACCCATGGATCCAAACAGAACGGTCAAGTTGCTCATCCACCAAAGAAAAGATTTCACGTCCCCAGTGTACGTGCAGGCGATGATAGTCTGGGCACAGGCCTTAGCCGTCCCGGACACGTTGTGGGTCAGTGGAGATGTGAACTGGATCTGGAGACCTGTAGCGTAGCCGATGGCAAAACCGAGGAGTCCACTGATGGACATGACATACCAAAAGTGCATATTTCCAAGGTAAGGAAAGTTGAGTACTGTGTTGACTTCTCCAAAGAAAATCATTAGGGGAATGAAAAGGAGGGTGGCATTAATGTTGTTGTATAGAGTTAGACGCCAGACATTGTTGTCTACCATTGGTAGGATCTTTTTTGTGAAGATAGCATTCATGGCTACACTTGCACTAGCGAAGACCCCAAATATCACACCGGTAACACTTAAGGAGCCTGTTGTAAGAAACAAAAAGAGAAGGAAAAGAAAAAAGTTAGAAAATAGAAACAGATGCAAATGTGGTTAAATAAATTAAATGAATACGTTTTTATCAGTATTATCTGCGTTATTCGGACTATTGTCCCCATCTTCATTGTTATTTGTACAATGTTTCGGCCGATATGCCCTCCGACCTTTTTCAAGTATTTCTTGTCGGACTCGGAACCTCGGACTCGGGAACCTTCTTTTCGAACTCGGGAACTTTCTTGTCGTAATCAGGAGCCATCACGGAACTTTGAACCTAACCCTTTATTTAGTCCATGGGGGTATCCTGTTCTCATTCCGCTAACCATAGCTGGGGTAGTAGCTCTGGAACCAGAGTTCAATCTGAGTGAAGGCAATTAGAAAAATAATTAACACAACTCCTACCCCAGCTATGGTTAGCAGAATGAGAACAGGATACCCCCGTGGACTAAATAAAGGGTTAGGTTCAAAGTTCCGTGATGGCTCCCGATTACGATTACAACAAGAAAGTTCCGAGTTCGAAAAGAAGGTTTCCCGAGTCCGAGAAGGTTCCCGAGTCCGAAGAAATACCTGAAGAAGGCCAGAGGGCATATCGTCCGAAACGTTGTACGCAATGAAGATGGGGACAATAGTCCGAATAACACAGATAATACTAATCTTCAAGCCTCATCTCAAACATTCAGAGAAATACGTTTTTATCACTTTAACTTTGAATTAAGAACTGAATTCAAATTTTTGTCATATGTACACAAAATCTAAGTGTTCTGAGTATGACGTTAAACCTCATGTAGTAATGAAGTTCCAATCCTGGAGCTCTGGGGAATGTGGAGTACCCTTTCATCACCATTACTCTCAGGTCCACCCCGACCTGGAATGGTAGTACCTATTAGGGCCCTATCTATAGGTTAAATATGCCAAAATTGAGTTTTAAAATGGGTTTTTAAAAATTGAGTTTGGGAAAACCTCAAAACTCAAGCCAAGCATGGTTACAACAAAATTTCTTCGGCATTGTTTTATTCATTCTTGTTTGACCCTAATAGGTACTACCACTCCAGGTCGGGGTGGACCTGGGATTAATGCAAAGTAAGATGAAGAAAAAAAAGAATAAATGATTAAATATGGTTAACTGTGATTATTCTGACGAAAAGCAAAATTGTTATTATAAATTTCTCTGAATTTTTTAGATGAGGCGTGATAATTAGTATTATTTGGGTTATTCGGAGTATTAACGGACATAAATTCCACCAATATATAATGCACCAGTCATTTAATTTAAAAACATTTACATTTTTTCAGGTCAATTAACTTTGAACCTACATATGTTTGTGAATCTTTGTTATGCCTCAAAGATATGTGGTTCAAAGTTAATTGACCTGAAAAAAAATGTAAGAGTTTTCAAATAAAATAACCAGTGCATTATATTGTCTATTCATTAATATATCGAGACTGAAAATTTCATTAAATTCAGTTAATTCCTTGATTTTAATATTTTTTTCTTTCAGTGGGGTGACATATGATGGTGGAATTTATGTCTGTTAAGTAGGTTTTAACCCTATCTGTTATGTTTTTACATACAGATAAAATACGGAAGACTGAATGATAATGCAAGACCAGGTTGTTGGAAATTAACAAAGGACATAAGAAAGGACATATTTTTCATTTACACCGTCAATATCCGGTTGTGGGTTAGGGGTTAGTTTTATAATTTTTTTTTAAATCTAAAAATCTTGACGGTGTAAATGAAAAACATGTCCTTTCTTTATAGAGATCAAAAAGGGGTGCCTAAAGGTCATATGGTCCGAAAATTCTATCCCAGAAGTCAACTCTGATAATCCCCGATATAAATAGAACAGTTCAGTGTGTAAATCTCAGTATGTGACAAGAAAATTCCCTACTTCTGAAGTAGGGATTTATAGAGATTTATTTAATAATACTACATTACAAACCAACATCTGGCAAAGAGTGATTACCTCTAAATGATATGTAATTCTCAAAAGGTAAATATACACACCTGGTTCACACTTAATGACTAGGTTCTGTTCCAATGACCAGGTCATTAAGTGAATTGGTCTCCAAACGAGGTTTTTTTTTTGATCAGACATATTAACCATCAAGACATAAGTGTTATATATATTTACTGTATCTTTGAATATTTTTTTAATACTGTCACATTTGTAAAAGATGTCAACCAAGAATATGATAAATGATACAAATGTGACAGTATAAAAAATATTCAAAGTGTTATATATATTTACTGTATCTTTGAATATTTTTTTATACAGTCACATTTGTAAAGATGTCAACCAAGAATATGTTAAAGGATACAAATGTGACAGTATAAAAATATATTCAAAGATACAGTAAATATATATAACACTTATGTCTTGATGCTTAATATGCATGATCAAAAAATCCTTGTTTGGAGACCAATTCACTTAATGACCTTGTCACTAGATCTACATATAAATGGTTTTTCTATTTGTGCACTGGTCTAAACCATAATCTTAACTGATCATATCTGAAAAAAAAAAAAAATGGTAAGCTGTATAATTTTGTATTTGTATTAATACCTAATACAAATACAAGATTATACACTTTACCATTAGTACCTAATGTTATATACTGGCATCAAATTCTATATGTTATATAGTGGCTTCAAATTCATGACGCTAAATCGCATATCTGTATACGCTGCGGGTATATATGGTCACGTAACAAAATATGTTAGTAGTCGGCTTAGAAAATCACAACACATGGGTATGGTAGGAACTTTGTATTTATTTCTCTTTCTCGGCTGGTGGATGGCGAGCTTGACAATAGGAATGCCCAAGGGTTGACGATGACTACTACTACTGTTGGGATGACTGGTGATGGTGAGGTAAAGGGCGCTGGTGGGTCCCACAGCCGTTGGCTGCAATGGACCATGAGCCTCTGTCTTCTCACTTGCTCTCTGTCCGCTGTCTCCTGTCTAACTGCTGTCGGCTCGAACACTCAGGCCTTTATAGCGATTGATACTCCTACGTATCTTTATCTTTTGATCTGATAACGGACCTTTGATATATATTTCTTTATCTTCTCCCTGCTTCTTTGACCGGAAAGCTTCGCTTCCATTTTTAAAACTTCTTTGTTCGCTTTTACTGGGAAAAAAAGTCCTTTGTCATTTTTGTTGTCTTTTCTTTGTTTCAATCCAACCGGAAAATCCTACTTCTGCTCGTACAATATACAACACTAATACAAATACAAAATTATACAGTTTACCATTCTTTTTCAGATATGATCAGTTAAGATTATGGTTTAGACCAGTGCACAAATAGAAAAAAACATTTATATGTAGATCTGCTGTTCATGCTCATATAGCTATTTACTAAGCTTAACTTAAAAGTGGTACAAGGTCAGGAGTATGGCGCACCCAATGAGAATAGAACTCACTAACAATGGTTTGCACATCTAGCTTGCTAACCATTACACCACGTGAGGTGACCGTTCATGCTCATATATACAGCTGTGTAGTGGTGCTTTGTTCCAGACGTCTCTCCATAGATTATTGGTAGGTGTTCAATTCTAGTTGTATCTGGGGGATTATAAACAAAAGCTAAAGTGTAATCTACTTCCTATCAAGATGAACTTATTTAACTCCTTTATCCACTAGGCTATGTGTCCTATTGGACACATAGCATAGTATGGAAAAAGGGGGAAATATAGGGGGGGGGATAGATGTTCGTATCAACAAGCTCCCGCCGAGAGGGGGGGCCAAAAACAAGCAAGTCCACAGTCTTCCAGCAAGCCAAACTTTCCCCTGGTCAACACGCTCTTCGTTTTCGTTTAGCAGCTGCAAAAATCACATTAAAGAATTACTCGGTCGTTCGCGTCAGTCAACCTGCTACTGCAACTTCTTACTGCCCTGCGTTTGACTCGCACGTTATTTATGTACGTATTTACCGAAACATCCTGCACTTCGCGTCCGTCCAATGCCTAACTCGTGTCTACATTTGCATGCGGGAGGACGCGGGCTCGATCCGGCAAGCAAGGCAATGTCTTGCTCTTTTTTTTTTTTCCGTCATACTATAATATAGAATAATAATTAACACAGCTTAACACATGTACCCCAGCATTGGTTAGCGGAATGAGAACAGGATACCTCTGTGGATTGAATAAAGGGTTGCGTTCAAAGTTCCGTGATGGCTCCCGATTATGACAAGAAGATTCCCGAGCTTGAAAAGATGGTTCCCGAGTCCAAAACGGTTCCTAGAGTCCGACAAGAAATACCTGAAGAAGGCCAGAGGGCACATCGGACAAAACATTGTACAGATAACATTAAAGATGAAGATTATAGTCCGAATAATACAAATAATACTAAGAGTGTGCATTGTATAGATTTACAGACTATACTAGAGACACATAAAGTGTAAATTCAACTGGAGACAGAGTCTGTGAAGTTTTAAAGACTCCCACTCCAGTGACCTCTTAATTGCTTCCGACTCCAACTCCACAACACCAGCTCTGCTTATTACAGTACTGAACTTCTCAAACTAACATACCAAGTTTGACCAAGTGAAAATGCAGTTTTGGATAGTTGAATGTTATGGATTATACTTTTTCTTGCAAATGGTACCAGTATATTGTATTTCATTGAAACTATTTCTCAGAAACACATAACATACTTATTTGATAGAGATGATGATGTAGCGTTAGTTCCGTATTTGCCTGGGAGAGTTGTTTGCCCGGTTTGGTTTGTTGGTGCCCGCTAGGGGAATTAGTATTTAAGCAGCTGGCTCAAAAGGCTTCTCTCTCTTTTCCTGTTCCAGTAACCACGAGAATCATGGGCTAGTCACGGCTATCCCTTCTCGTTGGGGCTTTTGGCCCCACTTACATTAATGTAAGTTCTACACAGCATGGACTATCCCTAGTCTCATGTCTGTGGCTTTTATATGTTATCTTGTACCATTCATGAATGTGTCTTCATCTTTATTTATGTAGTCCTTGTTTATGTACCCTTTTACCTATGTACTTTGTATCTATCTTTTTACCTACGTACTTTGTATCTCGTCATATCCATGTGCTGTACTATATTAAATGTTTTGTCTGTTAACCTTCGTCGGAGTTTTGTATTCAAAGTATATATAACTTTGAACTAGTCTTACAATGATATTAAATTC
Source organism: Doryteuthis pealeii (assembly GCA_023376005.1). Taxonomy (NCBI): domain Eukaryota; kingdom Metazoa; phylum Mollusca; class Cephalopoda; order Myopsida; family Loliginidae; genus Doryteuthis; species Doryteuthis pealeii. The sequence continues at coordinate 120,390,373 of CM042147.1, read as the reverse complement.
TTATATCTTATAAAGTCAAAATGAAAAATATAAAAAGATTTGCTACTGACCAGAAACTCCCTCTTGGTCAACGCCCAAGGTAAAGCCAGCAATGATCACTGCACAACAGCCAATGGCAGGGATGGAGGTTGCCTGCTTGAGGACCATGTAAGAGAGGATCTTTAAAAAGAGAAAAGAAAGAAGAAAAGAAATAAACAGTTAATGATCTGGCTTTAACAACTCTCAATTAATCTATTGTAAAAAATGTAAAGTCATCGGTGTGGCCTAAAGTCAGTATCAGCCAATTAGCGAGAGGCTCTATCCCCTTTTCACTAGCATAAAATAAACTGAACCCCATTTTATGTCTGTGTTTTTGCAATAAATGATTTTTTTTTTGCACCCGTTATTTTACAATACTAAATATATTTTCTTTATTTGTTAAAGAATAAAGAATAAAGAAAATATATTTAGTATTGTAAAATAATGGGTGCAAAAAAAATAAACATTTATTGCAAAAACACGGACATAGAATGAGGGTTCAGTTTATTTTATGGTAGGAATTTACGAGGAAAAAGTTAAGGATTACCAGATTTACTGCATATGCCACATTAGTCTTGTGATATTCACTTTGGACATAAGACTAGTTTTTAAAAAAAAAAAATTATGACTACGGCAGCAGTCATACTTTCCCTCTCCTGGATATCTTGCATGTAAGATATGAGCAGGTCGCTTCGCCCCATGAGATAAGATGTTTCTCCTCTCGTTACATTCTCCAGAACACTTATGTATAAAGTCTTAGAGTCATGAGAAATGTAATAGGCATGGCCAATCCCCTCGACATAAACGGCAAAGAATGCTTGTGCCATGCACCAGACCCGGATGGGACGAGACAGAATTTGCATAAAGGGTAGCCGAGCGATCATAAAAACGGACAGTGGCTGATACCATGAGTCAGAAAAAAAAAAAAAAAAATAAAAATAAAGAGTCTGCGACAGAGGTGAAATTCGAGGACTGTTGTGCTTTGGGTGTTTAACAAAGGAAGTGAGAGGAATGTGCTCAGTTGGTAGAGACTTAAATAAAGGGTAGCCGAGCAATCATAAAAACGGACAGCAAAAAAAAAATAAACAACAAAAAAACAACAAAAAAGCAAGAGTCTGCGACAGAGGTGAAATTCGAGGACTGTTGTGCTTTGGGTGTTTAACAAAGGAAGTGAGAGGAACGTGCTCAGTTGGTAGAGACTTTGTTGGCGGCGAAAGGAATTATTGTGTTCAATTGAACAGACTCCAGTTGGAAAACTCTTAACAAGAAAAAAATCATTTTAAATTTAAACAAAAAAGAAAGTAAGAAAGAAAGAGAACTTACAACATTGAAGACTGTTGATAAAGATCGGCTGATGTAGTAGAAAGGAACTTCTACATATTTTAGACAAAGGTTGTTGAAAGATATCATCCCAACAAATATTACTGACAGAGGTAGTGTCTGCAAAGAAAAAACATTTTTTTTTTTTACATATATTCAGAATAAAATACAATATACTGTGTGGTTAATGAGAATACGCTTTGAATTTTGTGACCATATTACCTTAAGGCACTCCTTTTTAATCTCGATTAAGAAATGACATGTTTTTCATTTACACCGTCAATATCCGGTTGTTTGTTAGTGGTTAGGGTTAGGATTAGGGGTTAGTTTTATAATTAAAAAAAAAAATCTAAAAATTGTCTTTTAAAACAACCGGATATTGACGGTGTAAATGAAAAACATGTCCTTTCTTAATCGAGATCAAATAGGGGTGCCTAAAGGTCATATGGTCCGAATTTTGAAATTGAAAATACAGAGAAAAGCAAATCTACACATTCATGGTGAATAGAAATTAAATGTTCATATATTTACTTGGCATAAATGGGTACTTCAGCTAGTGCATATAACAACCATAAAGGAAAGGTGAATAACAAACACAAACAATCATTTCTGAGCTAACAGAGACAAAATATTAATTGAATCGATTGTTTGTGCTTATTATTCACCTTTCCTTTATATTCGTTACATTTTGTCAGATTTTTCTTAATCTGTTATTTTCTGAGTATTGAAGTCAGTCAGTTAGACAGTCAACAATTGGTTTGACTGACCAAGCCTAACATGAAGTTACTACTGTCCAATAGTTAATAATCTGTAACAGTCATTTCCAGACTGCAGGTTCAATCCTGGCTAAGGGTGAAAGTAACACAGAATAACAATTATCAGTATTCTACATCTCCCCTTCCTCCCCCTCTCCCATTGCGCAGGCGTATTGGCCTTTGAGGAGAAATTAGTTCCTTTCGGCCAGGCTGATTAGAGGGGAGCAATCTTGACAATGCCCGGGGTATTTTCGTCGGCCTTGGTTTTGGGGGCGGAGTGACATTGGGTGAGGCCAGGTCCCTAGTGTTGAGGTGTGGGGTGTTTAGAGTTGGAGCCAATGGGATCAAGCATAGCACTAGGCAATGGTGTGGGTTTGGGTTTTGTGGTCAGCTTTTTTCAGGAAGCGTCGGTTTCTGAGTGTGATCCTACCTGATCCGTCCACTCGGAGCCGGTATTGCCGATGTGGGAGAACCTCAATGACGGTGCCTGTAGTGGTCCACTGGCGGTTTGATGGGTTTTGAATGGCTACTTTGTCACCATTCTGTAGCGGGTCAAGACTGTGTGTGTACCTATTGTATCTTTCCGACAGCAGGACATTCCGTTGACGAAAACTCTCCTCACGACGTTGTGCTGCGGCTATCCATTCAGAATGTGGTTTGTAGAGGATAGGTCTTAATGGGATCGAATCCCGGAGTCGGCGGTGGAGCAGCAACTGCGCTGGGGATAGGCCGATGCCTTGAATGGGAGTATTGCGGTATTGGAGGATTGCTTGGACAACACTATCATTGTCTAGTGAACCCTGAGGGCCTGTGTTGCCATGGATTATCCTTTTGGCAGTTTTGACAGCGAGTTCCGCTCGGCCATTGGATTGAGGGTATGCTACTGATGATTTTCTATGTCGTCAGAGAGGTGTATGTCCTGGTTAGAAGGTTGTGTTGAGAATAAAGTAGTAAGGGCTTCTACTATGGCAACTGGGTTGCGGGATATGGCATCAGAACCCTTGTGCCACTTGCCGGGGCAGTGCTGAATGGTAAAGAAATATCTTAGGGACCTCTCCTTCAGTTTAAATAGGCGTGGGTTGTGAATCTTACTAAGGTCCCTATCACCAAATACCCCTGTTAAAGGCTGGTGGTCTGTGACCACTATTACATTAGGGCATCCCATGATAAACATGCGGCATTTGTCTAATGACCAGGCGATTGCAGCTGCTTCGCCCTCAATGGGTGCATATCGGCGCTCTGCGTCAGTGCAGAATCTGCTACCTGCAAATAATTGCGCCAGCCCTCTGTGCAACAAACTGGAGCCTTGTCTGTGGGGCATGTGCAGTGTTTTTGGAGCAATAAAAAAACCCATACCTTCTTTGCTCCAGTCTGGGGCAAGGCAGGTTGCACGATTGATGTCAAAGCTTGTAACTCCCTTCTTTACCAAGCCAACGATAACCTCCTTAGATTTGCGGAACGCGTTCTCGAGATCTTGGTTCCACGTAAAGTGTGAATTTTGTTTGACCAGGTCTCGAAAAGGAGCCATTATGGGCTTAGGGAGTATGCCCATGCCACTTGATTAACCAACCCAAACCATGACCTTGCGTCGGTTATGTTCTTTGGGATAGGGAAGTTTTTTATTGCATTGAGTAGTTCTTTGGAAGGGGCAACTCCTGTTGGTGTTATTTGGAGACCACCAAATTGAACCACATCCTGACAAAATTGGAATTTTCCTTGTTGAGCGTGATCCCATTTTCTGCACACAGTGACAAATAATCAAAGGTATGATAAAAAGCACCTTCTATATTTTCGTCATAGAGTAGGGTATCATCAACTACCTTAACTTTGCGGGAACATCTCTGATTATTTCATCATATCTGCGTGTATAGGCATCGCCGGAGGCTAAATATCCCTGGGGCATTCGCAGATACATAAAACGACCCCACTCAGTGATGAAGGTAGTGAGTGGTTGTGATTCCTCATCTAGAGGGATTGAATGATAGCCATCCATAGCATCTAAGACAGTTTTCTTAGTGTTGGAAGGTACCTGTAATGCCAATTGGAATGGCGAGCTGGTGTGGTGTGTCTCTCGCTTGCATTGGGAGTTCAAATAATTGTTATTCTGTGTTACTTTCACCCTTAGCCAGGATTGAACCTGCAGTCTGGAAATGACTGTTACAGATTATTAACTATTGGACAGTAGTAACTTCATGTTAGGCTTGGTCAGTCAAACCAATTGTTGACTGTCTAACTGACTGACTTCAATATGGCGCTGCGAACAGGATTCGAACCTGTGAGGGAATAACCCATTGGATTCGAAATCCAATGGGTTATTCCCTCACAGGTTCGAATCCTGTTCGCAGCGCCATATTGAAGTCAGTCAGTTAGACAGTCAACAATTGGTTTGACTGACCAAGCCTAACATGAAGTTACTACTGTCCAATAGTTAATAATCTGTAACAGTCATTTCCAGACTGCAGGTTCAATCCTGGCTAAGGGTGAAAGTAACACAGAATAACAATTATCAGTATTCTACACTGAGTAAATTGTTCTAGAAACATTTTGTATTCATTAAAGACCAAAAGTTACAATAATCTTATTATAATGGAGATTGTGTGTTTTTCTGTCTGTAACCGAAACTATATTCCTACTCAAGTCACAATTCTCTTAATTATTGACATCACATTCTCCATGATTTTATTTTTATCTAAACCTCAATTATTAATAAAATTGTCTGACATTATTAATACTGTTAACTATGTCTACATACTGACTACATGCAATTAGATTTATATATACAACAAAATATCGGTTTACACTGTGAACGGGAAGGCTAATTTGCATATTAATATTAAAAAATCGAATTTAATAAATATGTGCTTAGTATTATTGATTTCTAACTGTTTGGTTTTATTTTAATGAATATAAGCAAAAATCTCTTCAATGAATCTTAAATGAAATCCATTAACAATATAAAATAACTGTCATTTTATTCTTTACTTCCTCTTATAACTAAATATTTAAATTAGAAAAAATAACAATGAAAGACGAGAGTGATGGAAGAGTAAGTTTCAGTTGTTCCATTTTTTATTATACTCCCTCTGTTTCAAATCTTTTATTATACTCCCTCTGTTTCAAATCTTTTTATCTGTATTCTTATTTAGTTTCATTAGCCTTTCTAATTTAATACAATATTTTATTACATTAAAACTTAAATACTTGCACCCGGAGGGTGCATATATTTGCTAGTAATAATAATAATGATATTAATAACTCTCTTTGCCTGATGACCACATAGACAAGAAACCGACAGTCCCAACTGCCATTGACTATGTCAATACTGTTCTAAGGGTCGGTTTAGCTCAGTGGGTAGAGCGTGTGCCTAGGAACCACAAGGTTCCTGGTTCGACACTGGCCCTCACCAACTTAGAGTATGAGTAGCACAGGGATCTGTGCAGTAAAGTAATGAGCTGATGATAGGTGTGGTGCTCCATCTCAGACACAAAAAATCACTTTGGTCTAGCGTTAGTGAAAAGGGGATAGACTCCCTTGTGGTTTGGCTGATGCTGACTTTAGGCCGCGCTGGCGATTTTACTTTATACTATTCTAACATATATATAAATATATATATATACACACACCACTTTCTAGAAACGGTTTGAATTCACTAAAGTCTAAAAGTTTATATATATATATATATAAGTCGGGGGTGGCCTAAAGTCGTATCAGCCAATCAGTGAGAGAGTCTATCCCCTTTTCACAAGCGCTAGACCAAGGAGATCATTTTTGCATGAGGTGGTGCGCCACACCTACCATCAACTCCTTACTTTACCGCACAAATCATATACATATATATATATCATAGAGTTATCAAAAAGACTGGTGATAAGATATGGAACAGGTAGGTTTGAGTTCATGCCTTTTCAAGAGAGAAAGAGGAAGAAGGAGGAAGAATGAACAGAGAATGAGAGAAAGAAAATATAATGAATACTTACAGTCCAACATAATTTTGGATCAATTTTAAAAGGTGGGAAAGAGATTTTTGAGGGGAATAAGGAACTGAAGAAACTGAGAAGTGCACACAGTAAAACAGTTATTACACACTGATACCAAGTGACAAACAACGGGGCGTTGAGCTGAAAAAAGAAAAGAAAAATCATCTTAAAATGTTATACCTTTAAAAACAATGATAAAATAAAATTAAAAATGACAAAGAAGATAAAGAAATTGAGGCAAAACTAAAAAGGAACCACATTGTACACACAAGTGGCTTTATTCTGTTAGAAATTATTGCATTAAATTTTAACCACTGACAATCACTTTCTGATTTTCAATGATTTTATAGTAGGATAATAAACAGTGCATTTTTATGGTCGGATAATAAACAGTGCATTTTTATAGTTGGATAATTAACAGTGCATTTTTATAGTTGGATAATAAACAGTGCATTTTTATAGTAGGATAATTAACAGTGCATTTTTATAGTTGGATAATAAACAGTGCATTTTTATAGTAGGATAAAATAACAGTGCATTTTTATAGTTGGATAATAAACAGTGCATTTTATGGTAGGATAATAAACAGTGCATTTTTATAGTTGGATAATAAACAGTGCAGTGCATTTTTATGGTTGGATAATTAACAGTGCATATAGGATAATAAACAGTGCATTTTTAGGATAATAAACAGTGCATTTTTATAGTTGGATAATAAACAGTGCATTTTTATGGTCGGATAATAAACAGTGCATTTTTATAGTAGGATAATAAACAGTGCATTTTTTATGGTCGGATAATAAACAGTGCATTTTAATAAACAGTGCATTTTTATAGTCGGATAATAAACAGTGCATTTTTATAGTCGGATAATAAACAGTGCATTTTTATAGTAGGATAATAACAGTGCATTTTTATAGGTCATAGGATAATAAACAGTGCATTTTCATAGTAGGATAATAACAGTGCATTTTTATAGTAGGATAATAAACAGTGCATTTTTATAGTTGGATAATAAACAGTGCATTTTTATAGTAGGATAATAACAGTGCATTTTTATAGTAGGATATAAACAGTGCATTTTTATAGTAGGATAATTAACAGTGCATAATAGTGCATTTTTATAGTTGGATAATAAACAGTGCATTTTTTATAGTTGGATAATAAACAGTGCATTTTTTATAGTAGGATAATAAACAGTGCATTTTTATAGTTGGATAATAAACAGTGCATTTTTATAGTAGGATAATAAACAGTGCATTTTTTATAGTTGGATAATAAACAGTGCATTTTTATAGTAGGATATAAACACATTTTTATAGTTGGATAAACAGTGCATTTTATAGTTGGATAATAAACAGTGCATTTTTATAGTAGGATAATAAACAGTGCATTTTTATAGTAGATAAATAACAGTGCCTTTTATAGTTGGATAATAAACAGTGCATTTTTATAGTTGGATAATAAACAGTGCTTTTATAGTAGGTGCATTTTATAGTAGTGCATTTTTAGATAATTAACAGTGCTTTTTATAGTAGGATAATTAACAGTGCATTTTTATAGTAGGATAATAAATAGTGCATTTTTATAGTAGGATAATTAACTGCATTTTTATAGTAGGATAATAAATAGTGCATTTTTATAGTAGGATAATAAATAGTGCATTTTTATAGTAGGATAATTAACAGTGCATTTTTATAGTAGGATAATAAATAGTGCATTTTTATAGCTTATTTCTTCTCTACCCAGGTGAGATAGGGTAGTCACTTCTAGTGGGAAAATAAAGGACAAATACTGAGATAAAAAATACATTTTTTCAATTTTGTTAATACTGATAAAAAAAAGTAGGTTAAAGAATTTATGATTTGAATTTAGTTGAAGAGGGTTGTTTAAGATTAATTTTAAAGAAAATGTAAATTGTATGATTCTGAATTGTTTACTAAGAGACATAGAGTAAAATAGTGGCCAATTGTTGGTATCTGCTGGACAGCAAAGGAGTCTATCCTCTTATTACTAGTGCTAGTCAGAGGTGGACCACTACACCTAACATCAGCACTCAATTTTAATGCACAGATCCAAGCTATACTGCTCATTTGTTGTTGTTAAGGGCCTTTACTGAACCACGAACCTTGTGGTTTCTAGGCAGTATCTGCTGGACAGAAAAGGAGTCTATCCTCTTATCACTAGTGCTAGTCAGAGGTGGACCACCACACCTACCATTAGCACTCAATTTTAATGCACAGATCCAAGCTATACTGCTCATGTGTTGAGTTGTTGAGGGCCAGTATTGAACCTGTAACCTTGTGGTTTCTAGGCAGATGATCTACGAACAACAATGTATGTCTATTTATGTGTATGTATTTACCCAACACCTTTGCACAATCAGGATGTGACACGAGGGGAATTTTTAAGCAGAGTTTAACAAGTTTTAATTTAATTTCCTTCTCCTAGACCAATTGCAATACCAAAGTTAAAGAGCCCAGTCTGCCTTACTATTTACCCATAGCTGGAGGGAGAATAGTTTGATTCATACCTTTCTCAAGGGTATTAGCTCTATGGGAAATGGAACCAGCCCTTGCCAACTCAGCGTATGAGTAGCACAACAATCTGTGCAGTAAAGTGAGGAGCTGATGGTAGGTGTGGTGCTCCGACTCGGATGCTAAAACAATCTCCTTGGTCTACTGCTAGTGAAAAGGGGATAGACTCCCTTGCTGTCTGGCTGATACCGACTTTAGGCCACCCTGATGCCTTTACTTTACTAGTTCTTCTGACAATAACCATTACACTACAGGCACCTAATGTCTATTTATATATAGAATGGATGACGGAGCTCTGAGGTAGTGAAGACAGAGGGCACTGGAAAGTTCTTGCCCCAACCAAGACAGAAATTTAAAAAAAAATTACTGAATTTTTTCATCTGTTAGATGCTAGATGAATATATGGAATAGAATGTTTTAAGGCCGGTTTAGCTCAGCTGGTAGAGCATTCGGTTAGGAATCACAAGGTTCCTGGTTCAATACCAGCCCTCGCCAACTCAGTGTATGAGTAGCACAGGGATCTGTGCTGTAAAGTAAGGAGCTGATGTGGGGCTCCACCAAAACTATGTCACCACCAAAGTCACTCATTCACTTAGTTATTTATGTTATATTCTCAATGGTTATTAAATAATCATTATTTAATGTTAATTAAGAATATTTCTTATTTATTAATAATGTTAATTTCTAGCTAAGATCAATTTGCTTCAAAACAGTCCATATTATTAACTCTTAACATCCTGTTGAGAATTCCAGAGCCCCATTCCTTATAAGGATTTATTAAAAAATGATCCTTTTCATTTAAATTTACCCAAGTTATTTCCCGTAAATCAAAGACTGCTAAATATGTGTAATATAACATTTAAACAAAGACTATCATTTGGGATGGATTAGGAAAACAAATATGACTTCCAGCCGGGTGGAATGAGGTGGTATAGAACATTAAGAGTTAATGTGCTTAAAATCCTCTGATGTGTGTTATATATCATTAAGAAATAAATGTTTACATAGTATATGGTGTGAATGATTTGCATACCGGTTTTAACAAAACCGTGTTTAATAAATAATCACTTAGTGTTATTAATTTCTGATATTGTTTTATTCTCAAATGTATTAAAATCAATCCTATGTTTAATTTAAATTGGAATCAATTAGAATAAAGTGAAAATAAGTAATCATTTTTGTGTTCTTATTTAATTTCATTAGTCTTTCTAATTCAATATAAATATTCAATTATATCAAAACTTCAAAGCGTGTGGTTTAATGGTTAGAGTCGTAGAAAATGGACTTGTTGACCTGAGTTCAAATCCAGGATGAAGCAGTTTGGATTACACATATTGCTAATACCCTTGGGAAAGGTATGAATCTGACTATTCTCCCTCCAGCTATGGGTAAATAGTAGAGCAGACTGGGTTCTTTAACCGTAGCTAGGTAACCAGTCTAGGAGAAGGAAAACTCTGAATTCAAACCTGTTAAACTTTGGTTAAGAAATTGAGCTTGTGCCACATCCTGCCTGTGTGGAGAGGTATATATATATATATATATATATATGTTTGTGTGGTAGAAATATGAGGAATGAAAGAAACAAAACTCAGACCACATTCTGTCGGATTCATTCCAATCCTCTTTCCTTTATATATATATATATATATATATATATATATATATATATATAAAAGATTTTTGGATGTTTGTTTTTTTTAGAAGCATTGTTTTGAATAAAGTATATATTATTATTTATATTTTTGCTTGAAGGCAATTACAATGCGTATATCGCATAAAATTTGATTATAATTATCGAATTTTATGCGATTTACGCATTGTAATTGCCTTCAAGCAAAAATATAAATAATAATATATATATATATATATATATATATATATCTGTCCAATTTTTAGGCACCTCATGTAGCTTTATGGTTAGCAAGCTAACTAGGCAGACCATTGTTAGTGAGTTCGATTCTCACTGGGTACCCCATACATCTGGCCTTGTGCTGTATCTAAGCTAAGCTTAGTAAATAACTATATCAAAACTTCAATACTTGTGCCCAGAGGGCGCATATTTTTGCAAGTGATAATAATTTTTACTAGCATTATTCTTAATCTTCCTACTTCTAGTTGCATCACAATTTGCATAGCTTGTCATTTCTACAACAATCAGTGATGCTGAGAGCTTTTTAGGGCAGATCAGAGTTTCATTTTCTCTGATAGGGTCCGCCTGGTGAGGGGAGTATGATCTTGTAAGACCCAAAACTCCCCGAGGAACCAAGCATTGACATCACTGACGACACTCTCCAGGATGTAATAAAGTGCATACATATTTAAAGACTAACATTTAGTTAAGTATTTCCTTCAAGTCTCCTATTGTATACAAGTACGGTCAATATATAATAATTTATGATCTATTCGTAAAATACACAGAGCGTATCTAGTAAGTATTTCCTTCAAGTCTCCTATTGTATACAAGTACGGTCAATATATAATAATTTATGATCTATTCGTAAAATACACAGAGCGTATCTAGTAAGTATTTCCTTCAAGTCTCCTATTGTATACAAGTACGGTCAATATATAATAATTTATGATCTATTCGTAAAATACACAGAGCGTATCTAGTAAGTATTTCCTTCAAGTCTCCTATTGTATACAAGTACGGTCAATATATAATAATTTATGATCTATTCGTAAAATACACAGAGCGTATCTAGTAAGTATTTCCTTCAAGTCTCCTATTGTATACAAGTACGGTCAATATATAATAATTTATGATCTATTCGTAAAATACACAGAGCGTATCTAGTAAGTATTTCCTTCAAGTCTCCTATTGTATACAAGTACGGTCAATATATAATAATTTATGATCTATTCGTAAAATACACAGAGCGTATCTAGTAAGTATTTCCTTCAAGTCTCCTATTGTATACAAGTACCGAGCAAGTCTGTGAGTGGCTGTTAAGTATCCCTGGGCCAATATATAAGAATTTATGATCTATTCATAAAATACACAGAGCGAATCTGGAAAGGAGGCGGCCTGATAACATGTTGGGGGGTCTACTGGTGGAATGGATATAATGTTGCAAAACCTGAAATCTGTAAGGATACTGGTGCAATATCACCAACTGTCCTCCTTTGATGCATGTATTACAAGAATGCATCCTGGGAGGCACATTTGTTTTGAATGAGTCCCCAGGAAAATTTATGGGTCCCAACAAATTTTTCCTAATGAATTGTCGGGTTTTTAGTTATGATCTTGGGAAACAACTAAAGCTGTCTGACCCCTACCTTGTAACTTATCCTGTGTAATTCATTTCTAAGAAACTATTGAAATGTATTTACAGTTAGCTGGAAATGGTGAGGGAAGAAAAAAGAAAAACACTGGGATGCATGGATATGATTTTACTGTGTCCATTTAGATTTTTCTGTGTCTAGGGAAACAACTAAAGCTGTCTAACCCCTACCTTGTAACTTATCCTGTGTAATTCATTTCTAAGAACCTATTGAAATGTATTTACAGTTAGCTGGAAATGGTGAGGAAAAAAAAAAGAAAAACACTGGGACGCATGGATATGATTTTACTGTGTACTTTTAGATTTTTGTGCATCAGGGATGCAAGATGTGTACCTATCAGCATCTCTGAACAATGAAAAACAGAATGACAATTGAATTTATAAAAAAGTGATTTTCAAAAATTTATCCAAGTGATAAAATTAAAGAACTTACCTTTAGCTGCTTGCTACTTAGTAAATATTTGTTTATAAATACCATGGATATGGAAACAAACCTACAACAAATCAGAAATGAAACAAAGTCAGTATGGTTTCTTTTTTTTAAATAATAATAAAAGCAATAACAAATAAAACAAACTAAAAAAAACAACTTATCATCAATCAAGACTGAGACTGCATATCATACTTGACTGCATTATTATTACCTTATATTGAGACTGCATATTATTACCCCTTATTATATCAAGACTGAGACTGCATATTATTACCCCTTATTATATCAAGACTGAGACTGCATATTATTACCCCTTATTATATCAAGACTGAGACTGCATATTATTACCCTTATTATATCAAGACTGAGACTGCATATTATTACCCCTTATTATATCAAGACTGAGACTGCATATTATTACCCTTATTATATCAAGACAGACTGAGACTGCATATTATTACCCCTTATTATATCAAGACTGAGACTGCATATTATTACCCCTGTAAAAAAAACATCATGAAATTAGCACACATATACTGCTATTTAGTATCACTTATCACAATAGGGTTGGGACAATCATATAGGTACTAGAGATTGATCAGCAGGGGCCACTCTGACTGCCCGTCTAGCCTAAGTGAGGATCAAAGGTCGCAAGAATGGGGCAAACAGCAAGGATCGAACTCACAATTCTGCAGTAATGGATCTGTGAGACTAGCTTCCTAACCATTACATCATGATGGGACACCCATGTACGGGGGGGGGGGGGGTGTCATAAAATCTTGTCATTCCTACATATTGTTTTTAACTTTTTTTGTTTTAATATTATATATAAGTTATGTAATTATTTTTCCTCTTAAAAAACCCAAACAAACTTTAAAACTTAGATTAGTTTCTAGAATTTTGGGTTGTATTATGTAATTATTTTACCTTTAAAAAAAAATGTAGTAGGTGACAAGATTTTTGGACCATCCTGTACATTGTGTTATATAAACTCGTCACTTTTTAAGACGTCTGCCCAGTAGGACGTCTGCAAGAAAGATTTGAAGACATGCCACTTTGTCAAACAAGGCACAAAAAGGAGTGAAAAAGAGAGTAAAGAAGCCTACACAGCAAAGAGAGCCAGAAGGAAGGAAAGACAACAACTCCAGCAAGCATCACTGTTCGTATGCAGTCACTGCACCAGAGATTGCCACTCAAAAATTGGTCTGTTCAGCCACTTGTAAAGATGCAGGTAAAAAGAAAAAAAAGAAAAAAATGGACACTACACCATCGTCTTTAGCAGACGGACGGATGGCAACCAGAAACGCTTCAGTTTTTGTAAAGCATCCCATAAAGATTTTGAGGACAAAGACAAAAACAATGTGATTTTTGTGATACTCTCTCTCTATATATATATATTTTTTAACAATACAAGTAAATATAACAACAGCCAAAAAAGAGAACATGAATAAACTTGAATAGTGTAAGTTTTGTGGCTTGTCTACACAAGAGTAGGTTAAATCGAGCTTAACAGACCTAAATTCCACCATCGTATGTCAGCCCGCCAAAAGAAAAAAAAAATACCAAAAATCAGGGAATTAACTGAATTTAATGAAATTTTCAGTGTTGATAAAATGAATAAAAGATATAATGTACCAGTTATCTTATTTAAAACTTTTACATTTTTTTAGGTCAGTTAACTTTGAACCACGTATCTTTAAGAATCTGTGTTATGCCTCAAAGATATGTGGTTCAAATTAACTGACCTGAAAAAATGTAAAAGTTTTTAAATAAAATAACTGGTGCATTATATCTTTTATTCATTTTATCAACATTGAAAATTTCATTAAATCCAGTTAATTCCCTGATTTTTGGTATTTTTTTTTCTTTCAGCAAGGTGACATACGATAGTGGAATTTAGGTCCGTTAAGTTCGATTTAACCAAAGAGTATGAAGAATGGTGTTATATTGCATCAGGGATTAGAATATAATGACATGAATATATGTGCTTTGAAAACAACATCAGTTTAAATCTAGGGGTATGTTGTAATATAATGCTGACAGAACCTGTTATTTTTAATGCAGTATAAAAAGTACTTGTAATAAATTCATAGTCCTGTGCCTTTGTTTTTATGTAATGAAACAAATTAGAGTGCATAAATGTAGTTAACTAGAATTTGTAAGTACACTAAGTAATTGGTTCAGCCTTGATATTCTATATTATCCTATACAGTTAATTAAAACTTTGATTTATTAACTCTTAGGACCTGGGCAGCTGGTATTAAAAAGTATATATATATTTTTTTTTTCTTGCCATCTTTTTGGTGTTAGGGTGGAACTGGTGTGGCAGTCCACCAAAGGTTTCATTATGAGCGCTTTCGAAAGCGCTTGTAATGAAACCGTTGGTGGACTGCTACACCAGTTCCACCCTGACACCAAAAAGATGACCAGAAAATTAGAAAGGATCGAACAAAAACTCATCCGACAAGAATTGTCTGTACAGTTTAACACAACATGTTTAAAAGAAAAAATGCTGCCAATATATATATATATATATATATATATTACTAACCCCTCCACATAAGTAGGATGCGATACAAGGTCAATTTCTTAAGTAGAGTTTAACAGGTTTGAATTTAGATTTTTCCTTCTAGACTGGTTACCTAGCCATGGTTAAAGAGCCCAATCTGCCCTACTATTTACCCATAGCTAGAGGGAGAATTGGGTTCATACTTTTGCCGAGGGTATTAGCATTATGTGAAATGCAAACAGCTTCGTCCAGAAACTGAATTCGGGTCGACGAATCCATTTCTTATGATTATAACCATTACATTCTAAATCCGAATAACTGTGCAAACTTCACACTTGACGATGGGGTCAATTGAGAGCTCCATAAGAAACAACTACCAAGCCAAGACTGTGTGTGGCAGTGAGGTGTATGCACAACAAACACAACAGTGTTACCAATAACAGCATGAACAGTTTGCCCAGCACATTGGAGACCCTACTTTTGGGATTACCCTTGTATATTTGGACAGCCTGAATTCTGGCCAGAGATTTGCCAGTTCAAAATGCTATATTTTATATGTAATTTTATCATTTTAAAAATATAGACTCTGAACACCTTGCTGGTCTGAGCATGGAAACTCAGATGTCTAGCAACTGACTTGGTAAACACGCACAAAATCCTAGACGAGGTGGTTAGCATTTCACATAGTGCTAATACCCTTGGGAAAGGTATGAATTCAACTAGGAGTAAATAGTAGGGCAGGCTGGGCTCTTTAACCTTGGTTAGGCAACCAGTCTAGGAGAAGGAAAACTATGAATTCAAACCTGTTAAACTCTTAAGAAACCAACCGTATGTCACATCCTACTTGTGTGGAGGGGTTTGGTAAATATATACTTAACATAGCTTAACACTTGTACCTGGTTAGGGTTAACGGAATGAGAACAATCTACACCAATGGATTAAATAAAGGGTTTGGTTCAAAGTTCTGTGATGGCACCCGGTTCCAACATGATTTGACAAGAAAAACCTACAGATGGCTAGAGTGTACATTGGCTGAAACATTGTGTAAGTGACCATAGAGATTGTAGAAGTTATCCCCCAGATATCATAGAAACAATATAATACTCAACGTCGCAGTGTGATTCTAACTATCGTCGAGTTAGCAGACAAGAACAACATGCAAGCTGTAACTTAAATACAGTCCTTGCATGTTGTTCTCGATGATAGTTAGAATCACACTGTGATGGTGAGTATTATATTGTTTCTATAATATCTGGGGGATAACCTCTACAGAGATGAGAACAACAGGCTGAAAAATCTAAATAATGCAAATTATAAAACAGATATTTCAATATTACTAGCATTAAATCCCACCACTTTTCAATTTTTACATGTATGGCATGATGCATGATGCAATTGGGTGCACGCAAGCGAGCAAGTGTGTATGTATATATAAAGGTAGTATTATTTAATTATATAAATAAGTAGTATAAGGATTAAGGCAAGTGCAAGTCCTATATATGTTTATACATATATATCTGTGTGTGAGTGTGTATATATGCGTACACACACACACACACATATATATATATATATATATATATATATATATATATATAAGTAAAGAAATAACAAAAGACTTAGAAATTTAGCATTATAGTCTATTTCAGGGAGCTTAGACAAATTGTCTAACTCTCCCGACTCATCATATTCGCATCTGATGAGTCGGGAGAGTTAGACACATTGTCTAAGCTCCCTGAAATAGACTATAATGCTAAATCACTAAGTCTTTTGTTATTTCTTTACTTATATTTGATCTGTGACTCTAACATTAAGAGTACACATTGAGCTCTCAAAATGCAACAGGTTTTTTAAATAAAACTCTTGTGTCGTAAGGAAGATTTCTTCTCTGGACTTTTGGATTATTATATATATATATATATATATATATGTGTGTGTGTGTTTGAGTGTGTATATATATGTATATGGTCTTGATGATCACAGGGGCTTGATGTATGTGAATGCTCGGTCAAGAAGGCCATAAAAATAAATAAGCGACAACTGGTCTGTCTTTGAATAGATACAAGACAGATAGTGATCTGCAATAAAAATTTGACCACAGTCACATGGTTTAAACCTCAGCCAATCAACAGCCTGAATGCGTGGCTGTTTAACTACTTAATCGCTGAT
Source organism: Doryteuthis pealeii (assembly GCA_023376005.1). Lineage (NCBI taxonomy): Eukaryota > Metazoa > Mollusca > Cephalopoda > Myopsida > Loliginidae > Doryteuthis > Doryteuthis pealeii. The sequence goes on along the minus strand of CM042147.1, from coordinate 120,373,371 downwards.
ACTGAGAGACGTTCATTTGCAATCATTGGTGAAGGACCTGCAAGACTGAGGAGCATCAAGGAACAACCAAAGGATTCATTACCAAGGATAGTGCTCTGCTTAACACAAAGGATCTCTTCTGGACAAGTGCTCTTGCTTGAAGCCTAAAGGATGGCCACTAAAATCGTAACACAGGTATTATGTGGATTTCAGACAACCTTAAAATAAGGTAATATGTTTAGAGGAGTCAATTTAGGCCTGAGATTACATTTCTTGGGCTTTAGCAATAGTGTAGCTCACTCATAATGAACTATGATGTCAGTATAGTAATCACCAAAATATCTTGAGTGTTCCTATATCTTTTGAAATATGGTGGATATGTTTCTGGTATATATTTTTTCTTTAAAGTAGGTCAGGCCGCCACAGAATAAAATTTGAATTGGTTGAATGAGCTCATAAACATTTAATTGTCTGTTTGAGAATAGATTTTCATGGATGTCTACTTCATATATTTATATACTTCAATACTTTACATATTTATATATACACAAATATTTGGTTTGAAAATGGCAGAGTTGAGAGACTGTCAGTAACCAACTGGCATTGACTTCATTTCAACGCTACCCTAAATAAATGCTCTATTCATGACATTGAGCACTATTTACTTATAAATATACCACCCTATATTATCTTCTCTGTCTCATATATATATATATATATATAAAAGTTAAACCTAATTTTATTTGCTCTACTTAGGTATTGAGCACTCTTTACTGAGCTTTAGAAAATCCTGGCAGTTTATATATATATATATATATATATATATATATATATATATATTTTTCATATATATAACATTTTTTCTTCTTTTTGCCAAGTATTATAGTATCAACTGATTAATTTCGGTTGGTACGACTATCTTGGTCTTTTCTTTTTTTCATTATCATTTTTTCCCCAGGTGATGTTTGGTAGTATATTTTTATAATCAAACTATTTGCCGGGGTTTTTTTTTACCGCAAGGGTTTACCAACAAGTTTGGTATATATATATATATATATATATATATATATATATATATACATATATATATATAGATAGATAGAGAGTATTCGACACCAGCCCTCACCATATATATATATATATAGATAGATAGATAGAGAGAAAGTGTTCGACTAGTTCCTGGTTCGATACCAGCCTCATATATATATATATATATATATATATATATATATATATAGAGAGAGAGAGAGAGAGAGAGAGTGTTCGACTAGGAACCACAACATTCCTGGTTCGATACCAGCCTTCACCAACTCAGCATTTGAGTAGCACAGGGATCTGTGTGGTAAAGTAAGGAGCTGATGATAAGTGTGATGCTCCACCTCAGACGCCAAAACAATCTCTTTGGTTTAGGACTAATGAAAAGGGGATAGACTCCTCCTCTGTCTGGCTGATACCGACTTTAGGCCACTCTGATGACTTTGAGTGACTGTGTGAGTTTATATAGCTATGAGAGGCCGCCTGGTAGCCCTAAAAATTTGATGTTCTAAACCAATTGTTCATTGACATAAAATTTACCAAACAAAGTACAAATTAAGTGAATAAACAAATAAAGTATTTTTAACCTAAGTGGGTGAGATTTAGTAACACAATATGCAAGTGGTTGAAATATCTATTATTCAGTTTATACATTTTTTTCCTTCAATGTCCATTATTAGAAGGAGATAAGAAAAGAATGAAAAATCTTGATGTAATAAGAGCATAAAAGAAAGAGACAGACCATAAGTAATTATATACTTTCCCTGCTATTATGATAAATAGGCACACATTTAAAAAGAATGAAAATGTTTCTCAAAGCAATGTCCTAAATAAACCGCTAAAGAGATATCAAGTTAAAAACATTAATAAGAATCTGACAGTAATAACTACTTAAAACATGAAAATATTAGAAAATAAGAGACATTTTTTTTATTCTATTTACTAGCAAATGTATGCACCTTCCACAGGGGTGCAAGTATTTAAGTTTTAATGTAATAAAATATATCAAATTAGAAAGGTTAATGAAACTAAATAAGAATGCAGATAAAAAAAATTGAAACAGAGGAGATTATAATAAAAAAAATAGATCAACTGCAACTTACTCTTCCATCATCTTCGTCTTTCTTTGTTAAATTTTCCTAATTTAACTATTTAGTTAAAATAGGAAATAAAGAATAAAGTAACAATTTATTTTTTTAATCTTTTTTTGTGTTTTTAAATGAAGAGTCTACAGTTTCTGCTTTTCTCCATTGTGTGTATGGTTATCTGAAGATGCTGAACTTTTTTATAAAGAGTTTAGTTGAAATAAATTAATTGATAAATGAAAGGTTGTTAAGTTTTTCACTTATATGGAGATTATATATGTAAATTAAAAAATGGAAATGAATCTGACAATATGCTGAAAGGATAAATAAATAAAGGAAAGAAAATGTTGAATGGATAAAATTAGTTTAATTAATTACCAACACATGTTTCGGCCAGGAGTTTGTTCATGTATACATTGTATTCTATTTATGAAATAAAATAATAATAATAATAGAAAATTATAAAATATTTAAGTATACAAAAAAAACAGCCTTCATCAGGGTAAAATGTTAGATATTTGAAGTAAAAACTGTCAAAATACAGAGAATTTTGAAGTGTTTGAGAGAGAGAGAGAGAGAGAGAGAGAGAGAGAGAGAGGAAGAGAAATAGCGAGATAGCGAGAAAGAGAAATAGCGAGAAAGAGAAATAGCGAGAGAGAGAAGAGAGAAAGAGAAAGAGAAAGAGAGAGAGAGAGAGAGAGATTTGAAATAAGAATTCCAAAGTGGAATAATATTGATTTTTGGGTCTCTTAAGAAACCAGATATTCTTTCAACAGACATTAATAAAATACCTATAGATCAGGACAGAGTCCCTTTGCTACTGGTTCCATGTGAGCCAGTACAACCTGTTGTATGGACAGGTTGTAAGCATCTAAACTGTCTCCCTAACTGTTTGCTTTGGCCTGACAAGGAGGAAGGTGTGTGGCTAAAAACAAAACCTGGCAAAGATGGTTGTTTAAAACACATGAACTCTAGTTTTATTTAGGTTCACTTAGAGGCCAATGCCTCTTGCTGCTTGCTCCAGGCTATGCAGCAGAGATTCAGATTAGGCAGGTGTATATGTAAAAAGTGCTAGATAATCTGCACATTCTGCATCTGTAATAGTTTCTGTTGATAATACACACATATATACACACAGTGAGATAAGTATATATATATATATATATATAATATATATATACACACACACACACACACATACATACAGATAGAGATATATAGAGATAGATATTTAAAAATTTGTTTTGGGATGAGACAAAGAAATCACAGTGCTCAACCACAAATTTGTAGGAGCTTTATTTATTTATTTGTTGAATTTTTTAAATATAAAAGTTTTTCATAAGAGCGTCCACAATAATCAACCGACGTATTTGCGGTCCAAAAACATAACAACAAGAAATGTCTTCAAATAAACACCAGAAGATTTAGCAACCTGACGATGGTGAAATAACCTGAAACCTGGGTAGTTGCTTATGAAAAACTTTTCTATTTAAAAAATTCAACAAATAAATAAATAAATATATATATATATATATATATATATATACACACACACGTATATATATATATACATGTAAACACACAAACTAATGTGTGTGTGTGTGTGTGTGTATATATATTATATATATATATATATGCAAACACACAATCTAATGTATATATATATATATATGTATACATGCAAACACATACATACTTATGTGTGTACACACACACAATCTACCTAGATTTTTATTGACATTTTCACCTTCCTATAATCTATACATGTTTCATTTACATAAGCCATAAATTTTGTGTGGATTTCCTGCCATCTGTTGTAGGTAATTTCTTTTCCTTTTTTAGTCTTCATGAATTTCCCTTTTAATGCTTGTAGTAAATATACTGACATGTTATATTTAATAATATTGACATCTGGAGAAGGAAAAATAAGAAAGAAAAAAAGGTGTATATTAACCCTAAGATAATAGAGGCATACATGCATGTAGAAGTGCACTCATACTAGGCAGGCGTGCATATATAATACATAAAAACATATAAACGTGTACATAAATTAACATATATTCACGCAAAGAAACTTTTCAGTCAGATCATAACTATCTAAAAAAAACATATCTTCAAATAAAAGCACACAATTATATGCAGATGACACCGCCTAAGCTCTTTTACAAGCTAATATCACAAATTATTGAGAATGAGTTCAATCCTCAGTGAATGATTTGCAATATGACACTCACCCTCATCTTGTTACATAATCTATGCGGTGGCATAAGATTATTGTCAATCCCCTGAAATTCTGAGGGGATGACCCCTTTCATACTTATGTAAGGTAGTATAGAGATATGGTGTCGATCAGTGCAGTTGATGGCCCTGAAAGTGAGTGACGGTGTTTGACCTCACTCTCACCTTGCCTTCCGGAGATAAATCGTGGGAACCGGAAGGCATAGAAGAACCTGTTCCGGTTTAAGAAGAGTAAGGAGCTTTAGTTCAGTTTTGCAGTGGACGTCAGACAGAGCAGTCGGCCATGATGCTCTGTCTAACACTGTAACTCTGCATACGCGCGCTATGTTATGTCTGGGTTGGGGATTTACCGAATAAAGAACATTAAAAGAAAATCAAAGTCACAGGGCTTCTGATAAGGAGAAATCCCTAACAGAAAACCAGACCCGAGGTCCCCAAGAAAGTCCAGACCCAGACGCAAAATGTTAGAAGATTCCAGACAAAGATGATAGAAGAAGCAAAGCCGGCCAGAAGAATAGATGTCCAAGATATAGAAGCAAGTAAGAAGTAAAGAAGTAAGAAAAGGGTATACAACATTATATCGATTTGGTACCGTGAAAACCTTCAGTACGTAACAATCTGTCAAGATTATCAATGACCGCAGCAGCCATTTTGTAATTGCGTAGCATGCTAGTCTTATATTCTATTACTACGGTAAGGTATTTACCTCGCAATGCACTTATGTTGGTATGACACAAGGTCGTTTAATGTGGGACCACCCATGAACCGAAGCTCATGGGACGGTAGGTACAAAAAAAGTATGGATTCCATCGGCATTCTCCCTTAAGAGGGGACACCGAGATAGGTTGGTGCTGTTTGCTTTTACATCATGCTAATACCATTGGGAAAGGGATGAGTCCAGTTATTCTCCCTTCAGCTATGGGTAAATAGTAGGGCAGACTGGGCTCTTTAACCTTGGTCTAGAAGGAAAACTGAATTCAAACCAGTTAAACTCCGATTAAGAAATTGACCTTGTGTCACATCTTGCTCGTGCAGAGGGGTTGGTAAATATGTATGACAAAAAGATGGACACAAAAACAAACCCAGGAACAAAGTCCCAAGAAGTCCTGGACCAGAATGAAGAGAGGAAACAACCAAAATAGAATAAAAGATCCGGCCAAATAAGAAGTTAAGAAGAGAAGTAAGAAGGCAATACAACACAAGGACGAAAGATCAGGATGAAGGACCATAACACTCTGCCTTTATATGCAGCTGCTGTGACTGTGCCTGCCTGTTCTGCATTGACCTTATTAGCCATGAACATGCCTGCAGTCAATGTGGACCACCCCCTTCTTAAGCTTTGTTCACGAAGCCAAGCCATGATGATATCAACAATCTTAAATGGAATTCAAATTTGGTTTATCTACTACATAAATGGCAATTTCTGTCTGTGTGTATAACCAGTTGACATCCATAGCCCCATTCCTTTAAGAATTTATCAAAAACTGCCTAAAAATGGTCTTTGCATCTAAAGTTACCCGTTATTTCCCTTAAATCAAATACTTGTAAATGTTTAATATTACATTTAAACAAATTTTCTCATTTGGGTAGATAAGAAAAATGAATGTGACTTCTTGGCTGGGTGGAATGAGGTGGTATAGGATGTTAAGAGTTAATTCCATGTCACAGTTCAGCATGTTAGCCACTAATGCCGTGAGGACTCCCCCATGTACAATGTTATGTCTGTATGTACATTGGCACATCAGATAAAAAGGTGGGGAGAGAGGTAGATAATGAAAACTAAGGAGTTAGACCATCCAGCTTTTTGCTGTATTTATTTTTATGTCAATTTTAAGGGCTTCAAAGAGACTGTTTGAAATAAAGCTAAGCTTGTAATTTGTATAATGATAATATTAGTGAAAGAAATACATATTCTGTTGTCAAAAGTCCATAGTTACGGACATGTGTTTTGTAAATAAAACACACACGGGGGGGGGGGAGAAAGAGAAGGTTTCACTGTATTTTACAAGTAACTAAGTAAAAGTCGTCTGGGTGGCCTAATATTAATATGAGCCATACAACGAGGGAGTCTATCCACTTTTCACTAATGCTAGACCAAGGAGATTATTTTTGGCGTCTGAGATGGAGCACCACTGATGAGAAGTAAACTTTGAAACACGTGTCTGTGGAGGACTGATATATATATATATATATATTATATATATCAGTCATCCACAGTGTATATATATATCTATATATTTGGGAGAATATGTGCTTAATTGAAGTCGAACCTAATTTTTGAAAGTTAATTAATTAATTAGGTGGGATTACCTATTTAAATGTAAGGCTAAACAAATCGAGAAAAATCAATCTCTGTATGTACATTTCGGCCTATTAGGCCTCATCAGCAGAGCTATAGATACGAAGACCGCCCTGTGTGTGATTCGAAACCCGTCTGTCAAGCTGAAGCAAGCCTCTTACCTCCACACCAAACGGACCTTAGCTAGTTTTCTTCGTTTTGTTAAGGAGTAGGTATTTATATTCCTCTTAAGTGACCTCTACACGAACTTACGAGAAGTAAACAAACAGACGATGTTTGTGATATGGCTATTTTCAGCCGACAATATATATATAATATGACATGACACAAAATGATTCAAGGTGTTACCTAAGGGTGATTTTGTGCTCACTCTGTAAAATGATAAGTAAAAACTAAAAAAGTACTCAATGATTTATAAGCTGTGTAGTAATAAGTAAAGTCATCGGGGTGGCCTAAAGTCGGTATCAGCCAATCAGCGAGGGAATCTATCCCCTTTTCACAGCGCTAGACCATGGAGATTATTTTTGGCGTCTGAGGTGGAGCGCCACACCTACCATCAGCTCCTCACTTTACCGCACAGATCCCTGTGCTACTCATATACTGAGTTGGCGAGGACCGGTATCGAACCAGGAACCTGGTTTTATGGAGAAGGCAGAATTCGTTTATTTCAAGGTCTTTATGAGTGGGGACAAAATTGCTGAGTTCTTGGTGACATTTTTTCTTAGGGGTGCCTCAAAGAAAGACTGATACTGACCCTGCTGCTTTTAGTACAATAGGGCTGGTGTTTTTTGAGTGATGTTCATAGTAACATTATAATGTTCTTAAACACAATCAACCTTGGCCTCAATTATAAAACAGTTAGCTTCTAATTATGACAAGCCAATGAGAAATTACGTTTTCAGTATATGCAATGTTGTTTGTTGCTAGGATATTTATCTAAAAAAAAAAAAAAAAAAAAAAAAATCAAAAATGGAAATCCTGAATGTCTCTAAATGCCTAAGAAAAATCAAGCCTATTCTCGTTCCTAAAGAAACAGTGTTGATTCAAACTTGAATTTCACACCACCCTTGCACTGGAATGACCCCACTTCCCTTCTAATTTTATGGCAGTTACACCCAAGCCTCTGTCTAATAGCCAATTTCTAGGCTGAAAGTATAAACAATAACATTAACAGTTGTCAAAGCACAAATTTTTGCTGACAATTTGTTCAAACAATTTCAAAAGAAAACAAAACATTCATTTCAATGTTTAAACTAAAGTGATCAAAACTGATATCTCTAAGCAAAACAATCGTTGAAAATCTGCTTTCTTAGCAGTTTTTATCTTAAATTTTTTAACAAGTTATTAAAATTAGTATTAATATAACTATTTTTTTTAAATGTGTAAAAATTAATTCATTGATAAATCAATACTGAAAATTTCATTAAAATCGGATAATTCCCTGATTTTTGGTAAAAATTTTTTCAATCGGGAGGATTAAATTTATTTTATAAACACGGATTTTAAGCCATCTTGAGACAGCATTTACGGCCATTTGGGCAGAATTGACCAAAAAAATTGTTTTAAATGTATTAAAAATAAATTACATGTGCTTTTTTTTCTGATACTACTTTTCAACTTAGACAAAAATTTGACCTTAAATAATCAATTTAATTTCAATTCAGTTTTAAAATGAAAAGCAGACAAAAAATTGGGTATGCCTAGTATAAATAATCATTTATTACTTGATAAAAACAACATTTTAGTCTTTCAAGACTTTAGCAAAAATGGAATACAGTCAAACCTTATTATAATCAAAATTATATATCAATCTGTAAGTGATACTATGTAACCACCAGAGTCACAATTCCCTTAATTATTTATGTCATATTCTCAAAGATTATTAGATAATCATTATCTAATCTTAATTAGCATCTTATTTATTAACAATATCTCTATTAAAGTCTAGTTGAGTTAGATTTGACTCAAAACAGCCATGTTATCAATGCATTTAAAACCCTGCAATGTGTATTATATATCACAAAGAAATAAAGGTTTACATAGTATATGGGTGTGGATAATTTGCATACAGGTTTTAACAAAACCAGATTTAATAAATAATTACTTGGTGTTATTGATTTCAAATATCATTGTTTTATTCTCAAACATTAAAAGCAATCCTATTTATGATTTTATATAAAAATCAATTAGAATGAAATAAAAATAAGTGTAATCTTTTTATATGCATTCTTATTTAGTTTTGCTAGTCTTTCTAATTTAATTTTTTTTATTTGTCAGAATTTTTGAAATGAGGTTTGATAATTTGTATTATTTAAATATTTCTGACTGTTGTCCTCATCTTTATTGATATATATACACAACATTTCGGCTGATGTGTCCTCCAGCTTTCTTTAGGTGTATCTTGTTGAACTCTGGAAATTCTGTGAAGGCTTCCAGTTATGACATAAAGGCTCCTGAGTTTGATGAGAAACATCTGAAGAAAGCCAGAGACCACATCACTCAAAACATTGTATATATATATATATATATATATTATATATATATATATCAGTAAAGGACAGGAGGACAGCAGTCCGAAAAATCTGAATAATACAATATTTTATTACATTAAACCTTAAATACTTGCACCGGAGGGTGCATATTTTTGCTAGTAAAATCAATTTTTTAGCATCAGGAATCATGACTGCATATTATTGATATTACTAGAAGGAAGGGAGGTAATTCAAGAGAATGTCAATATCATCATCATCACTACTACTATCATCACCATCATCCTTCTTCTTCTTCTCACTCCCATTTCTGCTAGTTCATTCTCCAGCTTCATCACAAAAAGTTAAAGAGTGAGGAAGAATTGATTTTCTAAAATATTGCAGATGTGTAGATAGAATAACATGCGTATCTTTAGGAGGCATGCAGTGTAATGGTTATCATCATAGGAAATGGACTCGGCAACCGGAATTCAAATCCTGGTTGAGGCTGTTTTCATTTCACATAGCGCTAATACATTTGGGAAAGGTATGAATGCAACTATTCTCCCTCCAGCTATGGGTAAATAGTAGGGCATACTGGGCTCTAGGTAATTAGTCTAGGAGAAGGAAAACTCTAGTTTAAACTCGTTAAACTCTACCTAAGAAATTGACCATGTGTATCCTATTTGTGCAGAGGGGCTGTATAAAGGTTTTACATATCTATTTATTTGATGACAGGGTCACAACCGTTCGGTTTCATGCATAGTGCAAACAATCTCAGGTGATATTGTTTCCATAATTTCAGACATAATTATTTTCTTGTTGATGAAGGCTTCTCAAATAATTTACTTGTAACCAAATACAATTTCAATTCTCCCCCAAATAAATTGAATATTGAATTACAAAACACTTTACCAGTGTTTAATACAATTTATATGAGAAAAGTTTAATTAAACTATAAATTCAAACATACATTTAATTCTAGAATTATTTTTTAATGGGAAGGAAGAGTTTGGTAGACACTGAGAAGATCATGAATATTAAGGTGCAGGTTTGAGAATCTGAGCCACAAATCACCATGTTTTATATTCAAGGTCTGTTTGCTGATTTGGTTTGGTTTGTTTTACTTCTGCTAGGTGTTCAATATCTGCCAACCAGTCTACATGATCCAGTGTTTTTTTATTCTGTTATAATATACATATACTGGACATCACCTGGAGGGACAGGATCACTAACACAGCAGTTCTAGATCGAGCTCAACTTCCCAGCTTGTGTTCTCTACTGAGACAGCGTTGTCTCCAATGGCTAGGCCATATCTGCCGGATGGATGAATCCCGAAGGACATCCTCTATGCAGAGCTTTCGTCTGGTAAGAGACAGATTGGTCACCCCCAACTGCATTTCAAGGATGTTTGCAAGAAGGATCTCAGGTGCTTCAGCATTGCCCCTTCCAGCTGGAAAAATTTGGCTCAGGACTGCCCTCGGTGGCGGCAAGCTCTCCGTAGCGGACTGTTCATGTCTGAAGCCACCCCAACACAACATCGTGAAGCAAAGAGGTCCAGAAGAAAGCAGCAGCAACAAAGCTCCGGCACATCAACATCTTCAGGGACAGCCTTCACATGCGACATCTGTGGTCGAGAATGTTTTTGAACATTGGACTTCATAGTCACAGGAGGTGCTGTAACTTCAGGGTCACAAAAAATATATTATAGTCTTCCAAGACTGAAATGGATTTATAAATGGAAATTAGTATATTCAACCCCTTATGAACCATTTATTCTTTTATTCACCCTGCAAAAATTTTATCTACTACCAAGGGTCTATATGGAGCACTTTGAGAAGTCCTGTTCTAAACATTTGTGATAGCTCTGTACAACAACTCCATTTTTTGTATTATTTAGATTTTTCGGACTGTTGTCCTCATTATTGTCACATGTATACATTTTGACCAATGTGCCCTCTGGTCATCAGGTGTTTCTTGTCCAACTCAGGACCAATTGGATACATGGTGCAACAGATATAAGGGTTGAGTTAACACAGTTTTAAATGACTATTATCTGTAGGTTGCAGGTTCAATCCTGAATACTTAACACAGCTTAAACACTTGTACCCGGTCATGGTTAACAGAACAGAGAACAGTTGCCCCAATGGATTAAATAAAGAGTTTGGTTTGAAGTTTGAAGGCTCTCAATTATGACATGAAGGCTTCCAAGTTTGATGAGAAAGTTCCAGAGTTCGACAAAAAACGCCTGAAGAAAGCCAGTAGGCACATTGGCTAAAACGCTGCGTACATAACATAAAGATGAGGACAACATAAAAAAAAAAATATCTAAATAATACAAATTATCAAACCTTATCACAAAAATTCGGACTAACTCAATTTTTATCTGCTTTTGAATGTTAATTTATTGGGCGGGGCTTGTTAAGTAATTTTTATTGTATGTAATCTGGTAAGATTAACTAAATAAATATTTAAATATATCCTCTAATTGCATTTAATCAAAGTTTACACATTCTCAAAATTGATTAATACTATATATACTTACATATTAAGCAATTTTCTGAGACCTAAACTTTAGTATTATTTGGATTACTCCTCGGACTATTGTCCTCATCTTCATTGTTATCTATACAATATTTCGGCTGATGTGTGTATAGAATAATCAAACTAAGTTCCAGTTACTGTCGAATTGTTAAGACAAGGCAACATGGCGCCGTAACTCAATACGGATCTAACCTTGTTGCAACCCTACTGCAGAATGCCAGAGTATTTATGAAGCCTCATAACATCATAGAAACCAAGCAGCCAATCACGACTCAAGGAATGGAAATTAAATTAATGGCTACCAACTGAGTAAACCGACCTTATAAATGACCTAGAGTTATTGAAAAATAATAGTAGTTTTATAAAATTAAATTAACGACTTTATAACATCTCTATCAATAATGGAGATTCGCTCTTTATTTGTCTGTAACAAAAAACTATGTCATTGCTTACGTCACATGATCCAAAATCGTCATAACATAGAATAAATACACTCAAAATTTGAGCATGCAACATTAGATGATCCTCTGTTTTTTTAAAACAAGTTTTAATAAATACATGTCTGGCATTTCACATAGCGCTAATACTCTTGGGAAAGGTATGAATCCATATATTCTCCCTCCAGCTATGGGTTAAATAGTAGGGCAGACTGGGCCCTTCATCCTTGGGTAGGTAACCAGTCTAGGAGAGGGATAACTCTGAATTCAAAATTCCTGAGGTCAGTTGTTGATTGGGTTTGTGGCAACCCTTGATGCACCAATTCTTTCCTATCGACTGTGCCAAAAAGTGTGGAGGGTCCAACACAAGCCTTCACCACTATAAACAAATACTGTGTGGGTGTTCATTGTGTACATGAACCCTCGTGTGGAAAATCGACGAGAGTCCATAATTACATATCTACATATAGTTTGTTTCATTTTAATACATATTTAAAGTTTACATTTCAAATTGTTTTATTTTTTTTTACTCCTTTAATAAATTTGATGATTTTACTTACTTAGAGTACAAACTCTCTGACATTGAATTTTTAACTTCCACCCCTCAGGCAATATCTGACAAAAATTTATTTTTATGTTTTTTTAATTTGCTAGTTAAATTAATGAAAATAACAACTAGTGTTTTTTTTTTGAGTAAAAAATGAAAATACACAAAGTTGCTATGATCTTTACATAAAGTTGCCACTTGGTTTTTATCATTTGTGTTTGTGAATAAGAAATCTTTGCTAAATCTATAAATGATCTTTACAAACTGATACAGATGTTACCAGAGCTTTTTTTTTTTTTTTGAGGTACAATTCAGAACATAAAGTGTGCAATGAACATCATACCGGAAATTCTAAAAATGTGACATTGATTGATTCAAATGAGACAGAAAGAATAAAAAAAAAAAAAAAAAAAAAAAAAAAAAAAAAAAAAAATCAATATAATCTATTTAAAATCTAAAGCAAGATTATAAAGTTAAAAGAATGTATAATGTGTAAATGTCAAAGAAAGTCTAAATACCACAGAAGGATTTTTTAGAGGTGCCTGTGGTGTAATGGTTATCGTTGCAGGAAATGCACATGGCGACTTAAGTTCAAATCCTGGATGAGGCATGTTTTATTTCACATAGAACTGATATTATTGGGAAAGGTATTGCATACAATTGTTCTCCTTACAGTTATTGGTAACTATTGAAGTAAGTCAGTCTACTATTGGTTTGGAAAATGTGACTGGCCAAGCACAACTGAACCAGTGTCAAGACAACTGGTACTTATGGGAATTCAGAACAGTCCACTCATGCATTTGGGTGATTCCATTCCCTGAGTCCTGATTGGCTGCTTGGTTTGTATGATCCTCTGAGGCTCCATAAATCTTGCCACTTTGCAGTGGTCTTTACAGCAAACCAGAATCGTATTGGGTTACGACTGCTTGCTGTCTTGTCTTGCCAATTCGACGGTAATTGGACTTAGTATGATTATTCTACAGTAACTAATAGAGCAGACTGGGTTCTTTAATCTTGGTATGAAAACTAGTCTAGGAGAAGGTAAGCTCTAAATTCAAACCTGAGTTCAAATCCTGGATAAGGCTGGTTGTATTTCGAATAGGACTAATACTCTTGGGAAAGATATATCTATCTATCTATCTCTCTCTCTCTATATATATATATATATATACACACACATATGAATGAAACATTAGATATCTAGTCAGTACACAGAATATGAATAACTTTTTTGGTCTCCAAGTGGCACAGTAAAAGTTAATTTTATACACACATACACTTGTCTATGCTATTCAGGGACCCTCTCATGCTTCTGCAAATCCAGAATCAAATCTCAGGTGTCTCCTACTTTTTATTTCCAAATTTCTATTTTTATAACAAATATATCCAATTTGACATCAACAACCTACTTCTTTTGTTTATTGTTTATTATTTCATAAATTCTAATTCATCTTTTCTGATATGACACTTGACAAAATTATCAAAACATCATTCTCCGTGTCAAGGCTGAACTTTGAATTTTATTCTGTCTATTTTTTCCTATTTGTTATGATTTTTTAATTTTTTCACCCCCCCCCCCGATTTATCCTGTTACGATGTTAAGACTATATATATATATATTATATATATATATATATATATATATATATATTTTTATCAACCCCCTCTGGATGAGTAGGGCATGACGCAAGGTCAATTTTTTAACTCTTAACATCCTGTTCAGAATTTTCCAAGTCCAGAGCCCCATTCCTATAAGGATTTATCAATAAATGGCTAAAAATGGCTTTTTCATTTAAAGTTACCCGAGTTATTTCCCTTGAATGAAAAACTTCTAAATATGTTTAATATTACATTTAAACAAAGATAATCGTTTGGGTCAGATTAGGAAAACGAATGTGACTTCTAGCTGGGTGGAATGTGGTGGTATAAGACGTTAAGAGTTAAGTGGAGTTTAACAGGTTTGAATATAGAGTTTTCTTTCTCCTAGACTGGTTCCCAAACCAAGGTTAAAGAAACCAGTCTGCCCCGCTATTTATCCATAACTGGAGGGAAAATAGTTGGATGCATACCTTTCCCAAGGGCATTATTAGCACTATGTGAAATGTAAACAGCCTCATCCAGATTTGAACTTGTGTCACAGAATCCCCTGTCTATGATGATAACCATTACACCACATGCTTCCATTGTGAGATTAAAGCTCAGATTTTTTAAGCCATATACTAATTCCAATTACCGTTGAATTGGTAAGACAAGGCAACAAGTAGCCATAACTGAATACGGATCTAATCTTGTTGCAGTCCTACTGCAGAATGCCAGGGTATTTATGAAGCCTTATAACATCATAGAAACCAAGCAGCCAATCAGGACTCAAGGAATGGAATCACCCAAATACATGAATGGACTATTCTTGTGTTCCATAAGTACTAGCTGTCTTGTGCCTAGTTCAGTTGTGCTTAGCCAGTTGCTGTTGTCCAAACCAACAGTATACTGACTGACTGACTGACCTAAATACCATAGAACATGAATAAATTTTACACATACATTTTTGTTCCATACACAATTTGTTAAAAACTTTTTTTATATAAATTTTAAGAAATACATATTAAATACAATAATAGTTGTAGAATAATCATACTAAGTCAATTACCGCGAATTGGCAAGACAAGACAGCAAGCAGTCGTAACCCAATACGATTCTGGTGTGCTGTAAAGACCACTGCAAAGTGGCAGGATTTATGGAGCCTCAGAGGATCATACAAACCAAGCAGCCAATCAGGACTCAGGGAATGGAATCACCCAAATGCATGAGTGGACTGTTCTGAATTCCCATAAGTACCAGTTGTCTTGACACTGGTTCAGTTGTGCTTGGCCAGTCACATTGTTCAAACCAATAGTAGACTGACTTCAATAACACATACATTTTTTGTTCCATACACAATTTGTTAAAAAAATTTTTATATAAATTTTAAGAAATGCATATTAAATACAATAATATTTATTCATGCATGCAGTTTTTAAACTGTTTATTTGTATTAGTTTAACTAACGACAAAGACATGAATATGTAAAAAAGTTGAACAAAAAAAATTAGAGATATTTTAAATAGATTTCTACCTTACAAAAAAATAGTCTTATAATTATATTTTTATGAAAATTAGATATGGCTTTTGCGCAGAGTTGCTGAGGCGTGGAATAAACTGCCTGCATCTGTTGTAGGTTGCCGAAACACTGCCTCTTGGGTCATTCCATGTCAAAACACCAGCAAAAAGTTAAAATCTGCACCCACTGACACCAAATTACCTGAAATTTGGCACAAATGTTCCCCTTCATGAGTTATGAAAGTGTGCCAAATTATTTTGTCTTAAACTTTACCGTTCTGATTTTAGAGGGAGGGATATAATTTTCCTATTTTGCCTCAAAATTAAGGCTGTGTGATGTCGCAAAATCTTAGTGTTTTTAAAATTTAAAAAAAATACTTTCATAGTCCTTATTTGCAAAATTCAGAAATATTGAATGTATTGAGATTTGCGACATCACACAGCCTTAATTTTCAGTAAAGTTTAAGACAAAATAATTTGGCACACTTTCTAACTCATGAAGGGGAACATTTGTGCCAAATTTCAGGTAATTCAGTATCGGTGGGTGTAACGCCCTGGTGAATTGACATGGAATGACCCTCTTTCAAAGCTTCCATGCTTCCTGTAATCCGCCAACACTATACTTGATCACGCAAGTGCACACATACATGTATAAAAGGGCCGGGTTAACTCAGTCGGTAGAGCGTTCGGCTAGAAACCACAAGGTTCCTAGTTCGATATCGTCCCTCGCCAACTCAGTGTATAAGTAGCACAGGGATCTGTGTGGTAAAGTAAGGAGCTGATGGTAGGTGTGGCGCTCCACTTCATATGCAAAAACAATCTTCTTGGTCTAGCGCTAGTGAAAAAAGGATAGACGCCCTCGCTGATTGGCTGATACTGACTTTATATACTGCACAGCTTATAAATCATTGAGTACTTTTTTAGTTTTTATTTGTCATTTTACAGAGTGAGCACAAAATCACCCAGAATTTTCGTCTGCCAAGTTCCTTACCCTTGTGGCCCTCAGCGGCTGTCAGTCTGGGGTGAACAATTAATTGATAGATACTTTACTGGGGTATGCTTTTACAATCACCAGAGAACTCAAGTCTGTAAACAGCAGACAGGCGAGTAATGGCTTACACCAAATGGTTACTTATTCATGTTCCTGACACTAGTGTCAGGAACATGAATAAGTAAAGTAACCATTCTATATTATTCTATGTACTAGACATGAGACTTTGATGAGTTGTGATGCACCGGAGCACTGTACACAATAAATTTCATTATTTCAAGTACTCATTTACAACAAGCTGTACTTTTCTAGCTCTGGATTTGGGTTGAAGATTTCTAGATTATTTAAACGCTCAAGATATTTTCCAAGATATTTCCATACTAAAAGTCAAAGAGTTGCAGTGCATGTGGCTCACAAGCCGTACTGATTACCAGTGAAAAAAGTCAGTAAGAGCATCCACCTCGGAACCACAACGAGCGCATGAGTAGCACAGCTTGGGTTCTGTGATAATGTGAAGGAGTTGATGGTAGGTGTGGCATTCCACTTCAGATGCAAAAATAATCTCTCTGGCCTGGTATTTACATGTACCCCACTTGTACACGATACGGCACAAGGCCTTTTTACGTGGGACCACCCACAAGCCGAGACTCATGGTAGGTAGAAAAATTGCGTCGATCCCGTCGGCATTCCCCCTCAAGGCGCTGGGCAATAAACCCAGCCCTGCCCCTTTAAGGTGTTGCCTGGGGGGGATAGCCCTCTGGGATCGACGCTATTAATTTAACATGACCGGTCCAGTGGCCGAAGCTCACTGGACCCCTGTCCCGAAGGACGGGTTGGAAATGCCTTTGGCCTAGCACTGGTGAAAAGGGGATAGACTCCCTTGCTGTCCAGCTGATACCAACAATAGGCCACTATAATTACTTAACATTGTTTTTTTAATAGTTAAAATTCCTCTCTATACAAAGTAAAATGTAAAATGTCATGACTTGGTTAACAGCTGGTTATCTAACAATCTTTGTTGTATACTCAAAATTAACACCAATCAAACCGTTATGAACGGTAATTGTTACTATAGATGATAGTATTAAACAATTATATATTTTCATAATTTTTTATTAAGTTAAAATTATTCTAGGAAAGTTTCAGTGTTTTGTAGGGAAATATTTAAAAAATCTAAGTACGGTTTGGTTAAAGGCATATCAACATCTTGTTGGAATTTTTTGGTATATAAGGTGTGCTACAATACACCACTTAAATTTATAGACTAAGCGAGGTCACGTGGTTTAAACCTCAGCCAATCAACAGCCCGAATGTGTGGCTGGTTGACTACTTAATCACTGATACTGAGAGATGTCCATTTGCAATCATTGACGAAGGTCTTGCCAGACTGAGGAGCATCAAAGAACAAGCAAAGGATTCTTTACCAAGGATTGCGCTCTACTTAACACAAAGGATCTCCACTGGACAATCGCTCTTGCTTGAAGCCTAAAGGATGGACACTAAAATCGTAACAGAGCTTATTGGTTATTTAATGCCAAAATAATGATATAGTTTGTTTGCATACAGTTGTTGGGTTATCTTCCCTCTGGGTTCCCGTTTTTGACCACCAGGGTTTTTTTGTATTTAAGCGCCTGCTTTGAACTCTCTTCCTCCTCGGGACTTAAAGAACAGCTCACTCCTTGTAGAGCCTTGCCTGCACGCAGGGGAGGGAGAGGGGAGATGTAGAAGTTATTCTCCAGATATAGAAACAATATGATACTCACCATCGCAGTGGGGTTCTAACTACCGTCGAGTTAGTAGACGAGAACAACAGGCAAGCTGTAACTTAATACAGTCCTTACATGCTGCTGGCATAATGCAAAGTGGTGGCTGAAGAGTGGGTACTTATCCCTGTTCTTACTAACCCTGAAATCAACAGCCAATCAGAACTCAGGAAATGAACTTGCCTGAGTTCATAATGGAACAATCCAAAGCTCCATATAAGCCACCTACCAAACTCTAGTTTTAGTCTTGCATTCATCTTGTAACAGAGTTGAATACTTTACACAAAATCCAACAACTGCATGGGTTAGACACTTGTCTACAGCCTCCCTGTGTTGGGGTTCTCACCCCCCACACAGGCATTAGTAAGTGACTTTCTTATGGACTCTCCATAACCCCTCGTTACTGCTATATTCTAGATATATCTACTTTGTACCCTTCTTGTGTCATGTGTCATTCACATGTACATTATGTATCTTTGTCACGTATATGTATTTCATGTCTTATATGATTCTCCATGTGCTGTCCAATTTATTAAAGTCCATTATGTTATGGGTATTTGCCTCATACCCCACTTGTATGGGCTGGGCACAAGGCCTTGTTTTTAACGTGGGCCCACCCACAAGCCGAAGCTCATGGGTGGGAAAGAAAAAAAATTGCGTCGATCCCTTCAGCATTCCCTCTCAAGGGGGGGGGGCGCCTCAGGCGTTGGGCAATAAACCCAGCCCTGCCCCTTTAAATCAAGGGGGCAGGTATTGCCTGGGAGGGGGGATAGCCCCCTGGGATCGACGCTATTAATTTAACACACCAAGCGACCAAAACACAAGGCTTCCTCAAAGTGAAACAAACAAGGGAGGTTACTTTCATTTATGTAGCTAATGTTCAGATTACCACTTTGATATCCTTATAGTGCTAATAATCTCCTTGGGAAATGAATCCGACTATTCCCCCTTCCAGTGCATTGCTCTAGTTATTAGAGCACAACATAGTGATATTTTTCCAGAGTCTCTATCGCTATTCTGGATGTTTTTATTGAGTTAGGTAATAAAGATAATTTTACAAGCCGAAGGGTGGGAATAAAAGTTAACGAGAATTGCTTCGTTTCAATTTTAGCTTATTTCAGGTTTTAAAAAGAAAAAAGGAAAATACGTTCGTTCTACTTTTAAAGTATACCTGTTGTTGATACTTTGAAAAGTCTACGACACACCCTTTGGGTCTTTAACTTTAAATGTTTTATTTCAATAAGAAACATTTACCACAATTAAACATTATTATTTTTCATTTTCTTAAAGTCAACACTCCTCTGTAGAAGGTGAAAAAAGCTTAAAGAAAAAAACAAAACAAATGAATTAGTGATAATAAAAATGTCGACCAAGTTAAAGTGACATAAATAATATTTTTGTTTCCGCTAGGTGTGTGTGTATTGTACAACATTGAAACGTTAAAATACAGAAATGTTTGAATAACTCGGGTGTTTCATTTAGATGGGCACTTATAACTATAAATAATAAAATCGAAAGAAAAATGTAATTAAAATTTATATAACTAAGTTTTGAACTAACAAGTTTACTAAAACAACACACAAACACTAAAGAAATACAAGAGCCACACACACACAAAAGAAAGGACCCCTGAATACATATGTGGGTGGGAAGTATGCACTCCACTCTAATGTGGAATCTTACTTGGTGTAATGGTTAGCAAGCTAGTTTTAGCAGACCATTGTTAGGGAGTTCGATCCTCACTGGACTTAGGGCCTTGTGCCAAATCTAACCAAAGCTTATTAAATAAAATAGCTATTTATAGGACACCCCACGTTGTTTAATGGTTATAGGGATCAACAATTCAAGCGTTAGAGATTTTATTTTGACAGTACCAAAGTCACCCCCCACCGGCGATAGAAATTTTTTTTTACCAAAATCAGGGAATTAACCGATTTTAATTAAATTTTCAGTGTTGATATATTAATGAATAAAATGTTATAATAATGTATCAGTTATTTTATTTAAAAACTTGCACACTTTTTAGATCAGTTAATTTTGCCCCCTTATTTTGCGGCGCAACATCGAGTATTTAAGGCAAATTTTTCTATAAATAAAAAGAGAAAAGGCTAAAGATATGAAGGAGATTAAATTTTTTTAAATTGAACTGATTTGGAAGAAAATAAATACTAAAAAAAGCTAGATTATAACTTAAGACCATTGTTAGTGAGTTCGATTCTCACTTCACTAGGTGCTCCATACTTCGGGCCTTGTGCCACATCTAATCTAAGCTTAGTAAATAAAAAAATAACTATTTATAGTGTACCGCACGTGGTGTAATGGTTACGAAGGTATATTAGCAGACTATTGTTAGTGAATTCGATTATCACTGGGCGCCCCATACTTCTGGCCTTGTACCACATCTAATCTAAGCTTAGTAAATAACTATGCATTCTATAATGTGTAGCTAACCTGAAGACACTTTAGTAAAGAAGAGTGAACAAAAGAATGTTAGTTTCATGCCTTCACACGAACGTGGAAAAATTGACACACCATCAAAGTATCAAATTGTAAGCACGTAAATGGTTCACAATTCTTTTTGGGCAAAAATGTTTTGTTCTTTTGATAATTAATTCATGAGTCCATTAAAAAAAAAATCAAAGTGAGACTTAGTGTGTTGTGTAAACATCTCCGTATTATTTGATAAACTCTGTGCTAGTATAATAATTAAAATATTAAATAAAATTAATCCGTTTAACGCATCAGTTAAATTTGAGTCACTACAAACAAATAACACAGTAATTGGATTTTATATTCTTTTATTTATTTATTTATTTATTTTTATACATAATCTTAGCTACTTTGATTTATTTTTGTTGCTATAAGTTACTCATATTGTAAATTTGAATTACAGCATCGA
The DNA here is from genome assembly GCA_023376005.1 of Doryteuthis pealeii. NCBI lineage: Eukaryota > Metazoa > Mollusca > Cephalopoda > Myopsida > Loliginidae > Doryteuthis > Doryteuthis pealeii. The sequence goes on along the minus strand of CM042147.1, from coordinate 120,351,990 downwards.
AACATTCAATCAATCTTTTCAACTTTGTTGGAAAATGTGTTGCAACAAAATAAAAACAATTTAAAAAAATGCAATGGCAAATAAGAAGCAACCAATATCCTCAAAGACAGTCGAAATTCAGCTTATTTTTATCTATCTATTTATTTATTCAACACATGTTTTATGGTTAGAAGACAAGACAGCGACATTAGCAAACAAAACATTTAAAGCTGTGATTTATTATTATAGTAAAATTATTTTTTAAGTTTGCATTCGAATTCTTAAATTAGTCTAAACTAAACTGCGAAGATTTTTTTTATAAAGAAAACAAATGCCTACAGTTAAAACAAACTTTAAAGTCAAGAAGTTTATTAATTAAATTAAGATAAAAATGTCAACATTTGACAAAATTGAAAGGAAAAATATAAGAAAATTAAAAAACACTATAGTAAGTGTGTCGTTTTCAGCAAGAGGTGGTAAAGAAATTGATCAGGTTATATACCTTCATCGCACCCAAAAAAACAGGGTGAAAAAAATTATGACTATTTAAAAAAAAGATTAAAAAGACAAATAAAGGATTATCTTAGCAGATTATTTATTTAACACACGTTTTATGATTAGAACTAAGACAGCAACATTACCAAACAAAACATTTAAAACAGCGATTTATTATAGTAAAATTATTTTTTAAAGTTTGCATTTAAATTAGTCTTAAGAAACTGCAAAGTTAAAAAAAAAGAAAAAAAAAAGAAAACAAATGTTAAAACAAAATTAAAAGTAAAGAAATTCATTAATTAAATTAAGTCTCATTTGCATTATGAGGCCTGATAAAAATGTCAACATTTGATAAAATTGATAATTCTCCAGGGATCGTAGAGGAAAAATATCAGGAAAAAAAAAAAACACTGTAAGGGTGTCGTTTTCAGCAAGAGGTGGTAAATAAATTGATCAGGGTTACACCTTCGTTGGACTTAAAAACAGGATATAAAAAAATTATAATCGACAATTTAAAAAAAAGATTAAAAGGACATAAATAAAACGTTATCTTACCAATAATTTGCCACAACAGCGGCGATTTTTAACGATCTATAAAAAAGAGTATCCATCAGTTTGTCTTTATTGTCGTACACGTGTAAGGACTTCATAAGTTCTGATCACGATTGACTGTTGTCGTTGTCGTTGTCACTAAACAAATGATCAAAACGTGGGTAGGGGACCACAAGAGAAAGAGTTGGTGTCCCACGGTAACCAACTAGGGTACATGGAAAAGGGTGTATCCAAATGATAACTACGAGCTTTCAAGTTCATGTGTATAAACGTCAGGTTTTTTTTAAAAATAAAAAAACCCTATAGTTTATCAAAGCTGCTTTTTCTTCTTCTTTACTACGATATGTGCGCTATGTGTTTTTACCTATGTGACTATTAAGACTGTGCATCTTGGAAACAGACCGGTTGACGGCGTGTCGTTAACTACGGCTCGATAAAACGACTTCGAGCAAACTTGCATATTTAAAGAAAAGAAATAATCCTAATTCTATAATTTAATAAATCCTCTTTATTTAATTGATTTAAAATTTTTTTTAATTGAATCTATAATTAGAAAATATTAAGATGTCTTTAGTAAAAAAAAAAAAAAAAAAAAATAACGACAATCAAATCCGTTTACGGCTTTTGTAGCCGACTTTCATTGCGACTGATTCATGTAATGTTGTTAATGTAAATTTTTAATTTACTTAAGGAAGAGTTTTTTTAATGGCAGGAAAAATAGCGATTATAAATTTATTTAACAGAATAGTCAGTAGTAGTTGTATTTACTGTTATGTACAACACGGCTTTATTGATAGTAAGTAAAGTAAAATGTCTAGTTTTAGTACAAATATCTTTGTTTATTTTAGGAGGCATACCATACCCGATTTGTGACCCGTTTAAAAAGAATTTACCAAAAATCAGGGAATTATTCGATTTTAATGAAATTTTCAGTGTTGATTTTGCAATGAATGAATTTTATAATGCATCAGTTATTTTATTTAAAAACTTTCTGATTATTTTTCAGGTCACTTAACATTGACGCCCCTTCCCTTTATTTAAAAAAAAAACAAAAACTCTTAACTTTAGGCCCTACTGAAAAGTCAAGACAAGCCAGAAACAACCTACTTTGCACCCAATGTCCATCTAGTCACTTAATATGATAAATTCAAATCTCTGTGCAATCAAGAATGTTACAATTTTAGTCAACTATGTAACTTAATATATTGAAATTCGATCTACAAGTATTTTTGACGAAAAAGCGACATGTGACAGAAATCTCCCAAAACATGTAGAAGTTAATTTTATAATTGTAATCGGTACCATTATGTGGCCTACCTTTTTAATGTGGCCTACGAAATCATGTCTCTCTTATAGTATGTGGCCTACCATAAAAAGCATAAGGTTATAATAATAACTACTAACCCTAACCCCTAACCCTATTTTAGAATTAGATAGATCTTTGATTCATGTAAATTATAAATAATTAAAAAAAAAAAACTTAATTACTATATACAGCTTATGACTGAATTGCATTTCTTGAAATTGAATTTATATATGTGAAAAATAATTACTACCCGGTTTGAATGTGTCCTACCTCAGAAAGAGTAAGTAGTAGGCAATTTATTGAAACTAATTATTTTTCACATATATTCAATTTCAAGAAATGCAATTCAGTCATAAGCTGTATATAGTAATTAAGAATAATTAAAAAATAATTTATCCATAATTTACATGAATCAGAGATCTATCTAATTCTAAAATATTCTAAAACAGGGTTAGAGGTTAACCTTATAATGTGCTTTTTATGGTAGGCCACATACTATAAGAAAGACATGATTTCGTAGGCCACATTCAAAAGGTAGACCACATACTATAATTTTTTCTTTAAAGCGTTTTTTTACAACAAGTCTTTAAGTCATGAGTATCTTAAAAGAGAGTGTAAGTTGGTAACTAAATGTATGCCCCACTGACTCCCACATCCTTGTTAAAATATACTTGTTTATCTTCTGTCCGTTAAAAAAAATGTCCTTAAAGCTACGTTACACGCAAGCTTCACCCTAACACATTTCCGTATGAAAGACATCAAACATTGTAGTTTCCGTTTTGAAAAGCAAACTAGAAACATGAAACCAGGTTTTGGGTTCCTAATTTGCCTTTCAAGACAATAAATGTCTTGCTTATCAGTTGATATAATCGGAGTATCTGAAGTAGAAGATACTCCTTAGTTTATTTTTTTTATAGTTGTTTTATAGTTGCCTCGCGTCGGTGTAGTAATCTGTAATGGTTAGCAAACTAGACTAAGTAAAAAAAGTCGATATCAGCTTTGACAACGAGGGAGTCTATCCCCATTTCACTAGCGCTAGACCAAGGAGATTATTTCAGCATCTGAGATGAGGCGCCACGCGTGCCACCAGCTTTTTACTTTACCGCACAGATCTCTGGACGCTGGGTTGGCGAGGGCCGGTATCGAACCAGGAACCCTGGGGTTCGTATAATAATAATAATAATAATGATAATAATAATAATGAAATTTATTGTGTACAGTGCTCAGGTACACCACAACTCATCAAAGTCTCATGTCTAGTACATAGAATAATGTATTAGTGTCAGGAACATGAATAGCATACAGTAATAATATACCCGTGTGTGTGCGCTTGCGTGCATATGTGTGTGGAGGGAGGTATCAGGTATAGTGTTAGCAGATTACAGGAAGCATGGAGACTTTGAAATATGTAGTGTTTCGGCAGCCTACAACGGATGCAGGCAGTTTATTCCATGCCTCGGCAACTGAGCGTGAAAAAATGTTTCCGAAAGTCCTGTGAGCTATGCTGTTTTCTGACTTTGTAGGCATGCCCACATGTGTTAGAAACATGGTGATCAAAAAGGTGCCCAAGGTTGCTGTGGTTACGATGATTAATGACCTTATGAGCGTTTACCAAGTCAGTTGCCAGACGCGGGAGTTTCAACGAATCCATTCCTAGGGCAGCAAGACGTTCAGAATATGGCAGATGCCTGATGGAGGGTATTTGTTTGGTTGCATGTCTCTGTACAGTTTCCGTGAGGTTAATGTTCAGAGCGAGATAGGGTTTCCAGACTGGTGATGCAAATTCCAAGTGTGGCAGCACCATAGCTTTATACAGCTTTAAATAGATAGCCGGAGAGTGGCTGACAAAGGTCTTGCTGAGCGACGCCAGGACACCCTCGGCCTTCTTGACAATTTTAGAGATGTGCTTCGTCCAACGTAAATCACTGCTATTGTTGAAGAAAGTTTTGTTGCTGCATGACTTTGCACGTCCACACGTGAGTGGCCAGACCGTTGAAACCATTCATTAACCAATTGGGTTTGGAGGTACTGGAACACCCTGTTTACAGCCCAGATCTCGCTCCATCCGACTACCATATCTTTAGATCGCCCAAAGACGGTTTACGGGTTGGTCGATTTCCCACGGATGAAAATGTGATAGATGCGGTGCATAAATAGTTGCATGGCCAACCAAAAACCTTTTTTTTTGGAGGGAATATACAAACTTGTGGACCGTTGGACCAAGTGTATCGAAAAAGAAGGAGACTTTATAGAAAAACTAGAAGCGGCTACTCGGCATTGCCTGGGTAGAGGAGGGGGGGATAATAAAAAGTTAGTCTCGCAGATCCATTGATTGTTTTGGTCTTACATAATTTATTTATGTTTTAATCACGAACGCAACCAATGAATTTCCCTTCGCTTAGTATTCAAAGCCTAATTTTTAAATATCTTCCAAGATATAAATAAAATCTTCATTAGTTTTGCGCAAAATAAAAATCTTCATTATTTTTGCGCAAAAAGCAAGCTCTTGTGATAGTGAATGTATATATATATTTACTTTGTCATTAATTGTTTAATTTTTTTAGTTTCCATACATACATACATACCAACTATCCCTTATATATGTATAGATGGCGCACTTGTTTATCCAGGGTAGACCATAGTGATGACACATTTTAAATGCTATTTTCTCAGATTATAAAAACAACACAGAGTACTAAATATATTTATTACATAACTGATACACAGGAGTTTTACATGTTATCTAAGATTTGAATATTACATTAAGTTTTATTACATTCAGGTATTGATTTTGGTGATCCTCATAATGCCGTGGAGTCAAAAGAAATTGCATATGTAGTCAAAGAATACTTCGCCAGCCAAAGATCCATCGCTGTGGGGCTGCTTGAAAGATCGGATATACGCAGGCAGGCCCCATACGACAGCGGAACCGAAAGAAAGCATCCGTAGAGAGATAACATCTATTCCAGTTGATATGCTAAACCACACTTTACGTGATATGAGAAATCGAGCTCTCGAATATTTTCGTCATGATGGTGGCCATCTCAAGTAAATGATATTCAAACCTTAGATCACATGTAAAACTCCTGTGTATCAGTTATGTAATAAATATACTTAGTACTCTGTGTCGCTTTTGTAATCTGAGAAAATAGCATTTAAACAGTGTCTCATCATTATGGTCAACCCTGTATTACCTGCTTTTGTGTAAATACGTTGAAAAAATATGAGTGCAGATAATTGACTCTTCCTCGCAAGTTCTAAATACATTACAGCAGAAACACTTTTTTTCTCATAGCTATCATCACTAATTAAACAATGATTCAATAATATAATTGATTTTTTTAAAAGCTTCAATGCTAAAGTTAACTACCAAATTAAAACATTACCATTATGTTTTTTCATGTTTCAAAAATTTGAAGTTTACGTTTTAACGTGACGAATCTAAAAAACCTCTCATTTGAATTTTTCCCCAAATAATTAAACGCTCACATAATTTTTATCTGTTTGTGGGTAGTTTTGTTTTTGAATACGTTTCTCTCATGTTTGCAAATAAAAGAAAAATAAATACAATCAGAATAAAGATACTAGTTCCTTTATTAAACCTACTTTTCACCTTTGTCCCGCCTCCTTCTTTTCTGAGAGAGAGAGAGAGAGAGAGAGAGAGAGAGAGAGAGAGAGAGAGAGAGAGAGAGAGAGAATGAAATGAAACAGTATATATTGGGGATGAACTATCCCAGTGTTTTAAATCATGTTCACCTACCTTTGTACGCATACTGATGTAATTTTTTAGTTGTGTGACAAATAAGCTACATCTTTGTTTTGTTTTTTAAACAGGTGATTGCAGGGACTTTTAAATTGTTTAATAATTGAAAATGGGGAAAAAAAAAAGAAAATGATTTTTGCATAACAATTAACATCAACAAGTGTCCAATTAAAAAAAATAAATAAATAAAAATCAAACCCTATTTTGTCTATTTTAAATATTTTTGCTAAAGTTAATATTTTTTCTTGAAATTATCTCCCTTTGACCATAATTTAGTTTTTGTCCAAGACTACAAGATTTTCATAAAAATCGAAGGATTATTATTTTTCATTTTCAACTGGAATCAGCAAAGAAAGCCATTCTATGGTGTTAAATAACTTTTTTTTATTATAAAAAATGATCTTTCTCTTAAAAAAAAAATCTTATATATTTACCAACCCCTCCGCACGAGCAGGATTCGACACCAAGTCAATTTCTTAAGCGGAGTTTAACAGCGTTGAATTCAGAGTTTTCCTTCTCCTAGACTAGTTACCTAGCCATGGTTAAAGAGCACAGTCTTCCCTTCTATTTACTCATAGCTGGAAGTAGAATTGAATTCATACCTTTCCCAAGTGTATTAACACCATGTGAAATGCAAACAGCTTCGTCCAAGAATTGAACTCGGGTCGACGAGTTCATTTCCTACAACTTTAACCACTAGACCACGTGCCTCCTTTTTATCTTTATAGCTCAGTCGGTAGAGCGCCCGCCTAGGAACCACATACCGGTCCTCGACAAATCAGCGCATGAGTAGCACAGGGATATTTGCGGTAAGTTGAGGAGTTGGCGGTAGGTGTGGCGCTTCACAATCTCCTTGGTCTAGCGCTAGCGAAAAGAGGATAGACTCCCTCGCTGTCTGGCTGATACCGATTTTAGGCCATACCGACGATTATACTTACTTTTTACTAATCAATTTTCAGTTTTGTATTTAATGTCTGGGCAAGCAATTAAGGAAATAAGATTCGAAATAATAAAATGTTAGAAATGTTTGTGTCGGCCCTTAATTTAAAATCATCTTCGTTTCCTTCAGCCTAATATACGCGTATATGCATGTATATTTACCCCACCCTTCAGCACAAGCAGGATGCAACGCAACTAGACCGGTTACCATGCCAAAGTTAAAGAGCTCGGTCTACCCCACTATTTAACCATAGCTAGAAAGTGAATATTATTACCACTGACCAAGAATTAGGATGGTGTGTGTGGGGGGAGGGTAGAAGAGCTCTCAAAGTAGTTTTGACTAACAAGACGAGAGCCCCTTTGGTTTGAATTCAGTTTTCCTTCTCCTATACCGGTTACAATACCATTGTTAAAGAACCTTGTCTACCCTACTATTTGCCCATAGCTAGAGGGAGATAGTTGGATGCATACCTTTCCCAAGGGTATTAGCGCTGATAACCGTTTCACGTAAGCGCCTCCATTACACACACACACATACACACACACACATATATATATTTGCGTGTGTGTGTATATATGTGTATATATGTTTATATATATGTGTGTACATATGTGTATGCGTGTGCATGTGTATGTATGTGTATGTGTGTATATATGTGTATTTATAATGACTGTGTATATATGTGTATGTATATGTGTTTCTGTATATATATATATATATATATATATATATTAATGGATGTGGGGGCTGGAAGGAGGAGAATTGATGAGAAAGGTGTTATAGGCATTTTAAAATGTGTGTACTGCATTGGAAATTAATTTTGTTTAAGGATGGTTTGTATTGTTTTATGTATAAAACTTCTAGTATTTGGAGTTTTTGTTTATTTTTTTTTCTTTGTGCAGAATGTGTGTATTTTCCGTTAAGATATTTCGGTAATTAGAGTGGGGGCATGAATGTAATTTTAGGTGTTGTGAAATGAAGCTATTATCTGTTAAATGGAGAGTTAGACGACGTGACAATGTCGTTGAGGTAAAACCGATGTATGTATTTTCATTTTCTGGGAGACTGCAATCTCCCAAGGGACATTTAAATCTGTATACTACATTGGTCTCATCAAGCCGACTTGTCTGGGGAGAGGAATTGTTGCGGACAACGAGGTTGGTTGTTTTGAATTTTGTATGATAAATAATCAATTTTACCTTATTTTCAGGCGTGGTTGCAGTAACATTCTTCTGAATTATTTTTTTTTTAGTCCTATTTCATCAAGTTTGTAATTCCTGTGCATCTGGTTGCATATATATATATATATATATATATATATATATATATATATATATATATATATATATTCGTTAAACAGGAGACCTGCCTTTTGTTTAATTCACATGTATAAATGAAAGAATGCTGCTCAAATACACGCACACACACAAACACCCAAAACACATATGTGTGTGTGTTTCTGTGTCTGTGTGTATGCATGCATATATGTAATGTGTATATGGTTATGAATTTAATCTCTTTTCCAATGTTAAAAAAGTAAAGTAAACGAAATTAGAGAGAAAAAAGTTACTGCATGATTTCACAAAAACAGAAAGTGGTAATTAAATTAAATACACAATTTTTACATTTTTTCTCCCATTGCCTCTAAGTTCAAATTACATTGTTGATTCGAGTTTCAAATGAAACTTCATATAATAAAAAACAAAATAGTATTTTTTCAAAGACCATACTCGTGTAGAGGTCGACTCTTGACGATACAAGAGGGGGCGCTGAGGGCACTGAGGGCGGTCCGCACTGAGCGACATAATATACGGGGCGGCACATTCTAGTTGAGGAGGCAAATGAAAATAAAGGAAATTTTCTGGAGCTTGTTCAATTGATTTGAAAATTCGACCCTATGCTATGTAGACATTTGGTGAAAGTAAAAATTTATAAGTTTACAACTTTCTATCTTTCACCAAAAAAATCACACTGTCCTATCTAGTAACATACAGTTTTAGCAATATTATCCATAGAGTTTGACCTTGCGGATAAAATTGATTTTGATGAAGTCATTCGTCTAAATTTAAAAAAAAATCACTGGAAATTATCTCCCTTTTACCCTAATCTGAGTAATTCTTCTTAATTGGGACCATATTACCTTTAGGCACCCCTTTTTGATCTCGATTAAGAAAGGACATGTTTTTCGTTTACACCGTTAATATCCGGTTGTTTGTTAGGGGTTAGGGTTAGGGGTTAGTTTTATAATTAAAAACAAATCTAAAAATCGTCTGTTAAAACAAGCGGATATTGACGGTATAAATGAAAAACATGTCCCTTCTTAATCGAGATCAAAAAGGGGTCATATGGTCCCTTAATTGTGACCCAAGACCATAAGTCTGGGTCACTCGACGAGGATCGAACTCACTACTTAGTTGTATTGATATGCGAGATAAGCTTATTAACCATTACGCATAAATTCCAATTGATTTCTTTCCATTTTATATTAGTTTACTGATTTAATTTAAAAGACTAGTTTTCCCAGAGGTGTGGCTGGAGGCCGAATCCTGCTGCCATACATATGACCTACCATTGGCTACCCTTGTTATCCAGAGCTTAACTACAGTGTTTAGCAACTCCACGTAGGCATCAGGGTCCTCCAACACTTTTTTCTACAGATTTTCGAGGAATTCTGCTGTTCGAACGCAATCAGATCATCTGTTATGTTTTTTTTTTTTCCTAGCCACAGTCTCGTAGAGTACATTGCAATTATCCAGTTCATGCCTGATTGTTTTTGCAGTGTTCAGGGAGCATTGGGCAGCAACCATAATCTCCTTATTTTGATGGCCGGCGCAGATCATCACGATACAAGTTATTCTCTTCCATGATACAGGTGGGTTCCAGTCATCCATTCTATCTGTCATCACGTATATGAATGAAGAAGGGTCCAAAACTTTTAAATGATGCGTAGTGTGCATCAGTACCTTCAACCTACGGAGAAAAATAACCAAATATAAAATATGTCAAATTCATCCCGAATACCCTGTATATATATTTATAAGTAAAGTAAAGTAAAGTCGACGGGGCGGCCTAAAGTCGGTATCAGCCAGACAGCGAGGGAGTCTATCCCCTTTTCAAAAGCGCTAGACCAATGAGATCATTTTTAGCATCTGAGGTGGAGCGCCACACCTACCATCAGCTCCTTATTTTACCGCACAGATCCCTGTGCTACTCATACGCTGAGTTGGCGAGGACCAGTATCGAACTAGGAACCTTGTGGTTTCTAGCCGAACGCTCTACCGACTGAGCTAACCCGGCCCTAATTAAACTGAGGAATTTCTACGGGTTTATCAACTGTAGGAAAATAATAATTCGAGGTTATTGATAAAAGATTGTTGAAATCCAAATTTGAATTCTTATAGAATTTATATTGAAATCAGGATTTGTATTGAATTTATATTGAAATCATTTGTATTGAATTTATATTAAAATCAGGATTTGTATTGAATTTATATTTAAAATCAGGATTTGTATTGAATTTATATTAAAATTGTATTGAATTTATATTAAATCAGGATTTGTATTGAATTTATATTGAAATCAGGATTTGTATTGAATTTATATTAAAATTGAATTATATTAAAATCAGGAGTTGTATTGAATTTATATTAAAATCAGGATTTGTATTGAATTTATATTATATTGAAATCAGGATTGTATTGAATTTATATTAAAATCAGGAGTTGTATTGAATTTATATTAAAATCAGGATTTGTATTGAATTTATATTGAAATCAGGATTTGTATTGAATTTATATTGAAATCAGGATTTGTATTTTGTATTGAATTTATATTAAAATCAGGATTGTATTGAATTTATATTAAAATCAGGATTTGTATTGAATTATATTGAAATCAGGATTTGTATTGAATTTATATTGAAATCAGGATTGTATTGAATTTATATTAAAATCAGGATGATTGTATTGAATTTATATTGAAATCAGGATTTGTATTGAATTTATATTGAAATCATTGTATTGAATTTATATTAAAATCAGGATTTGTATTGAATTTATATTGAAATCAGGATTTGTATTGAATTCATATTAAAATCAGGAGTTGTATTGAATTTATATTAAAATCAGGAGTTGTATTGAATTTATATTAAAATCAGGAGTTGTATTGAATTTATATTAAAATCAGGATTTGTATTGAATTTATATTGAAATCAGGATTGTATTGAATTATATTGAAATCAGGATTTTATTGAATTCATATTAAAATCAGGAGTTGTATTGAATTTATATTAAAATCAGGAGTTGTATTGAATTTATATTAAAATCAGGATTTGTATTGAATTTATATTAAATCAGGAGTTGTATTGAATTTATATTAAAATCAGGAGTTGTATTGAATTTATATTAAAATCAGGAGTTGTATTGAATTTATATTAAAATTTGATTTATATTGAAATCAGGATTTGTTGAATTTATATTAAAATCAGGAGTTGTATTGAATTTATATTAAAATCAGGAGTTGTATTGAAATCAGGATTTGTATTGAATTTATATTGAAATCAGGATTTGTATTGAATTTATATTAAAATCAGGAGTTGTATTGAATTTATATTAAAATCAGGATTTGTATTGAATTTATATTGAAATCAGGATTTGTATTGAATTTATATTAAATCAGGATTTGTATTGAATTTATATTAAAATCAGGATTTGTATTGAATTTATATTGAAATCAGGATTGATATTTATATTGAAATCAGGATTTGTATTGAATTTATATTGAAATCAGGATTTGTATTGAATTTATATTGAAATCATTGAAATCAGGATTGAATTTATATTGAAATCAGGATTTGTTCAAAACAGTCCGTATCACCCTTGTATAGTTCCCATCTTGATATTTCTAATGTGTATTTAGGTTAATTAATTACATTTCTTGTCTTGACATGAGTTCAAGTACAATACAGATTTCGCATCTTGTCACGGCTTAGCACGGCTGCTGACCGGTTGGTCGAACAAATAGCGACTCTTCAGGTAAGCTGTATCCTGAGTTACTATACCCCAAGTGTACGGGTTAGGCACAAGACCCTATTAATGTGGGACCACCCACGAATCGAAGCTCATGGGTGGCGGGTGCAAAAAATGCGTTGATCCCGTCGGCATTCCCCCTCAAGGGGGCGCCTCAGGCACCGGGCAATTTAAAACTTTAAATTGAGGGGGCAGGTGTTGCCTGGAGGGATGGCATCCTGGGATCAACGATGTTAACTTATGTGATCCAGGGCCGAAGCCACCGGATCCCCCGGTTGAAACTGGGGAGTTTAGATGAAACCACGGAAGTTTTTATAGATATATCATCTATAAGGTAAAGTGATATGAGACTGTTCTCAAAGTTTGCAAAATATGAAGATAACCACGAGTGTGGCAGACAGGTTAAAAGTTAAAGAATAACCAACCAACTAGAATTGGAATAAAAGACATGCATCACAGACATAAACAATAAGGGTTGCAGACTTTTTGGTTTATCTGCACAAATGTTTACAATTTGTCCACTTAACTGAAATCCTGAGGTAGGGTTGGTTATCGAAGCCCCTTAGCTACGGCCATCTGATAATTCGATTGGATATGATAGACGTTCTATTTTGACGTCTGACTCCGGTGCTGGTCAATCAGAAAGAGCGTGCAAGAATTTACCTCTTCGGCTTTGCTGCCAAAGTATGCGGGCTCGTGATTAGTTGGTTCGATAGAGAGGCTCGTAGACAAGGACGATAACCCCTACCTCAGAATTCTTAATACATCATCAAGTAATTTGATCTTGGAGATTAAAAACATTTAAACTTAAAGTTATCTTCTGAACTTTAATGTTTTTTTTTTGTATGATTTAGTTATGTTTACTTTTTTCACTTTGTTATTTTAAGGGAATTGAGATCATAAACTTATCAAGTCCTATACTGAAATAAACTGAAAATTACTATTCGCTGGTAATTTTGTCGAGTATCTAACAATATTTCTATTTCAGGGTAAAAAAAAAAATCTTTAAACAGTCTACTGTTGCAGTTCTGAAGTGAAAAAAGTGTACAACTGAATCACTACACAACAACTTTAAATCTATACAACATCAATTAATGCTGTCGTTTAATTAATATATATATATATATATATATATATATATATATATATATATATATATATATATATATAAATGAATGAATTAACGTATTAAGTTATGTTTTCCCTAGAGTTTGATTTTTATTAAAAGTATTAATCCCAGTTGAGAAATTAAAAATATATACATTGGACTTAATTTCATATTCCACTAACATCTGTCCAGTAGACTATGGTAAAAAATGTGCTACTTAATTTACAGTCTACCTATGTTTTCTCTGAGTAAATTATTGGTTTATTTCTTAGATATTTCTTGTTTTATCGACCTGGATGAAAAAGTTATGTGTTTAAAAAAACAACTTCTTTTTGTCTGGATTATTTGGATTTTACGGACTGTTGGTCTCATCTTTATTGCTGTATACACAACATTTCAGCCTATTTTCCTTCCGGTCTTATTCGGGTGTTTCTTTTCAAACTCGGGAACCTTCGAATGTTGTAATCGGGAGCCTTCGCGGAACTTCGAACCCAGCCCTTTATTCAATCCACTGAGGTAACCATGACCGGATACAAGTGTTAAGCTATGTTAAGTATTCTATGTTATTATCACCCGTGATTAAGATTGAAACTGCTGCATACGGATGATTTATCAGAATTTATATGATAAAAACAAAAATTAAAAAAGAAAAATCTGAAATAATCTTCCGAGGGATCCGTGACGTCACAGTCAAAATTCTTAGACCCATTTCTTGACTGAAAGACTTGAGACAATGAGACGCCGTATTCCAAACCCCCTTTTTTGCAACGTCATCGCTACTATTCTTTACGGCGACCAGATCACTTGGGCTGACGTCACGAGTCTTGGAGGAAAGGAAAGATTTCAACGAAGGCAGTTGTCCAACTCGGGGCATTCGAAGCAGTAGTAAAAAAATAACTCTCCGAAGGATTGGATCTCAGCTTCCCTCGGCCGATGAAAGAAAAATGGTGGGACAGCTACCGAGACAAATTAACGAAAACTACAGTGATCGGTTTGACATCATCCCATGAGGAACTTAGAGATTTACTCCCTCAAGACTGGAACTACCAACTAATAGCCGGCACTCACTAGGGTTTGCAATTCAAAGATAGTGTAGGCGTTATTTTCGTATTCGCCTGGGGAGTTGTCTGCCCGTTTAGTTTCGCTGGTTCCTGCTAGGGGCCTTTGATATTTAAGCGGCTGATTTGAACGTCTCTTTCTCTTTTTTCCTGTTGCTCGACCTACGAGACACTATGGGTTAGACTCTGGTCTACCCCCTCTTGTTGGGGCTTTGCCCCCCTTACATTACTGTAAGTGATTCATACAGCATGGACTATTCCTAGTCTCATGTCTGTTGCTTTTATGTTTATCCTTTTATATGTATTTATATTACTTATGTATGTATGTTTATGTACACCTCTATGTATTATGTACCCTGTTTATTCTGTGCTGTATATAAAATGTTTTGTCTATCAACCTTTGTCGGAGTTTTATCTTCAAGTATTATCACTTTGAATCTTACAATAGCAACTCTAAAAGTAACTACTAAAATTTGTCACCAGCAAAATATACGACATTTATTCAACCGCCTCTGCTTATGGTAATTACGTAGACAAGATAATGATAAAGTCAACAGGTAACGAAACACAACTCAAGGTTTTATACAAACGGTGTATTCAACAAACACCATGAACATGCAATATACAATATGTAACGTGTGACACACAAAATGTGTGTGAGGTTTACAAATATGTTATAAATTGTACAACTGTATAGTGTAGATGTAAGGTTACAAAATAATGCTCTTGCGAAAACTTATCAGTCTCTGGTATGTGAGTGTCTCTTGCTAGCTTGAGTTAAGGTTCGACTTTACGACGTCATCGACTCTGGGTAAGCTGGCTTCATTAAGCGCATCCTTTTACGACGGCTGATCTCAGCGAAAGTGGTATCAATCTTCGAAGTTTGGCGGCTAAACTAAGCCTAGTAATGTGTGTTTTGATTGGTCGCCGACAATGGCCCTTAGCCAATCGCACAAGGTCACTTATCAGGCGATGGTTAAGGGACAAGGTCTCTTATCAGGCGATGGTTAAGGGGGGGGGGTAACTGTGTAAGGTCATATTATTTCTTTTACTGGCGACAGGCTGGTGAGTCATTCAACTCAACTTTAAAAGACTCAATATACTTCAATATCTACGAAATTCAAAGGAACACAACTCAACAAAATGTACGAAATTTAACCCTTTACAGAAAAGAAAAGAAATCTACTTTGTTGACTAGACATTAAGATAAGTTCCCGCAAATAACACCAAATTTGCAACCAATAACTTTCTACAAACTTTTCATACCATACCTACACCTTTTACTCTCTATTTCTTCTATCTTTCCATTCCATTGTTTTTATATTAAAATTGTTAAATATATTTGTATTATCTTGTCTTTTCATTCAGCATCCGAATTAGAAATTGCGGGATTTCCCTCCTTTTAAATACGTCTACCCATTGTACAAGATGAGTGTTCTTTACTAATATACTGGAACTTTAAATTTTCCCCAGTATATTTAGAAAAGTAATTTTACCCGTACATTGGAACTAGAAGTTTACCCCCACAGGAGAAATTAATGCCACTAAAAAAACCCGATGTTAATTTTCCCCCAAAGATTGTCACTTGGAACTGTATTAACTCAAACCTTATAACCGTTGCACCATGTGTGTTTCATATATATATATTTTTTTTTTGGGGGGGGGGATGGCGTCTAGTTTCTTGTGGAATTTTATGATGTTGACGACATTAGATTATTCTCAAAGTGTTCTAATTTGGGGCATTTTCTATAGTTTTCTTTTTGCTTTGTATTAGAGTTTAGGTAGAAATAGGTTTTCCATCTGATTATATTAATATTGATATATATATAGAGTGCTATATTCATAAGTAAAAAGTGCTCAATATTGTTGATAGCCCATGTATATCTAAGTTAGAGTAGCGTGGACATGAAGTCAATGGCGCTTGGTTACCGACAGTTTCTCGCGTACGTAGCCAAAATACGTAAGAAAAAATAACATTATAATGACACGCGGACTGAAACATTTTTTACTATCTCCAGAGTGAAAATCTTGGCCTTTGAAGTAAAAAAGGGGAATAACTTATAACACTTTAAATCTTCCGCAAACGAAAAAAAAAAAAAATTGTTAGAAATAATTTTTAAATACATAAAAATCTCGGAAAATATGTTGCGCAAAATTGCGTATTTTTAAACTTATATTTCTTGTGAAGATATTTTTATATATAAAGGACAGTTGGCGTTTATATATGTATGTATATATGTGTGTATGTGTCTGTGTATGTGTGTATGTATGGAAGAAACTACTAAAATAAAACAACGACAAAGTAAATATATAACTATATAGATATTCACTATCACCAGAACTTGCTTTCTGTGCAAACATAAGGAAGATTTTATTTATATTCGTGAAGATATTTAAAAATGAGAATTTGAATTGCAAGAGAAAGGAAAGTCATTGGCGGTGTTCACGATTAAGACATAAACAAATCAATTATGGATGACCAAAACAATCAATGGATCTGCGAGACTAACTTTTTTTTATCCTCCCCTCTACTCGGTTATATAATGTGCTATTCATGGAGGCGCGTGGGCTAATGGTTAGAGTCGAAGAAAATGGACTCGTCGACCCGAGTTCAATTCCTCGACGAAGCTGTTTGCAATTCACAAGGCGTTAATATCATTGGGAAAGGTATGAATCCAATTCTCCCTCCAGCTATGGGTAAAAAGCAGGGCAGACTGGGCTCTTTAACCTCGGCTAGGTAACCAGTCTAGAAGAAGGAAAACTCTGAATTCAAACCTGTTAAACTCCGCTTAAGAAATTGACCTTGTGTCGCATCCTGCTCGCGCGGAGAAGTTGGTAAATAAATATAAGGTGCTATCCAAAACTTCGGGGGACTTAAGTCGTGAAATATCTTTTTCAAGCAATGGAGAAAAATTGTAGGAAATTATGTTTTTCTGTTTTTTTTTAAAATTTTCTGGCTGAGTGATTTTAAGAGACGTGTCAAATGTCTGACGTGACAGATGGCATTATTCCTACCAAGAATCTATCCGGTTATCATACTTTCTTAATCATGATAATACCGAATTTTATAGTTAAATAATCGGACCATATGACCTTTAGGCACCTCTTTTTGATCTCGATTAAGAAAGGACATGTTTTTCATTTACACCGTCAATATCCGATTGTTTTAACAGACGATCTTTAGATTTAAATTTTTTTTATAAACCCCTAACCCCTAATCCTAATCCCTAACTAACAACCGGATGTAGGGTGGGTTTTGTGTTCAACATGCTTTAAATACAAATAACTCCGACAAAGTTTAATAGACAAACATTCCTTTATAAACAGCACATGGATAACAGTAGATACAACGTACATAGTCAAAGAGTACATATAAAAAGGGTACACAAATAAAGATAAAGACACATTCATGAATGGTACATTATAACATATAAAAGTACAGACATGAGACTAGGAATAGTCAATGCTGTGAAGACTTACAGTAATGTAAGGAGGGCTGAGCCCCAACGAGAGGGGTTAGACAAAATCTACCCCATGCGGCTCGTAGCTGCTGAAACAGGAAAAGAGGGCGAAAGGCTTTGAAACCGGCGCTTAAATAGTATGGGGCCCTAGCGGGCACCAAATGAACTAAAAGGGCAGACAACTCCACCGGCGAATACAAACTAACCCTACACGGATATTGACGGTGTAAATGAAAAAACATGTCCTTTCTTAATCGAGATCAAAAAGGGGTGCCTAAAGGTAATATGGTCCAAATAATCTCTCCAAGAAAGTACATACAAATTAAATATAACTTACGAGCAATGCCGCAAAGTTCTGGTCCCAACCAAGAAAAGAATTAACTTAAAAAAATCAAAATAAAAGTATTTAAAGAAACGTGTAGGGATTAAATATCTTACTTGCCACGTTTATCCTAGGGGACACGATAGGTAATTACCTCTCATGTCTGCCAGTAGTCACTGGGTGGTGTTGCGAGTAGCTTTATAAAAGACAAAACCTCTTTTATCTTCTAGCCTCGACAGGGGTAAAAACACATCTATGGGCAGGCAGCTTTGCGCACCCTACAGCCCCATGCTGCATGGCAAGCGAGAACACGTGTTATGCTATCACTCTTTACACTATCCTTTTTTACTAGCTACACAGCAAGGACTCAAAAATTTCTCTACTAAAAGACTATTTTCCAATTAAGACATTTCGCTCATACAACTCTGTATAAGCTCTTCGTTGTATCTCATGTCATGTTTGTTTTTCTCTTCTGTTAAGTTTACTTAGGCAATAAAATATCTTTGTTATCATTTCGTTGTGAATTGTTTTCACATTTATTCCACACGACTAAACGATATCTAAACGATGTACCAAGTGTATATTTGTCGCATACCCCACTTGTATGGACTGGGCACAAGGCCTCGTTTTAACGTGGGCCCACCCACAAGCCGAAGCTCATGGGTGGGAAAGAACAAAAATTGCGTCGATCCCTTCGGCATTCCCCCACAAGGGGAGCGCCTCAGGAATCGACGCTATTATTAAACTCTCGACGAGTCCAGCTGCCGAAGCTCGCCGGACCCCCGGTATCAACCGGAAAACCGAATGTGCAATGAGTTTATATATATATATATATATATATATAAAAGAAGATGTAAATGATGTACCAAGTGTGTTGAACTGCGTAATAGCATATATGTTTTTATAGATGCGTGTTATTCCCTCTTAGTCGGTCTAAGAACTTTTCAGCACCTCCTCTTGCTTATGGTTGGTTGGTTGGATTTTACGGCATTTCAAGTCTTAAATCGTTTTATGCCGAAGATTCGTTTCTTGTTGGGTATTCAACATTTTTTAAAACTCATTTTTTAACAATTTTTGTAAAAAGCTGATTTAAAAAAAATCTATTTGACCAAATATGGATGGGAAACTAACAGGTACTATCACTTCGGGTCAGAGTGGACCTGGGAGTTATGGCAATGAATGAGTACTCCACACTACCCAGTGCTCTAGAATTGGAACGTCACCACTGAGGTTTAACGTCATACCCAGGACACTAAGATCATCAGCCATCACCTTCTAGCCCAGCGGTCCCCAACCTTTTTTTGCGCCACGGACCGGTTTCATCTAAAACAATATTTTCACGAACCGGCCTTCATATGCTCCGGCCTACATTTGCTCGATTATTGTTTATAACGTAATCTAATAATAAATCATCCGCAGTGGTCTTATGTCAAATGCAAACATCAACAGACAATAAACAACCTTTTGTTCATAAATTAAAAATCAACAACATCTCTGTAAACGAAAATATTTATTTTAGAACCAAAGAAGCTCGTCAAAGCTAGCTTTTGGGGGTAACGACTAGTGACCTATCACGTGACCGAGACCTGTCAAGAAGCACAGAAGTCACTTTTCAAAATAAAACATTAATATTTAGACTGATAATCAATAAAAAATTAAAAAAAAAAAATTAAAATGTTCTGTGCGGCCTGGTACCTAATTCCCCGCGGTCCGGTACCGGGTTGCGACCCGGTGATTGGGGACCGCTGTTTTAACCTATACAAGACCCCCCCTCCAAAACAAACAAACAAACAAACAAACAAAAAACAAAAAACAAAACAAAAAAAAACAAAAACGCCGGAGGCTTGCCATAAGGGCAATTGAGGAATACGGTCGGGAAAATCAATTAGGTGTTTGGGCTAAGAACCATAAGGTTCCGGGTTTGATACCGAGCATCACCAACTCGGCACATGAGTAACACAGCTTGGATCTCTGCGGTAAAGTGCAGAGCCGATCGAAGGTGACGCACCCCACCAATTCCTGGTCTAGTCTTAGTGAAAAGAGGATAGATTCCCTCACTGTCCGGCTGATACCGACAATAGGCCACCCGCCGACTTTACTTACTTCCTGTGACCCTCCCTTATTAGCAGGTGCGCGAATTTATACACCCCTAATAATGACATTTTCAGATATACATGTTGTTTGTGTTGTCCAATAACAGCAAAATGTCCCTCATTCTATTAGAATGTAATTAACAGTATATAGAGTGTTTGTAAATTCTGGCTTTTCTTGTTTAAGTAAAAAGGTTGGTAATCTGTCCAATCGAACTCTGACTATTGTATAAACAATAATCTCTTTTCCTTACGTTTGGAAAAGAATTGTGTTTGTGTGTTTATCCTTATTTGGGTATAAAATATAGGATTTTATCCTATATGAGTGACAGAAAGTCCCCTCAGTTATACTGGAATCATCTGAATATCCTAGCCGATCATAACAAACTTAACATGTCTGGATGGTCTCGATTCTTCCTCTGATTATTATTTTCCGATATTGTGTTGAAGTTAAAACTGTTATCTGTTAAAAAAAACAACAACAACCCTCCCCCCACAAAAAAACAACAAAAAAAAACAAAAAAAACAACAAAAAACAAAAAACAAAACAAAACAACTTTTATAATAATAACAACTTTTCTAATAATAACAGAAAACATCATACTGTTTGTTACCACTGACTAATCATTACAGTATCGTGAGCATCGGTGGTTCAGTGGTAGAATGCTCGCCTGCCACGCGGGCGGCCCGGGTTCGATTCCCGGCCGATGCATCAAAGTTTTTATAATTTAGGAAAAACTTGTATTATTTTATATAATTTACCGTTGGTTTTACGGCATATAAATCCATATTGGGTCATCTAATGCCAAAGATTATGAGGATTGTTTATTTGGCTTTAATCATTTACATAGACAAAAAAATTAACTAATGATAATAATTAGGTATACTCTTTTCGCGCACCTGCCACCGAGGGTGGGGGGGGGTCACAAGAAATTCTTCTAAAAATCAAATAAAATAGAGTAACTATCCGATTTTAATAAAACTTTCGGTATATGAAATAATAAAAGACGAACTTTTATGGTAAATAAATGTTTACTAAATTGAAAAAGCTAATTATTTTTTTTCGTTAGTTTTTGTTTCATCCCCCGTACAAATATATTGGTATTTCTTTTTTTCTGTATGAAAATAGATTTTACATGTTTGGAAAGATAATTCAATGACATATGTAAAATAAAATAAAATAAATCGATACTAGAACAGGGCGTCTTAAACCTTGAAACTTAAGTCTCGTAAATAAGAAAAAATATGTATCTTTTTTTCTTTTTTTCTAAATTGTTAGATTATTTTCTAAGGACTTTTATATTAAAAGTTCCTGTTGTCTACTTTTTTTTTTTTAGGGATTTTTAAAAAGTTATAAAATGTAAAATAAATACTTTTGTTTAGTGTATAGCAAAATCGTATTTATTTAATTAAAGAAAATATTGTAGAAAAAATATTTAGCTAAACATAATGACATAATATAGTACAGCCTTTATAAAAAAAAATTGAAAATAATGTCTGAATTAAAAATGGTCGTCATTTTTATTAATGGAAGTATATAGGAGACATAATATTCTATTCTTTTTTTTGTTGAAAACTGTTGTTGTTGCTGTGAATACTTTCAAATAAGTTCAAATCCGTGACACCTGTTGAGCTCAAACAACATTTGTTTGAAGAAATTAATTATTTTTGAAATCAACAATAAAAAGAATTAAAAAGATTAATCCTCCATAAAAAATTACTGGGGTCTAATTGTTCGCATCGAGATGCGATAACTATGTCAACAAAGATTAAGAATTTACGGGAATTTAATTTGAAATGCAAAGATTTTGGTTATATGTCACATGTTCTTCTATTAACACATAAACTTGGAATTGTTCTTTATATTAAACGTAAAAGAAAACATTAAAAAGTTAATTTTCCATTTTTTATTGACGTTTTAAAATGTTTTTTTTAACAATTTGCGCGTGTGTGAAAATAGCGCCTTTGGGCATCCCTAATAATAATAGAACAATTTATTTAGATGCTCACCAACTGCACTTTTGCTGACATTAAAAAGTGTCACTACATTTGAATGGTGTCCCTCAAGAGACCAACCCCCTGTAGTTACACTTTGACTGAAGGGGACGAGTCAGCGTAAACGATTGTAGTTGCAAACCCCCCCCCACAAAAAAAAAGGAAAAAAGAAAGGAACATATTAAATAGCTCACTAAAGTCTACGTTTCCGTGAGCATCGGTGGTTCAGTGGTAGAATGCTCGCCTGCCACGCGGGCGGCCCGGGTTCGATTCCCGGCCGATGCAACAAAGTTTTTTTAAAATTATTTTTAAACGAGAGAGAGAGAGAGAGGTGCTGCCCGTGGGAATCTACTCCCCCCACACCACTGGAACTAAGTAAATTGTTGCTTATGTGTCTCCCGCGACAAAGTCCGAATATCATGTGCAGGATAAAATTAA
Organism: Doryteuthis pealeii; assembly: GCA_023376005.1. Taxonomy (NCBI): domain Eukaryota; kingdom Metazoa; phylum Mollusca; class Cephalopoda; order Myopsida; family Loliginidae; genus Doryteuthis; species Doryteuthis pealeii. Next base: position 120,329,456 of record CM042147.1, on the reverse strand, counting down.
TTTGAAAAATTCTATTGTTTTTATCCTCATTATTATTAATTTTGGCAACATTATATAAATCTTGATTCAACAAAAAATATCATAACAGAAAAAAAAAAAAAAAGGTTTTCCTACTACTCACTAGCTAACTTCATGTTGTGAGCATCGGTGGTTCAGTGGTAGAATGCAAGCCTACCACGCAGGCGGCCACCACAGTTCTATTCCCGGCCGATGCATGAATGTGTTTATTCTATTTTAAATGAGGGGTTGAATCAGTTTTGAAAAAGAAGTACCTGGAAAAATTCAGTCGATTTAAAAAAAAAAATTATCATTAATTTTGACAATATTAAAAAAGTCTTGGTTCAAACATTTTCTACTTTTTCTTGTTATAAAAAAGTTCTATACATGGGACAGAAACGTAGCTGGGTTGTACGGGTAGCGATTAGAAAATACTTTCCCAGCCCTCAGAGGAGGGATTCATTAAAAATTCATATATTCCTATTTTATTGCATCAATTTAAAATCTGTATAAATTTTGTGTAAAAATAACAAAAATTATTATACAGTTTGTCAGTGCCCTTTAACGTGAGCATCGGTGGTTCAGTGGTAGAATGCTCGCCTGCCACGCGGGCGGCCCGGGTTCGATTCCCGGCCGATGCATCAAAGCTTTTATAAGTTAGAAAAACAAAAAAGGTTATATTATTTTATATGATTTAACTTTAGTTAGTTTTACGGTATATAAATCCTTATTGGGTCATTTAATGCAGAAGATTATAAAGATGATTAATTGGTTTTTATCATTCACATGGATACCAAATTTATCTAAGAATTTAGACGCACACCAACTGCATTTCTGACATTAAAAAATGACACTAAATGTTGAAGGGAGTCCCTCAATTGGCCAAACCCTACTCCCTACATTCAGACGCTAAATCTGTAACTACAGTGTGACATTAAGGGGACGAGTCAACGTAAATAACAGTAAGTAAAAGAAAAAAACAGCATTAAAAAAAGAAAGAAAGAAAGAAAAATATTAAAACTGCTCACTAAGTGTACTGGTTTCATGGGCATCGGTGGTTCAGTGGTAGAATGCTCGCCTGCCACGCGGGCGGCCCGGGTTCGATTCCCGGCCGATGCATCGAAGTTTTTATAGTTTAAATAATTATATTATATGAAAATAATATAATTATAATTATATTATATTTTTTTTATAGTTTATAGTATTTTTTTATAGTTTATAGTTTTTTTTATAGTTTTTTATAGTTTAAATAATTATATTATATAAAAATAATATAATTATAATATAATTTACAGTTAGTTGGTTTTATGGCATGTCAACCCTTATTGGGTTATTTAATGCCGGATTTTATGAATACATAAATTGTATTTTTTTAATTATTTGTACTTACATGGATACAAAATTTATTTAATGATACACAAATTATTTATTTAGATGCTCACCTACTGGACTGCGTTTCTACTGGTATTAAAAAAAAAAGTCATCAAAAAGGCGTCACATCGTGCTGTCATGGTTAGCAAGCTATTCTCGCAGATCCTCGCTGGATGTCCCATACTTGTGACGTCGTGTCAAATCCTATCCGTGGTGAACGTTTTGGATAAATAATTAAAAAAAAAAATGTCACTAATTGTTGACAACCCCATTTCCTATTCTCAGGCCCTAAATCTGTAGCTACTTAAAGTGGACGGGGATTGGGGGTGGTGGTGGTCAGCGTTAATAGCGGGAAAAAAAAGAAAGAAAAAAGCAAAAGAAAAAAAGAAAAAGAAAAAAAGTAAAAGAAAAAACAAAGAGAAAAAAATGATAAACCGGTTTTTCGCGTTTAAAAAAAAAAAAAAAAAAAATTCAAAATTCGCTGGATACATTTGCACACAAAAACACCGTCTCTTATTTTTTTTTCTCGGTCGATTGGGAATAAAATTGTTGAAAAAAAACACAAAAAAAAAAAACAACAAACAATGTAACGACACGTGAGGAAATCATTCGACCATGTTGTGTCTTGCATCAAAGTTTGGTCGAATTTTAATTTTTGCTGACCAAATATTTTTTTTTGTTTTTTAGATAAATTTTGTTGTCTTCTGACAAACTTTGCACGGCAACTTAATACAAATAAATACAAACATGCTAATTAGGAACTTCTTGTAACCCATCATATTTACCAAACTAAAACAAAATATCGAGATTCAATCATCATCATCATCATCATCATCATCATCATCATCATCATCATTTATGATTTATTCATTATATATTAATCTATTATTCATGAATTTCTTCTTCTTCTTCTTCTTCTTCTTCTTCTTCTTCTTCTTCTTCTTCTTCTTCTTCTTCTTCTTCTTCTTCTTCTTCTTCTTCTTCTTCTTATCTATCGCATCTACCTACGTGTCTTCTTTATTATTATTATTATTATTATTATTATTATTATTATTTTCACCCTTTTTGAGTTTTTCACATCAGCGTTAGCTGATGGTATTTCAGTGGAGGCTGAGTGACAACAAGTCTCCTCAGGTTCCCGGGACTCTTTTGAGTATTCTAGCCGATTGCAGCTATAAAAATAATAATAATAATAATAATGATAATAATAATAATAATAATAATAATAATAATAATTATTATTATTATTATTATTATTATGATGATGATGAAAGTTATCACACCGATAGTGATTGATTGTAATTAACCGAATATCCCCTATTTTTACTAATAAATAATAAATAAATAAATAGATAAATAAAAGCGATGTAAATCTTTCTTCTTCTTTTTCTTCTTTTTCTTTTTTTAAAAATATTAAATCTAATTCGGGGATGAATATTCTTTGATTTAATTTTCTTCCCTTCATGACGATGTTGAAATGTACACGTTGTTTATTCGTTGGTCTTTAAAAGATGTTTTTGCATTTTAACTACTACATTTCTGAAGACAAGAAGGAAAGAGAAGAAAACTGTCAACTCCAGACGAATAAATACGATGTAAGTTCGGAAGCTGATCTTTTCCTCATACTGCCTTAATTTAAGACATTTATTTATCAAATAATAATAAAAACTTGAATAATAATTATGTAAAATGTTAGTTACTTATTGCTTAGAAAAGGACCAGCAGGCGTGAGCATCGGTGGTTCAGTGGTAGAATGCTCGCCTGCCACGCGGGCGGCCCGGGTTCGATTCCCGGCCGATGCATCTAAATTTTATTTCACATAATTAGTTTATATAGATTTTAAGTTAACTTAAATTTGACGATGCTCATTATACTACTTAAGCTGATTATTCTATAGAAAATAATTCATTTTTTATTTTAATTAAAAAAAAAAAGATTTTGTATGTATCACAGGTTTTGAGGATTAGGTAGAATAACGTGTAACGACACAGAGAATGGAACCGGTGATGCGAGTTCAAGTCCGACTGAGCAGCGTTTACTTTGCATGAACGCCTTTTTTTTGCGGGGTTGGGGAAGATATTATGAATCAACGACCCCCCCCTAGCAATGGGTAAATAAATAAATAAATAAATAGCACGGGGGTTGGAACTAATTCAATCGTTCTTCTCTGTTGGTTAACCAGTGGAACCAGTCACACGTTACTAAAAGTGCACGTCGTGTAATGGTTGTCGTCGTGGGAAATGGAATCGGTGATCCCGAGTTCAAATCCTGGATGAAGCTGTTTATGTTTCACTTCGCCCTAAAGGACCTGGGAAATCCATGAGTCCATTTCTTCTCCCATTTCCACCTCAGCTATGGGGAAAAATATTAGGACACACTTGGCTCTCTAGTGTTGGCAAGGTAACCAATCTAGGAGAAGGAAAACTCTAAATTCAAAGCTGCTGTACTTCGCTTAAAATTGACCTTGTTGTGTCACATCCTACTCGTGGCGGAGGGGCTGGGTAAATACACAATTGGAGAGGAGATGGGCATTGCCAAGTGACTCCCATTTCTCTCAGAGATGTCAATGAAATGGAAAAGAATTACTCGGCGTAGGACTTCGATACTCATTGGCATATTGGATTCTATGCCGATATATTTTTGTGCAAATAGAAAATGGCAAAAAAGCGAAATGGTCGAGTGCTGGTACAGTCAGTGGGTCGTGATACGAAAATCTAAATGTTTGACTTTATACAAAAAAGGACCCCACCATAAAAAAACAAACAAACAAAAACAAAACCAAAGCCAAAATTCGAACAAAGCCAAAAATCAAACAGCCAAAAAACAAAAATAAAAAACAATACCCCCCCCAAAAAAAACAAACAAACAAAAAAGATAACCAAAAAATCAAAAAACAAAAAAACAAAACAGCAACAAAAAAAAGAAGAAAAAAGAAAAGTATCTCAGGTTTTCATACGTCTGTGAATAACAGTTCTCTTATTGCTTCATCAGTTAATTTTATATAGGCACTGCCAAAGTTAATTCCCTTTGTTCTTTTTCCGAGAAGAAGCTTGTAAACAATGGCAGCCATCATAGATTCAACATAATTTTCACGGAGAAAACACGACGCTTTTCAAATCCATTTTAATGTATGTTTTTAACTCTAAAATATCATAAATGTCTTTTTACTAACAATTAAGTCCATTTCAAATAATGCGCAAGTACAATCTTATGGTAGGAATTTAGTCACTTAAAGTTCAAGATTACCCGAAAAGTTAGGGCAATTTTGGGCTCCGCTGAAACTGCGCCCCGGGGCAGCTATTCATCCCTGATCCCCCTTTGTTCCGCCACTGGTCAGAATGTCTGTGAAGCGTTATTTAGCCAAACGGATATATTCTTTTTAAAAGTCTTCGTCACAGTTTTACGACAATATTTTTCTTCCTAGATTTTCATCAACTTTGAACTTCATGTGCATGGTGCCGACTTGTGATTGAGCCCTCGCCCCCATCTTGACCTGACCTCCATTAAGAACTTAAATCCGTGGATCATCGGACTAGAAGATTAGTTACACAAAACCCCGCAGCAGAGAAATGGCGTTGTAGCGTTAGTTTGTATTCGCCTGGTGGAGTTGTCTGCCCTTTTTAGTTTGATGATGCCCACCAGGGGCACGATAGTATTTAAGCGCCGGTTTCAAACACTTTCGCCCTCTTTTCCTGTTTCAGCAACTACGAGCCACATGGGGTAGATTCTATCTAACCCCTCTCGTTGGGGCTCCCGTTGGGGCTTACATTACTGTAAGTCTTCACAGCATGGACTATTCCTAGTCTCATGTCTGTACTCATATATGTATATCTGTATCATTCATGAATGTGTCTTATCTTTATTTGTGTACCCCTTTTTATATGTACTCTTTACTATGAACGTTGTACCAACTGTTATCCATGTGCTGTGTATATTAAATGTTTTGTCCGTTAACCTTCGTCGGAGTTATTTGTATCCAAAGTATGTATAACTTTGCACCTACGTTATAGCGTGGACCGACTTTACGTAAAGAGATAAGGAGACGATAATGGACTAATCAACCTAAAAGACTTCATTGCATCAGAAAATAATAGACGAACGGAGTGCACACAATGCAACACAGAAAGAATAATTTCTGAAACGAGGAATTATATAGTGATTTGGTTTGGTTTGGTTTACGGCATATCAACCTCAGTGGTTCATTTAATGCCGATAAAATTTTGAAATAAATCAATTCTTAATGGATAATACAATTTTTTTATAAATACATTTTTCTATTTAATCCATAGATGAGACTCTAACAGGTACTACCACTCCGGGTCAGAGTGGACCAGGGAAAAATGGTGATGAAGGGGTGCTCCACATTCCCCAAACCTCCAGAACTGGAACCTCACCATCAGATAGAGTTTAACGTCATTCCCAGGATATGTATACCCTTAGCCACCGCCTTCTAGCACCCATATGATAAAAAAGTGTTGGGGATTTGCTATAAGAGCAGTAGGGTTGGGGTAATCATATAGGTGCTAGGGCTTGACATGACCAACCGACTGATCGGAGGGGGCCTCTCCGACTGCACGTCTAGCGTAAGTAAGGTTCTAAGTGGAGTGTTGCAGGTCATGGACTGCTCATCCACCAAGACCTCGTCCTTGAGCATCACGGGTCGCCACCTACAGGTGGCTCCATTTGGGGGAGACTTACTCCTCTGCAGAGGTGCAGTCGGTGCATTTTAACGCACCACCGACAGAGCGGTATATAGTGATTATCATGGTGAAGTCTGATGATGATATAGACAACTCTTACGAAACGCTGAGATAAAAAGATGGATGGAAACTACACAAGGATGTTGCGCGCATTGAACAAATCCTGGAATAAAAAAATAAATTAAATATACTTTTTATTAAATAAAATTTGGTAAGACGCGAGCAAATTTTCATTTTGAAAATGCGCCCCAGATAAAAAAAAAAAAAGAAAGTTTGGAAAGCACTGAAGTAGCGGCACAAATACCGTCCGTTCAGATTCAGAGGGTTAATCTACGGGGGTAGAGTGTTCATATTCCAGTAGCCATATCAAGAAATATCAGGTATCCTTCCTTGTTTGTATTTATCCAATTGTTATATACCGTCACTGTACCCGTCAAACAACACGGAACACACACACACACACACACACACACACATATATATATATATATATATATATATATATATATATAAATTGTAATATATTTTAATTCTTCGATGTGTTTGACTGAAAGTCTTCGGTAGAGAATGCACATACACAGAAGCTTTCAGGAATTCTGACGGCGAGCAATCTCCTCAACCCAAAGTTTTAAGAGTTTATATAACTCTCCAACTCCAGCATGACCACACGCATCGTGACACCCAAGAAATTTTCCTGTAGACACACCTCCTCACCCACACAGCTTTTTTATTGGTTATGAGCTACACCCACACATTTCCTGTGCCTACGTGTCGTCACTACACTTGTCTTTCGGTTGTCACCCTGTTGATCAAGGTCAGGTTCAATCAGGTCAAGGCAATATCCTGTTTTTGTCGCAGGCAAATCGTGTTGTTGTTTGAACAATATTGGGGGTCAGATAGGGACAGCGTCCCCGGAACACAGCTTCAGGGGTAGGGGTGTGGGTGCAAAATAGCTCTAATCCAAAAGCCTTTGTATTAATATGACATTGAAATATATTGCCTAACTTTTGCCACTACACTCCTGAACTATGAATGCGTAGAATTTGAAAGTGGGCGGGTAAGTGAAGCTTTGAAAAATCTGAATCGGTATTTATTGGTCACTGGAGGAGACGCAGGGCTGTATCCAACCCCCTCCGCTACGGACAGGATGTGACACATGATCAATTTTTAAGCGGAGTAAAGCTGGTTTGAAATTTAGAGTTTTCCTTCTTTTGTTGAAGTCAAACATAATTGTCTCCCCCTGGATCAGTTTACTATAAAATACTAAAGAATCTTCACCTTAAATGGACCAGAGTTAAGTTATTCCGAATAAAACTTGAGTAAAGCAATTATCTTCGTCTTTTATTACACTTCTCCTAGACTGGTTGCCTAACCAGGATTAAAGAATCCAGTATATACTACTATTTACACAGTGCTGGGGTTGGGTGGGGAGAATAGATGGATTCGTGCCTTTCTCAAGTGCATTAACAAGAACAGGATGGGATCAATTTTTAAGTGCAATAAAGCTGGTATGAATGCAGAGTTTTCCTTCTCCTAGACTGGTTGCCTAACCAAAGCTCAATAATTCAGCCTACCCTAATATTTACCCATAGCTGTAGGGAGAGGAAACAGATGGATTCATGCCTTTCTCAAGTGCATTAACACGAAATGAAAACAAACAGCCACATCCAGGATTGAGCTCGTGTCACTGATTCAATTTCCTAAGACGATAACCGTAACGCTAAGCGCACATTCATAGTTAATTACAGGGTAATAATATTGTAGTGTCTGTATTTGTACACATCTGAAACGATCTGATTTCCTAAATGGGTAACTCTAGATACATTAAATACTAATTGAATAGTTTACCTTATTCATTTGCAAATATCTTATTATTATAATGGAGATTATGTAACTGTCTGTCTGTAACTGAAACTACGTCACCACTGACGTCACGATTTTTTATTTCTTATTAGACGTTTCTCATTCCCTGTCCTCTCACTCAAAGACTTATTACCTCGTGTATCTGACGATATTATTTTCCCCTTCGCTGAATGACATTCGCGCTGACTACTAGAAAGGACACATGACACAGACAACGAAGAGCCTACAACAAAATTCTTCACTACTTGTTACTATATATATATATGTATGTGACTCTTCGCACCGCTAAAAGCCATTAAGTATTAGCAAACCCTTCGCACCGAACATAATAAAATACCCTCTTTTAAACATAAGATATTTGGACTGACTTCTGATCTAGGTCGGAAAATTAAAACGGAAAGTTTTTTTTGGTGGTACCCAATGACAGTTTAACTACAGTCTATGAATTAACATTTTGCGAATTGGGTTACGGTTTTAGGGGATTAAGGTTGTTTTTAATTACGTATTGCTTTAAAAAAATAAACAACAAAAACCCCAAATTACTATACATTTAATGTTGAAAAATATTTTTAAAACTAAGCTTAATTGAAATTATACATTGCAATACTAACACAAACAACCGTCTCAATAATAGATTCAATAATTAATTTCAATGGTTAATTAAATGTATAGTAATATTTTTCTTTGTTTATTTTGGTATGCTGTTTAACGTCATACCAAGGACATGAAGACCCTCAGCCAATGCCTTCTAGCACATATACGATGAAAAGGGTTGGGGGTTGCCATAAGAGCAATTGGGTTGGGACAATCATATAAGTGCTAGGGCTTGACGTGACCAGCCGATTGATCGGAGGAGGTCTCTCCGACCGCCCATTTAGCCTAAGTAAGGACCAAAGAGGAGTGTTGCAATTCATAGACTGCTCATACAGCAAGATTCCACCCTTAAGCATCACAGGCTGCCACATACAGCCATGCAATTCTATGTATATTTTTTTTTCAGAATTCAAAACAAAATAAGTGTAATCTTTTTATATGCGTTCTCCTTTAGTTTGATTAGTCTTTCTAATTTGATTTTTTTGCATTAAAACTTAAATACTTGGGTAATTTTCACCTTTAGTTGTCAAAATTCCTAGCAAATTAGGCAATTAGAGTAACCTCCCTTGACTTTCACTTTGAACTAAGCCGGTAGCTATTTTGAAAGTCTCCGTGAGAAATAAACAAATCTTAGAAACATTTTCGAAAACAATACAACTGCATGCTTTAACACAAAAATATCATAAAATGTGTTCTTTAATAACAATTAAGTTCATTTCAGATAATTTTATGCTAGGAATTTAGCCAACTGACTTTCACTTCGAAACAAGACGGTAGCAAATTTTGAAAGTGTCCGTGCGAAAATATACAAATCTTAAAATCATTTCGAAAACAATACAACTGCATGCTTTAACACAAAAATATCATAAAATGTGTTCTTAATAACAATTAAGTTCATTTCAGATAATGCGCACACACAATTTTGTGCTAGGAATTTTAACAACTAAAGGTGAAAATTACCCGATACTTGCATATGCGAAGCGCATATTTTTTGCTAGAAATTATATATAAATTCTACAAATACAAAATAATTTTGACATCATACTTAATAACGGTCGATATTCAAACGTTTGGACATTTTATTAGGTGTTTAAAGTATTCAAGGGAAATAACTTATATAATTTAATATATAGAGTTACCTCCCCTGATCTTATGGTATTTCAGTCTATAAAAATAATAGGAACCAGCAATAACAGAAATAACTGAATTTATTGATGAAAAAAGTGGGAGTCGTTAGTGATGTCATTTTTCTGGGATCATTGAAAATTTCGAGTCTTTCAACGTCATATTTTCTCAGCCAGATGACCCAATCAGGACTGATCAGCCCTTATCCCCCCACCACCGGCAATGTCACCTTCATTTTGAAATTAGTACACTATTGTTCGTTTAGTGGTTCCGCAGCTTTACACGTTTGGCCATGTGACCTCCAGTTGATGGTATTAGAGTTCTGTTGTTACATAATTCATGGATAGCCAATGAATTATGTACGTACTGTAGTTAGATAAATCTTGAACCAGAGTTTGTTAGATTAAAAATCGGAGAGAGTTAAGTGGAAAATTTCCATAACCGTTAGTATTTTGATTGATTAGTGATGCCCCAAACTTACCCCTCCCCCGGAAACGCACCAGTAGGGCGTGAAACAGTCTAATTTTAGTTTCGATTAGTCACTAGACGAGAGAAGATTGTCTCTCCAGAGTCGCATCACACCGCTGCGGTTTTGTGGGCTGGGGTTGTTTGATAAAGACTTAGGGCAATTTCATGTCAAATCACCCAGAAAAAAATAAAATTGTCACCCACCCCCTTTAATTTTTCTGAAATTTTGTACAGGTGTAAACTAGGTTAAAGTTAGACAATCCACCAAATTTGAGCTTCCAATTCGAAAAATTCGCCGAGTTATCTCGATTTTAAACTCGAAAATTTGAGGTTGGGGGGCAGGTTAGTACTAAAAGCTTCTATAAACTAACTTTTAGGAGTAGGGGAGCTCTAGAACACATTTTATAGACAAAAATAGATTACAAAATGACGCCATTTTTCTCGTCCCCCTCAAATTTTTCGAGTTTAAAATCGACATAACTCGGTGAATTTTTCGAATTGGAAGCTCAAATTTGGGGGATTGTCTAACTTTAACCTGTACAAAATTTCAGAAAAATTAAAGGGGGTGGGGTGACATGGTCTAAAGTCTTGTTAATTCATTTAAACAAGAAATGACCAGCCCGAAGAAATCATCACGGAGAGACAACCCTCAGAAGAAACCCAACGATAGTGCCCTGAGAAGATGGCGGTCGACGAATTAGCAGTAGCAAGCAGAAGCGTTAACAAGTAAGAACCCTCATTATCTCATCATCTATCATCTAATCCCTTCACTCTGTCTCTCTCACCGATTATACACTCGAGATATGGGTATACAACTGTTGGAATATTCTGGTATATAGTTATTTACTAAGCTTAGCTTAAATATGGCCCAAGGCCAGAAGTATGGAGCACCCCATGGGAATCGAACTCACTATCAATGGTCTGCAAATCCTGCTTGCTAACCATTACACTACGTAAGGTGCCCCTCATGTGGTGTAATGGTCAGGAAGCTATATTCGCAGGCCATTATTAGTGAGTTCGATTCTCACTGGGCTTGCGCCGCATCTAAGCTAAGCTTAGTCATATTCTGGTATATAAGGTGTGGTCACTTGGATTAAACCCAGCCAATCAACAGCTCGAATACGTGGTTAGTTGACTATTTAATCGCCGATATTGAAAGCCGTTCATTTGTACGTTATTCGACATTGAAGAACGGACCTGCAACCAATGACTTTGCACAACACAAGGATTTTACCCAACACTAAGGAAAAACCAAAAGATCACACCCAACACTAAGGATACCTAGGAACAACCAAAGGTTGCGAATTTTGATTGCTCTGTGCAGCAGAGCAGTCCAAGTTATTGTTGCGGATAACAGAGAGAATATGATGATTTACTCTAACCTCCCACCTTGGGTAGAGCGCCCTCTGTTATCGCAACAATAACTTGGACCGAGCAATCAAAATTCGCCTGCGCCATTAGGCGACACCTATTGGATAATACTGATTGTGCTGAGTATATAATCCCTCAATGTTCACTATATTGGCGTCCTCAACCAATGAGTTACACCAAACTGTACTCGAGGCCCTCCTCATCAACAAATCCCTTCCTGATTTTTGTGTATAAATTTTTGATTTAACTCTCTCTCACTCTTTGTTTCTTTCCTTCTTTTTATATTTCATTATGTACCATTGAAACAGATAAGCTTATTGCTTCCACGCGCGCTCACCCCTTCTTTCTATCTTTTCCCCTATCTCTATCTCCCTTATCCCTTTCTTTCTTCTTTCTTTCTTTCTTTCTTTCTTTCTTTCTTTTTCTTCTATATGTTTCTGTGTAGCATGCCATTTTTCTATCTTTCTTTCTTTATAATAAAACAGAATGGTCCATTATTAGCTGAGTTGATGACACTTATAAGAAATAAGAATTTCGGCGATTAAGCGACACCAGATAAATCAGAACTTACATCTTTTGTATTTCATCTTGACGATTTGAACGGTCTCATTTTTTTTTAACTGGAGGGGTTGCAGGATGATAACGATCGGAAGATTAAGGAACAAGAGTATTAATATATAGATAACAAATGAAAAAGTAATTCGTGTCTCTTTTAAAATGCATTTAGAGGTGATGCCCCCAGTTAAAGTGCTCTGTAGAGTGCAATACCTTTCATGTCCCCCTACTAGTCAATAGATGTTACCCGAACAGATATTTATCGTAACAACTAGTGTTCACTATTTTTTGAGTTTCTCTTTGAGTTGTTGAATAACAAATTACAGCATTTTATATTTTTCGATATTTTACAGCCAAGAACATAGGGTGGAGAGGCCCACGGATGTGCAGGACTCAGGATTCTACAGTTTAATTTTAATTGCTTTTCATTGTAAGTATTCTACTGTCGTCAGTAAACAGCGTGGGAATAATGAATAAGTTCTAGGCTAGTGGTTCTCAATTGGAATCCCTATAAACATTTTTTTGTCCCACGCAAACAAAATACGAGGGTCAGTCAAAACATAGTCACCGTTTCTCTCAATAGCAATGCTCCACCTTCGAATGAGAGCATGTATTCCTGCCTTTTAAAATCATATTGACTGTTCTTTGAGCCATTTCTTCTCTACAGATTTCACTTCCTCGTCACTTGAATAATTTTTACCTCTCAAACCCTCTTTCATGGGACCAAAGAGATGATAGCCTGAAGGCGCTAAATCTGGTGATTATGGAGGGTGGGGCTCTTACCGTATTCTACAGCCCAGCCGAGAGGCACATTTTTTTGTGCAGATTCTTAAGAAGTGTTTTTTTTATTGCTCACGCTCTTATCGAATAAGAATAATTTCTAAAGAGATCTGTTTGACCCATAGATGGGACCTAACAGGTACTACCACTCCGGGTCAGAGTGGGACAGGGAGTAATGGCAACAAAGAGGCTACTTCACACCCCCAGAGCTCCAGAAGTAGGCCCTCACTAGTGAATGCAGTTTAATCTATACATATATAAAGGAGAGTTGTGCGTATGTATGTCCGGAGTAAATTACGAAAATAAAACAATTAATGACAGTAAATATATATATATATACACATTAACTATCACCAGAGCTTACTTTTTGTGTAAAAATATTGAAGATTTTATATATATAAAATCCTTTTCGGGTCATTTAATACCGAATCAAGTCATTTTGATATCAGGTTGCTTACAGTACATGCTGTTGCTTAAATGGTCACTCGTCTAAGTACTGAAGTTTAGAAATAGGTAACCAGTTAGAAATAGAGAAATATAGTTGGTTGGTTGGATTTTATGGCATGTCAACCCTTTTCGAGTCATTTAATGCCGAATCAAGTCATTTTGATATCAGGCTGCTTACAGTACCTGCTGTTGCTTAAATAGTCGCCTATCTTAGGTTAATCGCTGCTTAAAAAAAAGAAAGGTAATTTTTGGGATTTATAAATTTGGAACAACATGAGAAGAAAAGTAAACGGTTGCTGATTTATTCCAACTTACTGTTGTGTCATTCTACCTCTTGTCAAACGAGAGAAACGTGCAAAGAATTAAAAGCGGTAAATCTGTTGGCTTTATTCCATAATTTCTTCAAGATTTCTGACATCGTGTAATTACAGTGACTAACACTAAAAAACAGTCTGGTTCTCCCAAAAAAACAAACAAACAAACAAACAAACAGAAACCAGTAAATAACAAACTTTGGTGGATGAAAACTTGGGCAGAGAAAACATTTCTTTTTTTTTCTTTTTTTTCAACACAGTCTAAATTGTAAAACCTTGCAATAAATATGAGATGTGTGGTGAGTGTTATGTGTGTAGGTGTGAGCGCAAGATCTTGATTAGAAAAAAAAAAAAAAGAGTCTGATGATAATTACATTGGCATGAAGGTTTGGATACCGGTATAAATTGGAAGAAACCTGTTCTCTATGTTTCTCCTTTTTTTGTTGTTGAGGGTTGTTAGTAATCTTGAAATGCACTTTCCAGCAAAAGTTACACGAACCTGATGGTATCTCGATGTTGTAGGGCCTACAGGAACGTAGCTAAAAAGACTTGGATTACTCACAAGTACGTAAAACATAGTGCCTTTAAAATCTTGAAATATGTGTTGATATTGGTGGGAATAATTTGCATAATGGTTTTAACAAGACTGGGTTTAATAAATGATTATTTGCGGTTCCAGATTTCTAATACTATCATGTTATTCTCAAACGTATTCAAAGCAATCCTATATGTAATCTTATAGGAAGCGCGTGGTGTAATGGTTAAAGTCATGGGAAATGGACTCGTCGCCCCGAGTTCAAATCCTGGACGTGGTAATTGCATTTCACTTAGCACTAAAACCCTTGGGAAAGGTATAAATCCTACTCTCCCTCCAGCTATGGATAAATAGTAGGGCAGACTGGGCTCTTTAACGTTGGTTAGGCAACCGGTCTAGGAGAAGGAAAACTCTGAATTCAAAACCTGTTGAACTCCGCTTAAGAAATTGACCTTGTGTCGCATCCTGCTCGTGCGGGGGGGGGGTAAATATATATATATATAATCTTATATAGAAAAAAGACAAAGACAAGACTATTTACGTGTACCTTTAGGAAAGACATGAATCCATTGGTTCTCCTCTTCGGCTATGGGTAAATATTAGGACAGGTTGGGTTCTTTAATCTTTGTTAGGTAACCAGTCTAGGAGAAGGAATACTCTGAATTATAACCAGCTTTACTCCGCTTAGAAATTTACTAGTCATGGTGGAGGGATTGTTTTTAGTGTCTCAGAAGTACAAATCAAGTGAAATTACCTGAAGAATGTATGATGTGTGCGGAGAAGCAGGTTTTAGTGAGAAAATGTGGTAATCTGAACGTTAGCAACATAAACGAAATTAATCTCCCCTTATTTGTTTCACTTCGAGGAAGCCGTCTGTTTTGGTCGACCATTTTCATTTCACCGTAAATCTACACTGAAAATACAAATTTGTTCGAATCAATACAACTACATGTTTTAACACGAAAATATCATAAAATGTGTTCTTAATTGTGCTTGTGCATTATTTGAAATTAACTTAATTGTCATTAAGAACACATTTTATGATATTTTCGTGTTAAAACATGCAGTTGTATAGATTCGAACAAATTTGTATTTTCAGTGTAGATTTACGGTGAAATAAAAATGGCCGACCAAGACATAATGTTTCCTCAAAGTGAAACAAACAAGGGGAGATTACTCTCATTTATGTAGCTAATGTTCAGATTACCGAAAATGTTTACAAATGGGTTAACCGTGAGTTTGCCACTACGTACCAGAGTTGAAAAGAAGTGAAAATACACTGACTCTCCGGTAAAGAAAACGTTCTGGCCACAGTGGCCAGTAAATAATGTCAAATACATCTGTTCAAACAAAAATTAGTTAAAAAAAAAAAAATTGACTAAATTTAATAATTCATGAAATTATTTCAACCAATTTATTTTAAAAGAATTTGGTAAAAATAAAATTAGTTAAAAAATTGATTACTTTGCAAAATAATGTAAATTATTTCTACTAGTTTATTGATGCACATGAAGTTAATGAATGTTTGTGTGTGTGTGTGTTTTTTTTTTGTTGGCTATTTGAAGACGCTGGCATCTTTTAAAAAGGAGCCTGTTGAAATAAATCAATCTATAATAGCCAAATAAACGGTTGTAAAGTTTATATAGAATTGTATATATATATATATATATATATATAGTCATCCACAGATACGTGTTTCGACTTATCAAGTCTAGACATTTGTGAGCTACCTACAGCTGGGATTGAAATCCGATCGTTTCAGCATCAGTCAGACACCTTAACCACTAGGCTATATAGTCACCCACAGAATGCGGAGGGGATTTTAACTGTTTTTAATACACAAATCCCTTTGTATGTAAAGGCCGCAATCTATTTTCCCCAATTTTAGGAAAAGAAATATGTTTTTCCTTATTTGGGTGTAAAATATAGAATTTGAATTCTATAGGTTCTTACTTAGTATCTGCTTATACTGCTTCTAACTCGGACGGCCGTCATATTCTTCAGTCTTATTTAATCGGGCTGATCATTTGGGTTGCCTTTTCTGTCTTGTTGTTTTTTCGGGCTGGTTCTTTCTTGTTTAATAACTTAACAAACAAGACTTGTTGTTTTCTTCTAAACCTTTATTTCAACAACCCAGCCCATCTTTCCGCCGTAGTGGAGAGGCGACGCACAGAACCGACAATAGCGTCGAAAATGTAGCCGCATCTGACTAAATTAAAATTAATTCTCTCGCCTGTAATGGCGCATTCCGGAGGGATCAAAACGGGGTCATCCTCATGCTAATCATAACCCTAACGGTTATGGAAATTTCCCTACCTCCGATTTTAAATCTAACGAATCTTATTCAAAATATCTTACTACAGGTACGTACATAATTCATAAGCCGCTTATGAATTATGTAACACCAACCAACCAACCAACCAGCCAACCAACAACAACTAACATTTAACATTTTCTCAGATCTAGTTCAATTTTCTGACGAGAAACGTGTTTTCAACACATCGATTGATATTGGCTTAATTTAATTTTAATGATTAACATTCATCCATCATTTTCAACACGATCATTATAATAAATCCTCATGATAATATTCACCATCTTATACGGTCGTTTCATTTTACACTCATCTTCAACTATTTTCTTTCATCATCGCCAAGTTCCCCATCAACATCAGCGTCATCATCGTCATTGGCATCATCATCAATTTTCATTATGCACTAATAACTATAACTTTTATCAACACTGCAATAATAATAATAATAATAATAATAATAATAATAATAACAATAATAATGATAATAATTGATTATAAATAGATAATAAGAATAATAAATTATGAATAATAAATAATAAATAAAATATAAATTAATAATATATAATAATAATAATTGAAATAATGAGTGAAAAACTCAAAAGGAGTGAAAATAATAATAATAATAATAATAATAATAATAATAATATGGATGACATAAAATTTTTTGCAAAAAATGAAAAAGAACTAGAAACCATGGTACAAACCATCAGAATATATAGCCAAGATATAGGGATGGAATTTGGAATCGAAAAATGTGCTATGCTAGTAATAAAAAAGTGAGAAAGAAAATTAATGGATGGAATACAACTACCAAATCAGGAAACTATAAAATCACTTGAAGAAAAAGAAAGTTACAAATACTTAGGAATTTTAGAAACAAGCAATATCAAGCAAACAGAGATGAAAGAAAAAGTTAAAAAAAAGAATACCTCAGAAGAACAAGAAAGCTTTTAGAAACCAAGCTCAATAGCAGAAATCTTATCAAAGAATAAATACCTGGGTCGTCCCCGTTATAAGATACTCTGGGTCATTCTTAAAATGGACAAAAGAAGAACTCAGGCAGATCGACCAAAGGACTAGGAAATTAATGACGATGCACAAAGCTCTACACACTAGAGATAATAAAGATAGACTATATGTATCAAGAAAAGAAGGTGGAAGAGGTCTTGCCAACATAGAGGACTGCGTAGAGGCCACAATCCAAGGACTCGAAGAATACACAAAAAAGAGCAAAGAAAGATTACTTATGACAGCCAACAACAGCAGATGCAATATATGGATAAACAGAAAAACAACAAAGACTAGAAAACAAAGATGGGAAGAAAAACAAGTATATGGACACTTCAAACGACAAATCGGAGAAGTTGCACATAAAAAGATTTGGACATGGTTAAGAAGAGGAAACCTCAAGAGAGAAAATGAATCGCTAATAATAAAAATAATGCCCTAAGAACAAATGATAGCAAAGCAAAAATTGATAAGACGTAACAAAACAGTAAATGTAGACTATGCAGTGACAGAGATGAGACTGTAAACCATATATTAAGTGAATGTAGCAAACTAGCACAACGGGAATATCAAAGCTAGGCACGACTGAGTTGGGAAGATGATCCACTGGGAATTATGCAAAAAATTTAATTTTGACCATACAACAAAATGGTATATGCATAAAATAGAATCTGTTCTTGAGAATGAAACGCATAAAATTCTCTGGGACTTTGAGATAAAGACGGGTCACACTATACCAGCCAGGAGACCAGACCTAGTGTTGATTAACAAAAAAAAATGATAAAATAAAAGGGAACGTGTCAACTGGTGGACTTTGCAATTCCAGCAGATCACAGGGTGAAGCTGAAGGAAAATGAAAAGATGGACAAATACTTGGATTTTGCCAGAGAACTGAAAAAGCTGTGGAATATGAGTGAAAGTGATACAAATTGTAGTTGGTGCACTTGAAACGGTCCCAATAAACTTGGAAAAAAGACTGGAGGATCTGGAAGTCAGAGAAAAAATTGAGACCATCCAGACAACAGCATTGTTGCAATCGGCTAGAATACTCAGAAGAGTCCCGGGGACCCGAGGAGACTTGTTGTCACTCAGACTCCAGTGAAATACCATCAGATAACGCTGATGTGAAAAACTCAAAAGGAGTGAAAATAATAATAATAATAATAATAATAATAATAATAATAATAATAATAATAATCAGGATAAAGATGAAAGAAAGCGAAAAGATAGACAAATACCTAGATCTCGCTAGAGTATTGACAAAACTGTGGAATATTAGGGTGAAAGTGATACCAATAGTAGTTGGAGCATTTGGAACGGTCCCCAAAAGCTTAGAAAAAAGACTAGAGGAATTGGAAATCATAGGAAGAATTGAAACCATCCAGATAACAGCATTGTTGAAATCAGCTGGAATACTCAGGAGAGTCCTGGAGACCTGAGGAGACTTGTCACTAAAACTTAAGTGAAAGACCATCAGCTAACGCTGGTGTGAAAACCAAATAATAAATAAGTGTATTTTTCAGATAAGGACTGTGCGTTCCCTTTTGCGCTTTTTATTAGGATTGCCTTAGGAATTAGTTTATGATGTTTTGTCTGTATTATTTATTTTCTCATTCTCTCTTCTTAACATTATTATTTAACCAGTTTGCTAGCACGGACGAGGCATCTCATTTTAGCAACTCACAATTTTTGTGCCACAGACGAGATAATTTGTCTTACGATAGTGGGTTGTTCTTTTGTGAGACGGTAATATTTTCTCGAAATAAAAAAAAGAAAAAAAGAAAAAAGAAAGAAAGAAAGAAGAAAAAAGAAAAGAAAAAGAAAGAAAGAAAAAAAAAAAAAGGATTTATTTATATTTACTTTGATGATATGACAACTAGTGAATGTTTGCACAACTTTCTGCCTTATACGCAGATTCATATTTTAAGCCAGTTAATGCTCGTTTAAGTTACTGAAATATTCAATTCTAACGTATTTATATATATGTTATATTTATTTATTCATGTTGAAAGGAAAAATAAATAGAGGAAAGAAAATGTTGAATAGATAAAATAGATTTACTAACACGTGTTTCGGCCAGGAGTTCATGTACACATGTATTTTATTTATCATATTATTTATAATATTCAATCGTATAATTTGATACATATTCTATCATGACATTCGTTTCCGAAACGGTGGAGGGCAGTGAGGGGGGGGGCATGTGCGGGGCAGAAGGCCCCGACGGTGCACGGTGCATCTCCCAAAATCAAAATATAAAAAATAAAAAATAACAAAACAAGGAAAAAGAATCATGGAATTGAACTTCTCATCGGCTTTGCCACTAGAATGAGGAGCATTCTACAGCCCGCTCGCTTTATGGTGAGTTTCCGTTATTTTTCAAGTAACTTTCTTCTTTTAAATACGAAATAAAATAATAATAATAGAAAATTATAATTTTTTTAGCATACAAAGAATAACGGCCTTCATCAGAGTAAAATGTTTGATATTTGAAGTTAAAGCGGTCAAAATACAGAGAATTTTGGAGGGTTCGAAAAAAGATTTTTTTAAAAATACATATATAAATGATGTCTATGGAAATGATACAACTTGAAGCACCTCGTGACGCCTTTCCTGTCAATTTCAGGAAGCGCGTGGTGTACTGGTTACCGTCGTAGGAAATGGACACGGCGAGACGAGTTCAAATCTTGGACCAGGCTGTTTGCATTTCACATAACTTTATTACCCTTAGGAAAGTTATGAATCCAACTATTTTTTTCCAGCTATGGGTAAATAGTAGGGCTGACTACTGTTACTGTTAACTAATTAAGCCTGACTGTTACGTGGCCTAGCTGCACAAAAAATAAATGTTCGTTATATAAAATATAATCCATATCATATTAATATATATCATATTGTATTCATGTAATATTAATATTATGATATTAATATTATATGATATTAATATTAGATACTGTATACGCACACACACACACACACACACACACACACATATATATATATATATATATATGTGTGCGTGTGTGTGTGTGCGTGTGTGCGTGTGTTTAAAAAGTAAGGTCAAGGAGCCGGGTGAGTTCAGTCGGTAGAGCGTTCGGCAAGAAACCACAAGGTTCCTAGTTCGATACCGGCCCTCGCCAACTCAGCGTATGAGTAGCACAGGGATCTGTGCGGTAAAGTAAGGAGCTGATGGTAGGTGTGGCGCCCCACCTCAGTTGCTAAAACAATCTCCTTAATCTAGCGCTATTGAAAAGGGGATAGACTCCCTCGCTGACTGGCTGATAACGATTTAGGTCACCCCGTTGATATTACTTTACTTTATATACATGTAATATTAGTATTATATATATGATATTAATATTAGATATTCTACACACACACACACACACACACACACACATATATATATATATGTGTGTGTGTGTGTGTGTGTATATGTACAATGTTATATTTTTATATATATTGTATATTGGGAAAATGAGTAAAGAAAAGAAATGTAAATGGATAAAATGAATTTAATCGATATCACATTAATCGATATCACTTACACATGTGTTTCGGTCAGTTTATGTGTGTGAAAATATTTCGCACACATAGAGGAATCGACCTTCATCAGAGTGAACATTTATTTTGAATAAACGAGTTTATTTTGAGTTAACGAGTTTATTTCAAAATAAATGTTCACTCTGATGAAGGTCGATTCCTCTATGTGTGCGAAATATTTTCACACACATAAACTGACCGAAACACATGTGTAAGTGATATCGATTAATGTGATATCGATTAAATTCATTTTATCCATTTACATTTCTTTTCTTTACTCATTTTTCCTCATATTGTCGGATTCAATTCCTTTTCCATTTCACATATATATATATATATATATATATATATATATATATATATATATATATATATATATATATATATATATACATTCTGACACGAAGGCTCTCGAGGTCGACAAGAAGGTTCACGAGTTTGACAACAAACACCCGAAGAAGGCCGAAGTGCACATCACCGAAATATTGTGTTGGTAACAATAAAGATGAGGACAACAGTCCGAAAAATCTAGATAATGCAAATTGTATGATAATGTATGTTATATTGACGGATCTGGCTTTACACATTTTGTTCCATGCCGTTAGTAATTTTCAAATAAGCGACGGTTACTTTCTCCTCATTCGGAAATATTCTTGGAATAGTCCCTTCATGTCACATGGCGACAGCAGCTGTGTATTGGTTCGCTTACCTTATTTATAGGTGGAGCAGAAATAATAGACCAGCCAGTAATAAACAAAAATTACCCAACAGGTAGGATTTGACTCAAGGTGACTAATGTGGGGCATTTAGCGAGGATCGAACTCGCTTTTCATCAGTAACGGATTTGGGAGACAAGTTCGCTATTCATTACACCACGACGGGATGCCGCCCAGTAATAACAAGTAATAATACTGTGTGTCCTATTATTTCTATCTCATCCTGGAACTATCTTAGTAGTCAGTGTCTATCTATCCTATCTATTATCTATCTATCTCATCTATCTGTTCAGTCTATCTATCTATCTTCTATCTATCTATCTATCTATCTATCTATCTATCTATCTATCTATCTATCTATCTATCTATCTATCTGTCTCATCATATCTATCTATCTAATCTATCTGTCTATCAGTCTGTTCATCTATCTATCTATCTATCTATCTATCTATCTGTCTATCTATCTATCTATCTATCTATCTATCAGTCTGTCTATCTATCTATCTATCTATCTATCTATCTATCAGTCTGTTCTATCTATCTATCTATCTATCTATCTATCTATCTATCTATCTATCAGTCTGTCAGTCTATCATATCTATCTATCTATCTATCTATCTATCTATCTGTTATCTATCTATCTATCTATCTATCATCTATCTATCTATCTATCTATCTATCTCATCTATCTATCTATCTATCAGTCTCTATCATCTATCTATCATCTATCTATCTATCTATCTATCTTCTATCTATCTATCTATCTATCTATCAGTCTGTTCATCTATCTCAGTCTATCTATCTATCTATCTATCTATCTATCTATCTATCTATCTACTCAGTCTGTTCTATCTATCTATCTATCTATCTATCTATCTATCTATCAGTCTGTTCATATCTATCTCAGTCTGTTCATATCTATCTATCTATCTATCTATCTATCTATCTATCAGTCTGTTCATATCTATCTCAGTCTGTTCATATCTATCTATCTATCTATCTATCTATCTATCTATCTATCTATCTATGTTTTGTCGTAAACTGTAGAATAAGGGTTAATAATCTAATTTCGCAGACCATTTGCAAAGAATGAGTTCGATTCCCACTGGATGTCCTACAACGGTGGCGCTGACCTTAATAACGAGTTATGTGCGTGGGTCGATATCACAGAGATTAAGGAATTTCATTTATGCCCATAGATGAGTGAGTTTTATATTTTGTTCGTAAAATATTCCCCAGATAGTCTTACTTTAGACAGAATTTCGCGCTTTTTAACGACGTCATCAGCCGGTCCTCCTACGCTTTCCCAAATTACAGGAAGAAAAAATCAATACCAGCGCAACAGTTATAAAAATATGAGAGGAAATAAATCACGAGTTGGGCATCTGACATCGATCGATGGTTAGTGAGCTGGACACAAAGATTACGAGGTATGTCAGAAAAGTTCCAGTTAAAATAGGAAGTAAAGAATAAAATGACAGTTTTTTTTTCTCTGTTATGCGAGGTATGTCAGATCTATTCGCCAGTTAAAAAGCGCAGATAATCCGATCAAAGATAAATGACAGTTAACTCTCTATATGGATTCTTTTTAAAAATCTATCCCCGAGATCTTGCGCATATCCATCAAGATAAAAACAACAACTAGAAATTATAGTATAAACACATATTTTATTAAAATCAAATTTTAATATCAATATGCAAAATTAGCCATTCGGTTCACACTGTAAACCACTATTTTGTTTTTATATAAATACAATTGTATGTTATTAGTACTAGCAAATATATGCACCCTCCGGGTACAAGTATTTAAGTTTTAATATAATAAAATATCATATTAAATTAGAAAGGCTAATGAAACTGAATAAGAATGCAGATAAAAAGATTTGGAACAGAGGGGGTATGATTGAAAAATAGAACAACTTTGAAACTAACTCTTCCATCATTTTCCATTACTCCCGTCTTTCATTGGTAAATCTTCCTAATTCAACTATTTAGTTAAAATAGGAAATAAAGAATAAAATGACAGTTATTTCTTCTTGTTAATGGATTTCTTTTAAGATTTATCCCCAAGATTTTGCTCATATTCAATAAGGTAAAACGAAACAATTAGAAATCAATAATACTAAGAATATATTTATTAAAATCAAATTTTTAAGATCAATATGCAAATTAGCCTTCCCATTCACACTGTAATCCGCTATTTTGTTGTATATATAAATACAATTGCATGTTATTAGTATGTAGATATGGTCAACAGTCTTAATGATGTAAACAATTTTATTAATAATTGAGGTTTGAATAAAAATAAAAATGGAGAATGTGATGTAAATAACAAAGGAATTGTGACTTGTATAGTAATAAGTTTCGGTTACAGACAGACAAACCACAATCTCCATTATAATAAGAGATGTAGATAAGACCAGAAGTGTTAATAATGTAAAATAATTTTAATTAATAATTGAGGTTTAAGTAAAAAATAAAATCATGGAGAAATATGATACAAATAATTAAGGGAATTGTGACTTGAGTAGTAATGCACAATCTCCATTATAATAAGATATTAACATCGCTTTTATTGATGGGATATTACTAATTAGATATGTGAACTAGTTTACTAATTTCAGGGCTTCACTTAACATATCTGTCCGTGTTTCATATTATGCTGAGTTAATTTATTCAACCTTGTACCTGACTATGATAAACCTCGCCAATATATCTTTTTTCCTATTCCCACCTCGATCCTTTGATTTTTTATTTATATTGTAATTAGTTTCAAAACTATATAAACCCACCGATATTTTGGCCCCAAAATAAAGGTGGGAGGGGGGTCAAAACTAAGTGACCTGAAAAAAAAAGTAACCTCAATTTTTAGATAAAATAACTAATGCATTGTAAAATTCATTCATTGATAAATCAACACAGAAAATTTCGGATAATTCCCTGATTTCTGGTAATTTTTTTCAATCAGGGGTGTTAAATTTATTTTGTAAAATACTATAAAGTCAAAAATGGCAGATAATAATGCTAGATAGTAATGCTCATAAGGACTATAGAAAAGTACTGCTCATAAGTATTATCATTAATCATTTGGAACACAACCTTCTATAGCCTTTTTTGAGCATTACCTTATAGAAAGAAAATAACAGGTATCAGTTTCTAAAGTGTATACGTGCAATTTTGATTGGTTAAGACGGTGGAAGGCCGCGCTTTATCTTTAGGAGGCCCATGTTCCCACCCTGGCTTAGACTGTACCTTAATCTGTCCTATGTCTCTTCTTTCACTCATTATCTTCTCCGTCAGAGTTGTTGCTGTGTCTAATAGATTAACACAGATTTTATTTGCAGCAAAGACGCCTTTAATTCAAATTATATCGACTTTGAAGTGTACAGAACTCGAAAGGCAATCATTAACTTGAAACCCAAGTACATTATTTCAAATGCGACATGGGGAAAAGGGTAAAAACATACAGTGGAAGACACTCTTTAAATTTAGCATTTATGGCAGGACGAAGTAGAAAAAAACACTTTCTGATCCTGTCACACAAGGTGTTTAAAAGTGTACAATATTAAGTGCATCGTAAATCCCTGAACATAAAGGGATCAGTTTACACTGAGATTCGCCTATATAATAGACTAGAAGCGGCTACCCGGCGTTACCTGAATAGAGGGGGTGGGTTAAATAGGTAGTTTTGCAGATACATTGATTGTTTTGCTCTCCCATAATTGATTTGGGTAATCTGAACATTATTTATTTTTATTTCACCGTAAATCTACAGTGAAAATATGAATTTGTTCGAATCAATACAACTGAATGTTTTAACAGAAAAATATCATAAAATGTGTTCTTAATTGTGCATTATTTGAAATGAAATTATTCAGAACACATTTTATGATATTTTCGTATTAAAACATGCAATTGTATTAATTACGGTGAAATGAAAATGGCTGACCAAAACAGACGACTTCCTCAAAGTGAAAGAAACAAGGGCCGGTTACTCTCATTTATGTAGCTAATGTTCAGATTTTTTATTTGTTTATATTTTTATCACGAACGCTACCAATGACTTTCCCTTCTCTAACTCTTCAAATTCTAATTTTTAAATATCTTCATAAATATAAATAAAATCTTCATTATTTTTGCACAAAAAGTGAGCTCTGGTGATAGTGAAATAGATATTTGGCTGATTGTGGCATCCAATTCTAAATTGAAGCGATCCTGTTGCACTGGATCACAGTTATGGCGTCCGACTGTATAGCGGAAGCCGGTGTGGTAGGGAACCATATAGTGTTCCACTTCAAATATAGCACTGGAGGAGGCTGGTTAGGCCGAGGATGTCTCTGATGGCATGTGGGTATTCCCCCCCCATATATATATATATATATATATATATTATATATATATATATATAAATTTGTGAATAAAAAGGCCTTAAATACCAAATTGCCAGTCTGAAATAAAATGGTGGTCTGACGAAGCTCGGTGGGCCTCAGATACCCACGAGTGGAAATGGTCCATAATCACGATACCCATGGTATTTAAGGCCTTTTATTTCACAAATATATTTGCTCTGTTTATAAATATTAAACATTGAGCTTCACACGGAACCTGAACTCTACAACAAACTACTGTTAGAGAATAGGATCAGCCTAGAATTACCTTGTACCAAGAAACTTGGTACCCCAACCAAGAATATAATATATATAATATATATATATATATATATATAATATATATATAGAGAGAGAGAGAGAGAGAGAGAGAGAGAGATGCTGACTATAATCAGTCTAAAAGAAACATTTGATAAAGGGTAAGTGAACCGAAATATATTTGGAAAATAAAAAAAAGATTAAGAACACAATATTCATCTCTTTGATTATTGATATTTTATTTTTACTCTTCAACATATTTGTCCATGTTTCTATGACAACCAATTTTTACCCAGCACCCATCACATATATCTATAAAGAAGCATACGTACACTGCCTAACAACATCATATATATATATATATATATATATATATATATTATATATGTAAACACGCACACACACACACACACACACACATACATATATATATATATATATATATATATATGTGCTTAATGGAGTCGACTAATTTTGAAAATAATTAATTAATAATGAATTAGGAATACCATTAAATGTATGGCTAAACAAATCGAGGAAAAATCAATCTCTGTATGTACATTTCGGCCTATTAGGCCTCATCAGCAGAGCTATAGATCGGAAGACCGCCCTGTGCGTGATTTGAAACCGGACTGCCAAGCTGACAGGCCGATCCCATAACCCCAACACTAAACGAACTTCTTAGATTTTATGATTTGTTTAGAGTAGGTTAACATTCCTCTTCTAGTGACTTTTATTACTGCTGATGAGGCCTAATAGGCCGAAATGTACATACAGAGTGATTTTTCTCGATTTGTTTAGCCATACAGGTTTCCCGCCTAATTCATTATTAATTAATTAATTTTCAAAATTAGGTACGACTCCAATTAAGCACTTATTCTCCAAAAAATTATCGGCAAAAAGCCATTCTAAACAAACCTTGTTTACAACTTACCATATGTCGTGTAATAAAGTCACTAGAGAGGAATGTTAACCTACTAAACAAATCATTAAAATCTAAGAAGTTCGTTTAGTGTTGGGGTTATGGGATCGGCCTGTCAGCTTGGCAGTCCGGTTTCAAATCACGCACAGGGCGGTCTTCCGATCTATAGCTCTGCTGATGAGGCCTAATAGGCCGAAATGTACATACAGAGATTGATTTTTCTCGATTTGTTTAGCCATACATTTAATAGGTATTCCCGCCTAATTCATTATTATTAATTAATTTTCAAAATTAGGTACGACTCCAATTAAGCACTTATTCTCCAAAAAATTATCGGCAAAAGCCATTCTAAACAAACCTTGTTTACAACTTACCATATCGTCGTGTAATAAAAGTCACTAGAAGAGGAATGTTAACCTACTCTAAACAAATCATAAAATCTAAGAAGTTCGTTTAGTGTTGGGGTTATGGGATCGGCCTGTCAGCTTGGCAGTCCGGTTTCAAATCACGCACAGGGCGGTCTTCCGATCTATAGCTCTGCTGATGAGGCCTAATAGGCCGAAATGTACATACAGAGATTGATTTTTCTCGATTTGTTTAGCCATACATTTAATAGGTATTCCCGCCTAATTCATTATTAATTAATTAATTTTCAAAATTAGGTACGACTCCAATTAAGCACTTATTCTCCAAAAAATTATCGGCAAAAAGCCATTCTAAACAAACCTTGTTTACAACTTACCATATCGTCGTGTAATAAAAGTCACTAGAAGAGGAATGTTAACCTACTCTAAACAAATCAAAATCTAAGAAGTTCGTTTAGTGTTGGGGTTATGGGATCGGCCTGTCAGCTTGGCAGTCCGGTTTCAAATCACGCACAGGGCGGTCTTCCGATCTATAGCTCTGCTGATGAGGCCTAATAGGCCGAAATGTACATACAGAGATTGATTTTTCTCGATTTGTTTAGCCATACATTTAATAGGTATTCCCGCCTAATTCATTATTAATTAATTAATTTTCAAAATTAGGTACGACTCCAATTAAGCACTTATTCTCCAAAAAATTATCGGCAAAAAAGCCATTCTAAACAAACCTTGTTTATATATATATAATATATATATATATATATATATATATATATATATATATATACCTTTGAACGGAAGGAAAACCGTCATTCTGTAATTCTTTAGAAATTAAATAAATTTCCAAAACTCCTTAAATTTTTTTTAGTCTCATCAGACAGACGGCACAAATAGAAATTTGGATACTATATATATATATATATATATATATATATATATATATATATTATATATATATATTGTGTGTGTGGGGGGGGGTGTTGAAAAGAGAAATAAAGGAAAGAAAGTATTGAATGGATAAATTAGGATTATTTTTAATAATTTAACTTACACGTGTTTCGGTCCGGAGTTTATCCATGTGTACATTATTCTATCTATTATATTATATATATATTACATATATATATATATATATATATATATATATATATATATATATAATTCAGAAAATGTAACATCACATATTGACAATGCTGAAACGTTTAACGTTAGCTAATACTTCAGACTATAATAAAATGATCCCCCGAATACCTTGTTTTTTCATATTTCATATATCTGTATACGGTCGGATTTATTTCCATGTTCCCTAAGATATATATATATATATATATATATATATATATCTGGCTGCTTTGTACAATGTTGCATTACACGCGGACTCTCCCTCGAAGAAAGATGAAGAAGGCTATGAAAAGTGAGAGAGAGAGAGAGAGAGAGAGAGAGAGAGAGAGAGAGAGAGAGAGAGTGACTCTCTGACATAGTTTTTTTTTATGGTATCTTAGCTACATCATATTGTTTAATGATCGAACTTATGAGGGTTGGGTGGGGGGAGAAGAATACTAATCGGTAAAACCAAGTGCAGAAATGGTCACTCGCTGGGAGTGTTGTTAAGTGCAAACGCCACAATGTGGTCAAGGAGAAATGGAGAACAAACAGTTCGTCTCACGAAGTAAAAAGGTCTTTCAGTGTGAATATTACTTTGTTCTTTGCACAAGATAACTGCGTGTAAGTTACTTAACTAATACGGACGTTTATTCGACTCTTAATCGGGAATCGAAGAAATAAAACTAGAAGAAAACAGTGCAATCTATGTGCCATAAGTAAAGTCGACGGGGCGGCCTTAAGTCGGTATCAGCCAGTCAGCGAGGGAGTCTATCCCCTTTTCACTTGCGCTAGACCAAGGAGATTGTTTTAGCATTTGAGGTGGAGCGCCACACCTACCATCAGCTCCTTAATTTACCGCACAGATCCCTGTGCTACTCATACGCTGAGTTGGCGAGGACCGGTATCGAACTAGGAACCTTGTGGTTTCTAGCCGAACGCTCTACCGACTGAGCTAACCCGGCCATTTATTACTATTTCTCGGAATTTTTTTAGCTGAGGCTTGATAATTAGTATTATTTGTATTATTCGGACTATTGTCCTCATCTTCATTATTAACGTTTTTCGCCGGCCTTCTTCAAGTATTTCTCGTCAAACTCAGGAACCTTCTTGTCGTAATCGAGAGCCATCAAGAAGATTCCCGATTACGACAAGAAGGTACAACTAATACTAATTATCAACCCTCATCTAAAAAATTCAGAGAAATGAATCTCAACCCTTGGAACTCCAACGTCCTAGCAACAATACTGCCAATCAGTCAGTTGAATAGCATTTATTCATTTCCAACTATTTTTCAGACAGAATCAGGGCTGCGGAGTCGGAGTCGGAAGCAATTAAGCAGTCTAGGAGAAGGAAAACTCTGAATTTAAACCAGCTGTAAAAGTAAAAAAAAGTAAAGTCGTCGGGATGGCATAAAGTCGGTATCAGCCTGAAGTCGGTATCAACCAGACAACGAGGGAGTATTCCCTTTTCACCAGCGCTAGACGAGATTATTTTAGTGTCTGAGGAGAAGTGCTACACCTACCATCAGCTCCTCACTTTACCGCACTGATCCTGTGCTACTCATACGCTGAGTTGGTAAGTGCCGGTAACGAACCAGGAACCTTGAAAATTGGCCTTGTGTCACATCCTACCCGTGGCTGAGGAGTTGGTTAAATACACACTTCCCGCGCGGTGGATGTAACTATAGTACACTATAGTGGGTAGTTGTAGACCAAAGATAAAACTGTCTCAAGGTCACAATTGAGGAGCAACTTGTAAGTAAGAAAAGTGCTATGCTCATCATAAAATTCAAAGAGCGAATATCAGTCTCGAACAGGCTTGAGATTAAACTGTAGCGACTGTCTGCCCCTGTTAGGTCCAGAAGAGTTTTCTTCATTGCTGCAGGTTTCCGCCGATAGGTGGCGAGAGTATTTAGGCAACAGCCCGGGAATTCTGAGTTCTCTGGGACAGGCAAATACTTCACATGGTTTAGACGCTTGTGCCTCTTACCCTTAAGGGCGTTGCCCCCCAGCCATCTATCAGTAAGTGACACTCCTTAGTACATAAGTCCTACAATCTACTTTCTTTATGCATGTTTATATATTTGTTTTGAATGTATTTCTCCGTATACTCACGGAATAAAGTCTGTTGTTATCTTATAACTTTGTCGGAATATTTCATGTACTCGACAAAGTTTAAAATGAATAATTATATTTCATTTCTATCATAACCAGGCGAGCACCTAATTTCAAATCCTATTTAATTTCACTCGTCTAATTAAACAGGATTCGAAAACTCTTAGATGGAATTGAATAGATTGAAATCTATTAACTATTATTAGTAACTCGTCGCCATCTTCCGACTCCGACCCCGACTCCGACTCCACAGCCCTGATTCTAGGTTCATGGCTGAAAAATAACTGAAAACGTAATCTGTTATTCAACAGACTGATTGGCAGTAGTGTTGCTAGGACGTTGGAGTTCCAAAGGTTGAAATTCATATTCAACAAAGTTTAAAATGAATAATTATCTTTCATCGGTATCCTAATCAGGCGAGCATCTAACTTCAAATTCTGTTTAATTACATGAGTGAAATTAATTCAAGTTGGCGACGAGTTACTTTTGAAAAGATTTCAATCTATTCAATTTCCGTCAAAGAGTTTGCTGGCGGGGAATTGTCTCATCTAATCACAATAAACAAAACATCTCCAAGGTTTTGACAAAATGGCGGCTTCTATCTCGCAGATTCAGATACAATCTCTTATAATAAAATCAAACGTGTTAGTGTGAAATGCGTTGTTTTTAAACAAGAAGAAAGTAGTTGAAAAGCTCTTAATTGGACAATCAACAGATATTTGGTTCAAGAGGCTTTTAAAATTACTCTTTTTCTTTCTTTCTTTCTTTCTTTCTTCCTTCCTCTCTCTCTCTCTCTCTCTCTCTCTCTCTATATATATATATATATATATATATATATATATATATAATCCAAAAGTCCAGAGAAGAAATCTTCCTTACGACACAAGAGTTTTATTTAAAAAAAACCTGTCGCAGTTTGAGAGCTCAATGTGTGCTCTTAATGTTAGAGTCACAGAGCAAATATATAAGTAAAGAAACAACAAAAGACTTAGAGATTTAACATTATAGTCTATTTCAGAGAGCTTAGACAAAGTGTCTAACTCTCCCGACCCATCAAATGCGAATCGCATCTGATGAGTCGGGAAAGTTAGACACTTTGTCTAAGCTCCCTGAAATAGACTATAATGCTAAATCTCTAAGTCTTTTGTTATTTCTTTACTTATATATATATATATATATATATATATATATATATATATATATATATATATATATATATATAGCGTATGGTTATCATTATCTCACTTGGTGAGTTAGTGGTCCGCCAAGATTTTGCTGTATTATGAGGGGAGTGCTCAATATCAGTGATGGAGCTATTATATATGTAAGAATAAATAAGTATATATTAGTTTGTGTGTATATACTTATTCCATGGCCATGATTCTGCGACCCTGTGTTTTTTGCCTTTCTTTTCGGCATTTTGATGAATGCCGAAAAGAAAGGTATAAAACCCAGGGTCGCAGAATCATATCCACTAAAACTCCCCCCGAGAATGTAAAAGAGCCTAGTCGCCAGTGGCCAAGGGGGATTTGTATTCACGATTGATACTGAATGTAATACTTGACTATCAATACTACAACTTTGTTGTGTCTATTTTGTAGTCTTGGCTCAGTCGGTAGAGCGTTCGGCTGGAAACCACAAGGTTCCTAGTTCGATACCGGCCCTCGCCAACTCAGCGTATGAGTAGCACAGGGATCTGTGCGGTAAAATAAGGAGCTGATGGTGGGTGTGGCGCCCCACCACAGATGCGAAAACAATCTCCTTGGTCTAGCGCTAGTGAAAATGGGATAGACTCTCTCGCTGATTGGCTGATACCGACTTTAGGCCACCCCGACGACTTTACTTATATTAGATACTAAGTTTGACAAAAGTTTATTTCAATTTAGAAAACTTCATTAAAAAAGACCGCTTTAAGGTGTCCGGTCGTGGTGTAATTGTGAGAAAGCAAGTCTCGCAAATCCGTTACTACTTAAAAGCGAGTTCGATCCTCGCAGGATACCCCATACTTGTGTCCTTGTGTCAAATACTAACCGTACGGTAAATATTCTAAAAAGATAGCTTTTGATCGTATTATGATATTACCCATTTAAAAAAAAATCAAACATGGCGTATATTTGTTTACTAATTCTATCATTGAAGAGAGGGAAAAAAAAAACTAAATAATATTTTCGTCATTTTATGCAAAATGCACTGCAAGTGAAACATTTTTAAAAGAAAGTTAAAAGCGTTCTCTTTTTTTATCTTAATATTGACCCAATATTTAATCGTACTAATTTTAATCCACTTAATTTCTTATTCTAAAGCAGCGAAAATCCGATTTAGGGCTTAAATCCTCTGTCCTGCAAAATATACTGTTTTAGCCAGTCCATTGGATAATACCTGGGTTTTGGTTGGATTATTCGAAGAACCGGACATATGTTTAGATTTAAGGCAAAATTATCTCACCGCTTAAAAGTAATAAAATAAGGAATTAGATTCGTACTTGGGTTTTATAGTGACGTTTTGTTTCGTGTATTTACGACCAAAATGATTTGTGAGATGAATGATATAAAAAATAAATTGCTCTTATTAAATTTGAAGATAATTATTCGTATTTAAAAGACGTCTTATTTATTTTCATAATTTAATTACATGGGTTGTTT
>CM042147.1:120260781-120295762 GCA_023376005.1 Doryteuthis pealeii | reverse complement strand
ATAATTAAAAGCAAATCTAAAAATCGTCTGTTAAAACAACCGGATATTGACGGTATAAATGAAAAACATGTCCCTTCTTAATCGAGATCAAAAAGGGGTCATATGGTCCCTTAATTGTGACCCAAGACCATAAGTCTGGGTCACTCGACGAGGATCGAACTCACTACTTAGTTGTATTGATATGCGAGATAAGCTTATTAACCATTACGCATAAATTCCAATTGATTTCTTTCCATTTTATATTAGTTTACTGATTTAATTTAAAAGACTAGTTTTCCCAGAGGTGTGGCTGGAGGCCGAATCCTGCTGCCATACATATGACCTACCATTGGCTACCCTTGTTATCCAAAGCTTAACTACAGTGTTTAGCAACTCCACGTAGACATCAGGGTCATCCAACACTTTTTTCTACAGACTTTCGAGGAATTCTGCTGTTCGAACGCTATCAGATCATCTGTTATGTTGTTTTTTTTTCTAGCCACAGTCTCGTAGAGTACATTGCAATTCTCCAGTTCATGCCTGATTGTTTTTGCAGTGTTCAGGGAGCATTGGGCAGCAACCATAATCTCCTTATTTTGATGGCCGGCGCAGATCATCACGATACAAGTTATTCTCTTCCATGATACAGGTGGGTTCCAGTCATCCATTCTATCTGTCATCACGTATATGAATGAAGAAGGGTCCAAAACTTTTAAACGATGCGTAGTGTGCATCAGTACCTTCAACCCACGGAGAAAAATAACCAAATATAAAATATGTAAAATTCATCCCGAATACCCTGTATATATATTTATAAGTAAAGTAAAGTAAAGTCGACGGGGCGGCCTAAAGTCGGTATCAGCCAGACAGCGAGGGAGTCTATCCCCTTTTCAAAAGCGCTAGACCAATGAGATCATTTTTAGCATCTGAGGTGGAGCGCCACACCTACCATCAGCTCCTTATTTTACCGCACAGATCCCTGTGCTACTCATACGCTGAGTTGGCGAGGACCAGTATCGAACTAGGAACCTTGTGGTTTCTAGCCGAACGCTCTACCGACTGAGCTAACCCGGGCCGTAATTAAACTGAGGAATTTCTACGGGTTTATCAACTGTAGGAAAATAATAATTCGAGGTTATTGATAAAAGATTGTTGAAATCCAAATTTGAATTCTTATAGAATTTATATTGAAATCAGGATTTGTATTGAATTTATATTGAAATCAGGATTTGTATTGAATTTATATTGAAATCAGGATTTGTATTGAATTTATATTGAAATCAGGATTTGTATTGAATTTATATTGAAATCAGGATTTGTATTGAATTTATATTGAAATCAGGATTTGTATTGAATTTATATTGAAATCAGGATTTGTATTGAATTTATATTAAAATCAGGATTTGTATTGAATTTATATTGAAATCAGGATTTGTATTGAATTTATATTAAAATCAGGATTTGTATTGAATTTATATTGAAATCAGGATTTGTTCAAAACAGCCCGTGTCACCCTTGTATAGTTCCCATCTTGATATTTCTAATGTGTATTTAAGTTAATTAATTACATTTCTTGTCTTGACATGAGTTCAAGTACAATACAGATTTTGCATCTTGTCACGGCTTAGCCCGGCTGCTGACCGGTTGGTCGAACAAATAGCGACTCTTCAGGTAAGCTGTATCCTGAGTTACTATACCCCACGTGTACGGGTTAGGCACAAGACCCTATTAATGTGGGACCACCCACGAATCGAAGCTCATGGGTGGCGGGTGCAAAAAATGCGTTGATCCCGTCGGCATTCCCCCTCAAGGGGGCGCCTCAGGCACCGGGCAATTTAAAACTTTAAATTGAGGGGCATGTGTTGCCTGGAGGGATGGCACCCTGGGATTAACGATGTTAACTTATGTGATCCAGGGCCGAAGCCACCGGATCCCCCGGTTGAAACTGGGGAGTTTAGATGAAACCACGGAAGTTTTTATAGATATATCATCTATAAGGTAAAGTGATATGAGACTGTTCTCAAAGTTTGCAAAATATGAAGATAACCACGAGTGTGGCAGACAGGTTAAAAGTTAAAGAATAACCAACCAACTAGAATTGGAATAAAAGACATGTATCACAGACATAAACAATAAGGGTTGCAGACTTTTTGGTTTATCTGCACAAATGTTTACAATTTGTCCACTTAACTGAAATCCTGAGGTAGGGTTAGTTATCGAAGCCCCTTAGCTACGGCCATCTGATAATTCGATTGGATATGATAGACGTTCTATTTTGACGTCTGACTCCGGTACTGGTCAATCAGAAAGAGCGTGCAAGAATTAACCTCTTCGGCTTTGCCGCCAAAGTATGCAGGCTCGTGATTAGTTGGTTCGATAGAGAGGCTCGTAGACAAGGACGATAACCCCTACCTCAGAATTCTTAATACATCATCAAGTAATTTGATCTTGGAGATTAAAAACATTTAAACTTAAAGTTATCTTCTGAACTTTAATGTTTTTTTTTGTATGATTTAGTTATGTTTACTTTTTCACTTTGTTATTTTAAGGGAATTGAGATCATAAACTTATCAAGTCCTATACTGAAATAAACTGAAAATTACTATTCGCTGGTAATTTTGTCGAGTATCTAACAATATTTCTATTTCAGGGTAAAAAAAAAATCTTTAAACAGTCCACTGTTGCAGTTCTGAAGTGAAAAAAGTGTACAACTGAATCACTACACAACAACTTTAAATCTATACAACATCAATTAATGCTGTCGTTTAATTTAATATATATATATATATATATATATATATATATTATATATATATATATAAATGAATGAATTAACGTATTAAGTTATGTTTTCCCTAGAGTTTGATTTTTATCAAAAGTATTAATCCCAGTTGAGAAATTAAAAATATATACATTGGACTTCATTTCATATTCCACTAACATCTGTTCGTAAGACTATGGTAAAAAATGTGCTACTTAATTTACAGTCTACCTATGTTTTCTCTGAGTAAATTTCTAAGATATTTCTTGTTTTATCGACCTGGATGAAAAGGTTATGTGTTTAAAAAAACAAACTTCTTTTTGTCTGTATTATTTGGATTTTACGGACTGTTGGACTCATCTTTATTGTCGTATACACAACATTTCGGCCGACGTTCCTTCCGGTCTTATTCAGGTGTTTCTTTTCAGACTCGGGAACCTTCTGTTGAAATTGCAAGCCTTCAATGTCGTAATCAGGAGCCTTCACGGAACTTCGAACTCAGCTCTTTATTCAATCCACTGAGGTAACCATGACCGGATACAAGTGTTAAGCTATGTTAAGTATTATATGCTATTATCGCCCGTGATTAAGATTGAATCTGCAGCATACGGATGATTTATCAGAATTTATATGATAAAAAAAAAATGAAATAATCTTCCGAGGGATCCGTGACGTCACAGTCAAAATTCTTAGACCCATTTCTTGACTGAAAGACTTGAGACAATGAGACGCCGTATTCCAAACCCCCTTTTTTGCAACGTCATCGCTACTATTCTTCACGGTGACCAGATCACTTGGGCTGACGTCACGAGTCTTGGGGGAAAGGAAAGATTTCAACGAAATACAGCAGTTGTCCAACTCGGGGCCTTCGAAGCAGTAGTAAAAAAAAATAACTCTCCGAAGGATTGGATCTCAGCTTCCCTCTGCCGATGAAAGAAAAATGGTGGGGCAGCTACCGAGACAAATTGACGAAAACTACAGTGATCGGTTTGACATCATCCCATGAGGAACTCAGAGTTTTACTCCCTCAAGACTGGAACTACCAACTAATAGCCGGCACTCACTAGGGTTTGCAATTCAAAGATAGTGTAGGCGTTATTTTCGTATTCGCCTGGGGAGTTGTCTGCCCGTTTAGTTTCGCTAGTTCCCGCTAGGGGCCTTTGATATTTAAGCGGCTGATTTGAACGTCTCTTTCTCTTTTTTCCTGTTGCTCGACCTACGAGACGCTATGGGTTAGACTCTGGTCTACCCCCCTCTTGTTGGGGCTTTGCCCCCCTTACATTACTGTAAGTGATTCATACAGCATAGACTATTCCTAGTCTCATGCCTGTTGCTTTTATGTTTATCCTTTTATATGTATGTATGTTTATGTACACCTCTATGTATTATGTACCCTGTTTATTCTGTGCTGTATATAAAATGTTTTGTCTATCAACCTTTGTCGGAGTTTTATCTTCAAGTATTATCACTTTGAATCTTACAATAGCAACTCTAAAAGTAACTACTAAAATTCGTCACCAGCAAAATATACGAAATTTATTCAACCGCCTCTGCTTATGGTAATTACGTAGACATGATAATGATAAAGTCAACAGGTAACGAAACACAACTCAAGGCTTTATGCAAGCGGTGTATTCAACAAACACCATGAACATGAAATATACAATATGTAACGTGTGACACACAAAATATGTGTGAGGTTTACAAATGTGTTATAAATTGTACAACTGTATAGTGTATATGTAAGGTTACAAAATAATGCTCTCTTGCGAAAACTTATCTGTCTCTAGTATGTGAGTGTCTCTTGCTAGCTTGAGTTAAGGTTCGACTTTACGACGTCATCGGCTCTGGGTAAGCTGGCTTCATTAAGCGCATCCTTTTACGACGGCTGATCTCAGCGAAAGTGGTATCAATCTTCGAAGTTTGGCGGCTAAACTAAGCCTAGTAATGTGTGTTTTGATTGGTCGCCGACAATGGCCCTTAGCCAATCGCACAAGGTCACTTATCAGGCGATGGTTAAGGGGCAAGGTCTCTTATCAGGCGATGGTTAAAGGGAGGTAACTGTGTAAGGTCATATTTTTTTTTTACTGCCAACAGGCTGGTGAGTCATTCAACTCAACTTTAAAAGGCTCAAGATACTTCAATATTCACGAAATTCAAAGGAACACAACTCAACAAAATGTACGAAATTCAAACCTTTACAGAAAAGAAAATAACTCTACTTTGTTGACTAGACATTAAGATAAGTTCCCGCAAATAACACCAAATTTGCAACCAATAACTTTCTACAAACTTTTCATACCATATCTACACCTTTTACTCTCTATTTCTTCTATCTTTCCATTCCATTGTTTTTATATTAAAATTGTTAAATATATTTGTATTATCTTATCTTTTCATTCAGCATCCGAATTAGAAATTGCAGGATTTCCCTCCTTTTGAATACGTCTACCCATTGTACAAGATAAGGGTTCTTCACTAATATACTGGAACTTGAAATTTTCCCCAGTATATTTAGAAAAGTAATTTTAACCGTACATTGGAATTAGAAGTTTACCCCCACAGGAGAAATTAATGCCACTAAAAAAACCCGGTGTTAATTTTTTCCCAAAGATTGTCACTTGGAACTGTATTAACTCAAACCTTATATCCGCTGCACCATGTTTGTTATAATTATATATATATATATATATATATATATATATATATATATATATATATATATATATATATATATATATATTTGATGGCGTCTAGTTTGTTGTGGAATTTCATGATGTTGACGACGTTAGATTGTTCTCAAAGTGTTCTAATTTGGGGCATTTTCTATAGTTTTCTTTTTGCTTTGTATTAGAGTTTAGGTAGAAATAGGTTTTCCATCTGATTATATTAATATTGATAATATAGAGTGCTATATTCATAAGTAAATAGTGCTCAATATCGTTGATAGCCCATGTATATCTAAGTTAGAGTAGCGTGGACATGAAGTCAATGGCGCTTGGTTACCGACAGTTTCTCGCGTACGTAGCCAAAATACGTAAGAAAAAATAACATTATAATGACACGCGGACTGAAACATTTTTTACTATCTCCAGAGTGAAAATCTTGGCCTTTGAAGTAAAAAAGGGGAATAACTTATAACACTTTAAATCTTCCGCAAACGAAAAAAAAAAAAAAATTGTTAGAAATAATTTTTAAATACATAAAAATCTCGGAAAATATGTTGCGCAAAATTGCGTATTTTTAAACTTATATTTCTTGTGAAGATATTTTTATATATAAAGGACAGTTGGCGTTTATATATGTATGTATATATGTGTGTATGTGTGTGTGTATGTGTGTATGTATGGAAGAAACTACTAAAATAAAACAACGACAAAGTAAATATATAACTATATAGATATTCACTATCACCAGAACTTGCTTTCTGTGCAAACATAAGGAAGATTTTATTTATATTCGTGAAGATATTTAAAAATTAGAATTTGAATTGCAAGAGAAAGGAAAGTCATTGGCGGTGTTCACGATTAAGACATAAACAAATCAATTATGGATGACCAAAACAATCAATTGATCTGCGAGACTAACTTTTTTATCCTCCCCTCTACTCGGTTATATAATGTGCTATTCATGGAGGCGCGTGGGCTAATGGTTAGAGTCGAAGAAAATGGACTCGTCGACCCGAGTTCAATTCCTCGACGAAGCTGTTTGCAATTCACAAGGCGTTAATATCATTGGGAAAGGTATGAATCCAATTCTCCCTCCAGCTATGGGTAAAAAGCAGGGCAGACTGGGCTCTTTAACCTCGGCTAGGTAACCAGTCTAGAAGAAGGAAAACTCTGAATTCAAACCTGTTAAACTCCGATTAAGAAATTGACCTTGTGTCGCATCCTGCTCGCGCGGAGAAGTTGGTAAATAAAT
Source organism: Doryteuthis pealeii (assembly GCA_023376005.1). Classification (NCBI taxonomy): domain Eukaryota; kingdom Metazoa; phylum Mollusca; class Cephalopoda; order Myopsida; family Loliginidae; genus Doryteuthis; species Doryteuthis pealeii. The sequence goes on along the minus strand of CM042147.1, from coordinate 120,289,101 downwards.
ATAAGGTGCTATCCAAAACTTCGGGGGACTTAAGTCGTGAAATATCTTCTTCAAGCAATGGAGAAAAATTGTAGGAAATTATGTTTTTCTGGGTTTTTTTTAAAATTTTCTGGCTGAGTGATTTTAAGAGACGTGTCAAATGTCTGACGTGACAGATGGCATTATTCCTACCAAGAATCTATCCGGTTATCATACTTTCTTAATCATGATAATACCGAATTTTATAGTTAAATAATCGGACCATATGACCTTTAGACACCTCTTTTTGATCTCGATTAAGAAAGGACATGTTTTTCATTTACACCGTCAATATCCGATTGTTTTAACAGACGATCTTTAGATTTAAAATTTTTTTATAAACCCCTAACCCCTAATCCTAATCCCTAACTAACAACCGGATATTGACGGTGTAAATGAAAAAACATGTCCTTTCTTAATCGAGATCAAAAAGGGGTGCCTAAAGGTAATATGCTCCAAATAATCTCTCCAAGAAAGTACATACAAATTAAATATAACTTACGAGCAATGCCGCAAAGTTCTGGTCCCAACCAAGAAAAGAATTAACTTAAAAAAAAATCAAAATAAAAGTATTTAAAGAAACTTGTAGGGATTAAATATCTTACTTGCCACGTTTATCCTAGGGGACACGATAGGTAATTACCTCTCGTGTCTGCCAGTAGGCACTGGGTGGTGTTGCGAGTAGCTTTATAAAAGACAAAACCTCTTTTATCTTCTAGCCTCGACAGGGGTAAAAACACATCTATGGGCAGGCGGCTTTGCGCACCCTGCAGCCCCATGCTGCATGGCAAGCGAGAACACGTGTTATGCTATCACTCTTTACACTATCCTTTTTTTACTAGCTACACAGCAAGGACTCAAAAATTTCTCTACTAAAAGACTATTTTCCAATTAAGACATTTCGCTCATACAACTCTGTATAAGCTCTTCGTTGTATCTCATGTCATGTTTGTTTTTCTCTTCTGTTAAGTTTACTTAGGCAATAAAATATCTTTGTTATCATTTCGTTGTGAATTGTTTTCACATTTATTCCACACGACTAAACGATATCTAAACGATGTACCAAGTGTATATTTGTCGCATACCCCACTTGTATGGACTGGGCACAAGGCCTCGTTTTAACGTGGGCCCACCCACAAACCGAAGCTCATGGGTGGGAAAGAACAAAAATTGCGTCGATCCCTTCGGCATTCCCCCACAAAGGGAGCGCTTCAGGAATCGACGCTATTATTAAACTCTCGACGAGTCCAGCTGCCGAAGCTCGCCGGACCCCCGGTATCAACCGGAAAACCGAGTGTGCAATGAGTTTATATATATATATATATATATATATATATATATATATATATATAAAAGAAGATGTAAATGATGTACCAAGTGTGTTGAACTGCGTAATAGCATATATGTTTTTATAGATGCGTGTTATTCCCTCTTAGTCGGTCTAAGAACTTTTCAGCACCTCCTCTTGCTTATGGTTGGTTGGTTGGATTTTACGGCATTTCAAGTCTTAAATCGTTTTATGCCGAAGATTCGTTTCTTGTTGGGTATTCAACATTTTTTAAAAACTCATTTTTTAACAATTTTTGTAAAAAGCTAATTTAAAAAAAATCTATTTGACCAAATATGGATGGGAAACTAACAGGTACTATCACTTCGGGTCAGAGTGGACATGGGAGTTATAGCAATGAATGAGTACTCCACACTACCCAGTGCTCTAGAATTGGAACGTCACCACTGAGGTTTAACGTCATACCCAGGACACTAAGATCATCAGCCACCGCCTACTAGCCCAGCGGTCCCCAACCTTTTTTGCGCCACGGATCGGTTTCATCTAAGACAATATTTTCACGGACCGGCCTTCATATGCTCCGGCCTACATTTGCTCGATAATCGTTAATGACATAATCTAATAATAAATCATCCGCAGTGGTCTTATGTCAAATGCAAACATCAACAGACAATAAACAACCTTTTGTTCATAAACTAAAAATCAACAACATCTCTGTAAACGAAAATATTTATTTTAGAACCAAAGAAGCTCGTCAAAGCTAGCTTTTGGGGGTAACGACTAGTGACCTATCACGTGACCGAGACCTGTCAAGAAGCACAGAAGTCACTTTTCAAAATAAAACATTAATATTTAGACTGATAATCAAAAAAAAAAAAAAAAAAAAAAAAAAAAATTCAAACGTTCTGTGCGGCCCGGTACCGGGTCGCGACCCGGTGGTTGGGACCGCTGTTCTAACCTATACAAGAAAAAAAAAAAACAAAAAAAAAAAAAACACACACACACACAAAAAAACCCCAAAAAACGCTGGAGGCTTGCCATAAGGGCAATTGAGGAATACGGTCGGGAAAATCAATTAGGAGTTTGGGCTAAGAACCATAAGGTTCCGGGTTTGATACCGAGCATCACCAACTCTGCGCATGAGTAACACAGCTTGGATCTCTTTGCGGTAAAGTGCAGAGCCGATCGAATTCCTGGTCTAGTCTTAGTGAAAAGGGGATAGACTCCCTCACTGTCCGGCTGATACCGACAATAGGCCACCCGCCGACTTTACTTACTTCCTGTGACCCTCCCTTATCAGCAGGTGCACGAATTTATACACCCCTAATATTGACATTTTCAGATATATCCCCCCCCCGCATGTTGTTTGTGTTGTCCAATAACAGCAAAATGTCCCCTATTCTATTAGAATGTAATTAAGAGCATATAGAGTGTTTGACATGCTATATAAATTCTGTCTTTTCTTGTTTAAGTAAAAAGGTTGGTGATCTGTCCAATCGAACTCTGACTATTGTATAAACAATAATCTCTTTTCCTTAAGTTTGGAAAAGAATTGTGTTTGTGTGTTTGTGTTAATCTCTTTTCCTTAAGTTTGGGGAAAGAAATGTGTTTGTGTGTTTATCCTTATTTGAGTATAAAATATAGGATTTAATCCAATATGAGTGACAGAAAGTCCCCTCAGTTATACTGGAATCATCTGAGTATCTTAGCCGATCATAACAAACTTAACATGTCTGGATGGTCTCGATTCTTCCTCTGATTAGTATTTTCCGATAATGTATTGAAGTTAAAACAGTTATCTGTTAAAAAAACAAAAACAACCCCCCCCCAACCCCCCCCAAAACAACAGCAACAAAAAAAAAAAAAAACAACAAAAAACCCCAAAAAACAAAACAACTTTTATGATAACAACTTTTGTAATAATAACAGAAAACATCATACTGTTTGTTACCACTGACTAATCGTTACAGTATCGTGAGCATCGGTGGTTCAGTGGTAGAATGCTCGCCTGCCACGCGGGCGGCCCGGGTTCGATTCCCGGCCGATGCATCAAAGTTTTTATAATTTAGGAAAAAGTTGTATTATTTTATATAATTTACCGTTGGTTTTACGGCATATAAATCCATATTGGGTCATCTAATGCCAAAGATTATGAGGATTGTTTATTTGGCTTTAATCATTTACATAGACAAAAAAAAATTAACTAATGATAATAATTAGGTATACTCTTTTCGAGCACCTGCCACCGGGGGGGGGGGTCACAAGAAATTCTTCTAAAAATCAAATAAAATAGAGTAACTATCCGATTTTAATAAAACTTTCGGTATATGAAATAATTTTATGGTAAATAAATGTTTACTAAATTGAAAAAGGTAATTATTTTTTTCGTTAGTTTTTGTTTCATCCCCCGTACAAATATATTGGTATTTCTTTTTTTCTGTATGAAAATAGATTTTACATGTTTGGAAAGATAATTCAATGACATATGTAAAATAAAATAAAATAAATCGATACTAGAACAGGGCGTCTTAAACCTTGAAACTTAAGTCTCGTAAATAAGAAAAAATATGTATCTTTTTTTCTTTTTTTCTAAATTGTTAGATTATTTTCTAAGGACTTTTATATTAAAAGTTCCTGTTGTCTACTTTTTTTTTTTAGGGATTTTTAAAAAAGTTATAAAATGTAAAATAAATACTTTTGTTTAGTGTATAGCAAAATCGTATTTATTTAATTAAAGAAAATATTGTAGAAAAAATATTTAGCTAAACATAATGACATAATATAGTACAGCCTTTATAAAAAAAAATTGAAAATAATGTCTGAATTAAAAATGGTCGTCATTTTTATTAATGGAAGTATATAGGAGTCATAATATTCTATTCTTTTTTTTGTTGAAAACTGTTGTTGTTGCTGTGAATACTTTCAAATAAGTTCAAATCCGTGACACCTGTTGAGCTCAAACAACATTTGTTTGAAGAAATTAATTATTTTTGAAATCAACAATAAAAAGAATTAAAAAGATTAATCCTCCATAAAAAATTACTGGGGTCTAATTGTTCGCATCGAGATGCGATAACTATGTCAACAAAGATTAAGAATTTACGGGAATTTAATTTGAAATGCAAAGATTTTGGTTATATGTCACATGTTCTTCTATTAACACATAAACTTGGAATTGTTCTTTATATTAAACGTAAAAGAAAACATTAAAAAAGTTAATTTTCCATTTTTTATTGACGTTTTAAAATGTTTTTTTAAACAATTTGCGCGTGTGTGAAAATAGCGCCTTTGGGCATCCCTAATAATAATAGAACAATTTATTTAGATGCTCACCAACTGCACTTTTGCTGACATTAAAAAGTGTCACTACATTTGAATGGTGTCCCTCAAGAGACCAACCCCCTGTAGTTACACTTTGACTGAAGGGGACGAGTCAGCGTAAACGATTGTAGTTGCAAAACCAAAAAAAAAAAAAAAAAGGAAAAAAGAAAGGAACATATTAAATAGCTCACTAAAGTCTACGTTTCCGTGAGCATCGGTGGTTCAGTGGTAGAATGCTCGCCTGCCACGCGGGCGGCCCGGGTTCGATTCCCGGCCGATGCAACAAAGTTTTTTTTTTGAATTATTTTTAAACGAGAGAGAGAGGTGCTGCCCGTGGGAATCTACTCCCCCACACCACTGGAACTAAGTAAATTGTTGCTTATGTGTCTCCCGCCACAAAGTCCGAATATAAATATATCATGTGCAGGATAAAATTAATTTGAAAAATTCTATTGTTTTTATCCTCATTATTATTAATTTTGGCAACATTATATAAATCTTGATTCAACAAAAATATCATAACAGAAAAAAAAAAAGGTTTTCCTACTACTCACTAGCTAACTTCATGTTGTGAGCATCGGTGGTTCAGTGGTAGAATGCAAGCCTACCACAGTTCTATTCCCGGCCGATGCATGAAAGTGTTTATTCTATTTTAGATGAGGGGTTGAATCAGTTTTGAAAAAGAAGTACCTGGAAAAATTGAGTCGATTTAAAAAAAAAAAATTATCATTAATTTTGACAATATTAAAAAAGTCTTGGTTCAAACATTTTCTACTTTTTCTTGTTATAAAAAAGTCCTATAAATGGGACAGAAACGTAGCTGGGTTATACGGGTAGCGATTAGAATATACTTTCCCAGCCCTCAGAGGAGGGATTCATTAAAAATTCATATATTCCTATTTCTATTGCATCAATTTAAAATCTATATAAATTTTGTGTAAAAATAACAAAAATTATTATACAGTTTGTCAGTACACTTTAACGTGAGCATCGGTGGTTCAGTGGTAGAATGCTCGCCTGCCACGCGGGCGGCCCGGGTTCGATTCCCGGCCGATGCATCAATCTTTTTATAAGTTAGAAAAACAAAAAAGGTTATACTATTTTATATGATTTACCGTTAGTTAGTTTTACGGCATATAAATCCTTATTGGGTCATTTAATGCAGAAGATTATGAAGATGATTAATTGGTTTTTATCATTCATTCACATGGACACCAAATTTATCTAAGAATTTAGACGCACACTAACTGCATTTCTGACATTAAAAAATGACATTAAATGTTGAAGGGAGTCCCTCAATTGGCCAAACTCTACTCCCTATATTCAGACGCTAAATCTGTAACTACACATTAGGGGGACGAGTCAACGTAAATAACAGTAAGTAAAAGAAAAATAGCGCTAAAAGAAAAAAGAAAGAAAGAAAGATATTAAAACTGCTCACTAGAGAAACTCGTTTCATGGGCATCGGTGGTTCAGTGGTAGAATGCTCGCCTGCCACGCGGGCGGCCCGGGTTCGATTCCCGGCCGATGCATCAAGGTTTTTATAGTTTAAATAATTATATTATTTTGATATAATTTACAGTTAGTTGGTTTTATGGCATGTCAACCCTTATTGGGTTATTTAATGCCGGATTTTATGAATACATGAGTTGTATTTTTTAAATTATTTGTACGTAATTGTATTTAATTATTTGTACTTAGTACAAATAATTAAAAAAATTTTGTATCCATGTAAGTACAATGTACTTACATGGATACAAAATTTATTTAATGATACACACATTATTTATTTAGATGCTCACCTACTGGACTGCGTTTCTACTGATATTAAAAAAAAGTCATAAAAAAGGCGTCACATCGTGCTGTCATGGTTAGCAAGCTATTCTCGCAGATCCTCGCTGGATGTCCCATACTTGTGACGTCGTGTCAAATCCTACCCGTAGTGAACGTTTTGGATAAATAATAAAAAAAAAAAATTGTCACTAATTGTTGACAACCCCATTTCCTATTCCCAGGCCCTAAATCTGTAGCTACTTAAAGTGGACGGGATTGGGTGGGGTGGTGGTCAGCGTTAATAGCGGGAAAAAAGAAAGAAAAAAAGAAAGAAAAAAGCAAAAGAAAAAAAGAAAAGAAAAAAGTAAAGAAAAACAAGAGAAAAAAAATGATAAACGGTTTTTCGCGTTTAAAAATGAAAAAAAAAAAAAAAAAAAAAAAAAGAATTAAAAATTCGCTGGATACATTTGCACACAAAAACACCGTCTCTTATTTTTTTTCTCGGTCGATTGGGAATAAAATTGTTGAAAAAAAACCAAAAAAAAACAATGTAACGACACGTGATGAAATCATTCGACCATGTTGTGTCTTGCATCAAAGTTTGGTCGAATTTTAATTTTTGCTGACCAAATATTTTTTTTGTTTTTTAGATAAATTTTGTTGTCTTCTGACGACAAACTTTGCACGGCATCTTAATACAAATAAATACAAACATGCTAATTAGGAACTTCTTGTAACCCATCATATTTACCAAAATAAAACAAAATATCGAGATTCAATCATCATCATCATCATCATCATCATCATCATCATCATTTATGATTTATTCATTATATATTAATCTATTATTCATGAATTTCTTCTTCTTCTTCTTCTTCTTCTTCTTCTTCTTCTTCTTCTTCTTCTTCTTCTTCTTCTTCTTCTTCTTCTTATCTATCGCATCTACCTACGTGTCTTCTTTATTATTATTATTATTATTATTATTATTATTATTATTTTCACCCTTTTTGAGTTTTTCACATCAGCGTTAGCTGATGGTATTTCAGTGGAGGCTGAGTGATAACAAGTCTCCTCAGGTTCCCGGGACTCTTTTGAGTATTCTAGCCGATTGCAGCTATAATAATAATAATAATAATAATAATAATAATAATAATAATAATAATAATAATAATAATAATAATAATTATTATTATTATTATTATTATTATTATTATGAAAGTTATCACACCGATAGTGATTGATTGTAATTAACCGAATATCCCCTATTTTTACTAATAAATAATAAATAATAAATAATAAATAAATAGATAAATAAAAGCGATGCAAATCTTTCTTCTTCTTTTTCTTCTTTTTCTTTTTTTTTAAATATTAAATCTAATTCGGGGATGAATATTCTTTGATTTAATTTTCTTCTCTTCATGACGATGTTGAAATGTACACGTTGTTCATTCGTTAGTCTTTAAAAGATGTTTTTGCATTTTAACTACTACATTTCTGAAGACAAGAAGGAAAGAGAAGAAAACTGTCAACTCCAGACGAATAAATACGATGTAAGTTCGGAAGCTGATCTTTTCCTCATACTGCCTTAATTTAAGACATTTATTTATCAATTAATAAAAAAAAAACTTGAATAATAATTATGTAAAATGTTAGTTACTTATTGCTTAGAAAAGGACCAGCAGGCGTGAGCATCGGTGGTTCAGTGGTAGAATGCTCGCCTGCCACGCGGGCGGCCCGGGTTCGATTCCCGGCCGATGCATCTAAATTTTATTTCACATAATTAGTTTACATAGATTTTAAGTTAACTTAAATTTGATGATGCTCATTATACTACTTAAGCTGATTATTCTATAGACAATAATTCATTTTTTATTTTATTTAAAAAAAGAAGATATTGTATGTATCACAGGTTTTGAGGATTAGGTAGAATAATGTATAACGACACAGAGAATGGAACCGGTGATGCGAGTTCAAGCCCAACTGAGCAGCGTTTACTTCGCATGAGCGCCTTTTTTTGCGGGATTGGGGAAGCATTATGAATCAACGACCCCCCTAGCAATGGGTAAATAGATAAATAAATAAATAAATAGCACGGCGGTGGGAACTAATTCAATCGTTCTTCTCTGTTGGTACCATGTTAACCAGTGGAACCAGTCACACGTTACTAAAAGTGCACGTCGTGTAATGGTTGTCGTCGTGGGAAATGGAATCGGTGACCCCGAGTTCAAATCCCGGACGAAGCTGTTTATGTTTCACTTCGCCCTAAAGACCCTGGGAAATCCATGAGTCCACTTCTTCTCCCATTTCCACCTCAGCTATGGGGAAAAATATTAGGACACACTTGGCTCTCTAGTGTTGGCAAGGTAACCAATCTAGGAGAAGGAAAACTCTAAATTCAAAGCTGCTGTGCTCCGCTTAAAATTGACCTTGTTGTGTCACATCCTACTCGTGGCGGAGGGCTGGGTAAATACACAATTGGAGAGGAGATGGGCATTGCCAAGTAACTCCCATTTCTCTCAGAGATGTCAATGAAATGGAAAAGAATTACTCGGCGTTGGACATCGATACTCATTGGCAGATTGGATTCTATGCCGATATATGTTTGTACAAATAGAAAATGGCAAAAAAGCGAAATGGTGGAGTACTGGTAGAGTCAGTGGGTCGTGATACGAAAATCTAAATATTTGACTTTTATACAAAAAAAGCCCCCCCCCCCCAAAAAAAAAAAAAAAAACGAAAAAAAAAATCAAAGCCAAAATTTGAACAGCCAAAAAACAAAAAACAATACCACCCCTCCAAAAAATCAAAAACCAAACAAAACAAAAACACCAAAAAAAAAAAAAAAAGAAAGATAAACAAAAAAATCAAAAAACAAAACAAAAATTAAACAAAAACAAAACTGCAACAAAAAAGAAAAAGAAAAAAAAAAAGAAAAAAAAAAGAAATAAAGAAAAGTATCTCAGGTTTTCATACGTCTGTGAATAACAATTCTCGTATTGCTTCATCAGTTAATTTTAAATAGGCACTGCCAAAGTTAATTCCCTTGTTCTTTTTCCAAGAAGAAGCTTGTAAACAATGGCAGCCATCATAGATTCAACGGAGATTTTCACGGAGAAAACACGACGCTTTTTAAATCCATTTTAATGTATGTTTTTAACTCCAAAATATCATAAATGTCTTTTTACTAACAATTAAGTCCATTTCAAATAATGCGCAATTACAATCTTATGGTAGGAATTTAGTCACTTAAAGTTCAAGATTACCCGAAAAGTTAGGGCGATTTTGGGCTCCCCTGAAACTGCGCCCCGGGGCAGAAATTCATCCCTGATCCCCCTTTATTCCGCCACTGGTCAGAATGTCTGTGAAGCGTTATTTAGCCAAACGGATATATTCTTTTTAAAAGTCTTCGTCACAGTTTTACGACAATATTTTTCTTCCTAGATTTTCATCAACTTTGAACTTCATGTGCATGGTGCTGACTTGTGATTGAGCCCTCGCCCCCATTTTGACCTGACCTACATTAAGAACTTAAATCCGTGGATCATCGGACTAGAAGATTAGTTACACAAAACCCCGCAGCAGAGAAATGGCGTGGACCGACTTTACGTAAAGAGATAAGGAGACGATAATGGACTAATCAACCTAAAAGACTTCATTGCATCAGAAAATAATAGACGAACGGAGTGCACACAATGCAACACAGAAAAAATAACTTCTGAAACGAGGAATTATATAGTGATTTGGTTTGGTTTGTTTTGTTTTACGGCATATCAACCACAGTGGGTCATTTAATGCCGAAAAAGTTTTGAAATAAATCAATTCTTAATGGACAGTACAATTAAAAAAAAAATTCTATTTAACGCATAGATGGGACCCTAACAGGTACTACCACTCCGGGTCAGAGTGGACCAGGGAGCAATGGTGATGAAGGGGTGCTCCACATTCCCCAAAACCTTCAAAACTGGAACCTCACCATCAGATAGAGTTTAACGTCATTCCCAGGACATGTAGACCCTTAGCCACCGCCTTCTAGCACCCATATGATAAAAAGTGTTGGGGATTTGCTATAAGAGCAATAGGGTTGGGGCAATCATATAGGTGCTAGGGCTTGACGTGACCAGCCGATTGATCGGAGGGGGCCTCTCCGACTGCACGTCTAGCGTAAGTAAGGTTCTAAGTGGAGTGTTGCAGGTCATGGACTGCTCATCCACCAAGACCTCGTCCTTGAGCTTCACGGGTCGCCACCTACAGGTGGCCCCATTTGGGGGAGACTTACTCCTCTGCAGAGGTGCAGTCGGTGCATTCTAACGCACCACCAACAGGGTGGTATATAGTGATTATCATGGTGAAGTCTGATGATGATATAGACAACTCTTACGAAACGCTGAGATAAAAAGATGGATGGGAACTACACAAAGATGTTGCGCGCATTGAACAAATCCTGGAATAAAAAATAAAAAAATTAAATATACTTTTTATTAAATAAAATTTGATAAGACGCGAGCAAATTTTCATTTTGAAAATGCGTCCCAGATAAAAAAAAAAAAAAAAGAAAGTTTGGAAAGCACTGAAGTAGCGGCACAAATACCGGCCATTCAGATTCAGAGGGTTAATCTACAGGGGTAGAGTGTTCATATTCCAGTAGCCATATCAAGAAATATCAGGTATCCTTCCTTGTTTGTATTTATCCAATTGTTATATACCGTCACTGTACACGTCAAACAACACGGAACACACACACACACACACACACACACACATATATATATATATATATATATATATATATATATATATATATATATATATATAAATTGTAATATATTTTAATTCTTCGATGTGTTTAGCCTGAAAATCTTCGGTAGAGAATGCACATACACAGAAGCTTTCAGGAATTCTGACGGCGAGCGATCTCCTCAACCCAAAGTTTTAAGAGTTTATATAACTCTCCAACTCCAGCATGACCACACGCATCGTGACACCCACGCAGTTTTCCTGTAGACACCTCCTCCCCCACACACCTTTTTTATTGGTTATGGGCTACACCCACATCTTTCCTGTGCCTACGTGTCGTCACTACACTTGTCTTTCGGTTGTCACCCTGTTGATCGAGGTCAGGTTCAATCAGGCCAAGGCAACATCCTGTTTTAGTCGCAGGCAAATCGTGTTGATGTTTGAACAATAGGTGGGGGTCAGACGGGGACAGCGTCCCCGGAACACAGCTTCAGGGGTAGGGGTGTGGGTGCAAAATAGCTCTAATCCAAAAGCCTTTGTATTAATGTGACATTGAAATATATTGCCTAACTTTTGCCACTACACTCCTGAACTATGAATGCGTAGAATTTGAAAGTGGGCGGGTAAGTGAAGCTTTGAAAAATCTGAATCGGTATTTATTGGTCACCGGAGGAGACGCAGGGCCGTATCCAACCCCCTCCGCTACGGACAGGATGTGACACATGATCAATTTTTAAGCGGAGTAAAGCTGGTTTGAAATTTAGAGTTTTCCTTCTTTTGTTGAAGTCAAACATAATTGTCTCCCCTTGGATCAGTTCACTATAAAATACTAAAGAATCTTCACCTTAAATGGACCAGAGTTAAGTTATTCCAAATAAAGTTTGAGTAAAGCAATTAACTTCGTCTTTTATTACACTTCTCCTAGACTGGTTGCCTAACCAGGATTAAAGAATCCAGTATATACTACTATTTACCCAGTGCTGGGGTTGGGTGGGGAGAATAGATGGATTCGTGCCTTTCTCAAGTCCATTAACAAGAACAGGATGGGACACAAGATCAATTTTTAACTGCAATAAAGCTAGTATGAATGCAGAGTTTTCCTTCTCCTAGACTGGTTGCCAAACCAAAGCTAAATAATTCAGTCTAATCAGTGTGTGTATGTGTGTGTGGGGGGGAGTCACAGTCAAGTCTGGCGCAAGGTTCCAATCGACAGTCTAAACACTCCCAACTGTATCACGCTCCAAAATCTAATATCCAAAATTATTTCTTTGTCTTGACAACAAAATACTACTGCAGTCGTTCTCGCTGGTCTGTGAGAATAAGTCCTTTAAATACACCTCAATTTCACCACACTCGGGCTCCTCACTCACAATTGTCCGTGCAGCACGTGCGACACTCGTCAGTACGGCGCGACCACCTACACCCGGACCACTATGCTATTTCTTATTTCACTAATCGTCCACAGCTCTCACATTCTGAAGGAAGCGGGTTCGACTCTAGGTCAGTCCTACACGCTAGGGTTTCCCTTGACAATCACTGTTTGAAATGCCCACAATGACTCATGAACATGTATCTGCAGGTAAGCTCTCCTTAGGTCAAGCAGGGCTACATTAGACCCTTGCTGACGCCACTCGCGCAGTTTGGCAGCACACACGTCGGCGTTTGCAGTGAAGGCATCCACATGTTGGTTTAGTTCCCTGTAATCCATCATTCAGCCTACCCTAATATTTACCCATAGCTGTAGGGGGAGGAAACAGATGGATTCATGCCTTTCTCAAGTGCATTAACACGAAATGAAAACGCAAACAGCCGCATCCAGGATTCAGCTTGTGTCACCGATTCAATTTCCTAAGACGATAACCGTAACACTAAGCGCACTTCCTAGTTAATTACAGGGTAAAATGATAACAATATTGTAGTGTCTGTATTTGTACACATCTGAAACGATCTGATTTCCTAAATCGGTAACTCTAGGTACATTAAATACTAATTGAATAGTTTACCTTATTCACTTACAAATCTTATTATAATGGAGATTATGTAACTGTCTGTCTGTAACTGAAACTACGTCACCACTGACGTCACGATTTCCTTAGTTATTTAAGCTATATTCTCAATGATTATGAAATAGTCATTATTTAATCTTAATTTAACATCTTATTTATTAGCGATGTCTCTATAAAAGTCTAGCTGAGTCAGGGTTTTGTTATCCTCGTACCCCACTTGTACTAGGTTAGGCACAAGGCCCTATTAACGTGGGACCACCTACAAGCCGAGACTCATTGGTGGCGGGTTTAAAAATTGCGTCTATCCCCTCGGCATTCCCCCTCAAGGCGGGCACCTCAGGTACTGGGCAATAAACCCAAACCTGCCCCTTTAAATCGAGGGGGCATTTGTTGCCTGGGGGGATGGCCCCCTAGGATCGACGCTCATGATTTTAACCCGGGGCGGGCGCGTACACCCGACCCCGGAGGGTCTCTGAGTAATGCCTTTAAAATACTGAAATATGTGTTAATATTGGTGGGAATAATTTGCATAATGATTTTAACAAAACTGGGTTAAATAAATAATTATTTGCTATTACAGATTTCTCATAGTATCACGTTATTCTCAAACGTATTCAAAGCAATCCTATATATAATCTTATATAGAAATCAATTAAAATAACGTCAAAATAAGTCTCATATTTTTTTATCTTCGTTCTAATTTTATTAGTCTACCCATTTTATAATATTTTTATGTCACTAAAACTTAAATACTTAAAACCTAAATACTTGCGCCCAGAGGGCGCATACTTTTGCTAGTTCTTATAATAGAGATTATGTGTCTATCTGTAACCGAAACTATGTGACCAAATTTACTTAATTATTTACGTTATATTCTCAATGAGGCACAAATATGGAGGCACATAGTGTAATGGTTATCGTCGTGGGAAATGGACTCGGTAACACGAGTTCAAATCCTGGGTGAAGCTGTTTGCCTTTTACCTCGCCTTGGGAAGGGTATGAATCCAATTATTGTCTCTCCAGCTATGGGTAAATAGTAGTACAGATTGGACTCTTAAACATTTAGGCAACCAGTCTAGGGAAGGAAAACTCAGAATTAAAACACTTAAGTAATTGACCTTGTGTCGCACCCTTCTCGAGCGGAAGGGCTGACAAGAATCGTCAGTACAGTTTGACGAAACACACACACACACACACACACACACACACACACACATATATATATATATATATATATATATATATACATATTTATATATATATATTCTCAATGATTTTTAAATAATCATTGTTTAATCTTAATAAACATCCTATTAATCAACTATGTCTCTATTAAAGTCTACCTGTGTTAGATTTGCCTCAAAACAGCCCATGTTATTAATGTCTTTAAAATCCTGCAATGTGTATGATATATCACTAAGAAAAAGCAACAACATTGTGTGGATTATTAACATCATTATATATCACTAAAATAAAATCTATATGATGTAGATAATTTGGAACTGTTTTAGTTGGTTGGAATTTTGAGAAATATTGGTTTATCTTCCCCTGACTCGATTCCAGAAGTCGGGAATGCATGGGGCCAGAAATACCCAGAACAGTAAAAGCAGTGGACGAGGTAGGACGTCTCGAGAACAGTAGTCGGAGAGATAACAAGTCTCTCCTAGCAGAACACACCAGCACTGACTACTAGAACAGACACACGACACAGACAACGAAGAGCCTACAACAAAATTCTTCACTCCTAAAAGAACGCAATAAAGATTATTGAGTTCTTTTGGGGGTGAAGAAAATCAGAAGTCAGCCAATATTTGTCTTATCTTCTTTCCTTTCTCATTACAGAAATTATTTCTGTTAGATTTTACGGCACGTCAACCCTTGTCTGATAATTTTTTGCCGTAAACATTTTGTTTTATTTATTCTTGTTGGGTATTCAAGGTTTTTTTCAAAATCATTTTTAATAGCCATTTAAAAAAAATCTATAGATGGGACTCTAAGATGATCTGCCACTCCAGGTCAGAGTGGACCTTTGAGGTATAACGATATAGGGGGTACTCCATATTCTTCAGAGTACCGGAATTGGAACTTCACCACTAGATGCAGTTTAACGTCATACCAAGGACACGAAGACCCTCAGCCAATGCCTTCTAGCACATATACGATGAAAATCCTGGACGTGGTAATTGCATTTCTCTTAGAGCTAATACCCTTGGGAAAAGCGTGAATCCTACTTTCCCTCCAGCTATGGGTAAATAGCAGGACAGACTGGGCTCTTTAGCCTTGGTTAGGCAACCGGTCTAGGAGAAGGAAAACTCTGAATTCAAACCTGTTAAACTCCGCTTAAGAAATTGACCTTGTGTCACATCCTGATCGTGTGGAGGGGTTGGTAAAAAATATATATACGATGAAAAGGGTTGGGGTTGCCATAAGAGCAATTGGGTTGGGACAATCATATAGGTGCTAGGGCTTGACGTGACCAGCCGATTGATCGGAGGAGGTCTCTCCGACCGCCCATTTAGCCTAAGTAAGGACCAAAGAGGAGTGTTGCAATTCATAGACTGCTCATACACCAGGATTCCACCCTTAAGCATCACGGGCTGCCACATACAGCCACGCAATTCTATGTATAATTATTTTCAGAAATCAAAACAAAATAAGTGTAATCTTTTTATATGCGTTCTCCTTTAGTTTGATTAGTCTTTCTAATTTGATTTTTTTTTGCATTAAAACTTAAATACTTGGGTAATTTTCACCTTTAGTTGTCAAAATTCCTAGCAAATAAGGCAATTAGAGTAACCTCCCTTGACTTTCACTTTGAACTAAGCCGGTAGCCATTTTGAAAGTCTCCGTGCGAAATAAACAAATCTTAGAAACATTTTCGAAGACAATACAACTGCATGCTTTAACACAAAATAATCATAAAATGTGTTCTTAATAACAATTAAGTTCATTTCAGATAATTTTATGCTAGGAATTTAGCCAACTGACTTTCACTTTGAAACAAGACGGTAGCCATTTTGAAAGTGTCCGTGCGAAATATACAAATCTTAAAATCGTTTCGAAAACAATACAACTGCATGCTTTAACACAAAAATATCATAAAATGTGATCTTAATAACAATTAAGTTCATTTCAGATAATGCGCACACACAATTTTGTGCTAGGAATTTTAACAACTAAAGGTGAAAATTACCGATACTTGCATATGCGAAGCGCATATTTTTGCTAGAAATTATAATATAAATTCTACAAATACAAAATAATTTGACATCATACTTAAAAACGGTCGATATTCAAACGTTTTGAACATTTTATAGGCATTTAAAGTATTCAAGGGAAATAACTTATATAATTTAATATATAGAGTTACCTCCCCTGATCTTATGGTATTTCAGTCAATAAAAATAATAGGAACCAGCAATAACAGAAATAACTGAATTTATTGATGAAAAAAGTGGGAGTCGTTAGTGATGTCATTTTTCTGGGATCATTGAAAATTTCGAGTGTTTCAACGTCATATTTTCTCAGCCAGATGACCCAATCAGGACTGATCAGCCCTTAACCCCCCCCAGCAACAGGCAATGTCACCTTCCTTTTGAAATTAGTACACTATTGTTCGTTTACGTGGTTCCACAGCTTTACACGTCTGGGCCATGAGACCCCCAGTTGATGGTGTTAAGAGTTCTGTTGTTTGTTACATAATTCATGGATAGCCAATGAATTATGTACGTACTGTAGTTAGATAAATTTTGAACCAGAGTTTGTTAGATTAAAAATCGGAGAGAGTTAAGTGGAAAATTTCCATAACCATTAGTATTTTGATTGATTAGTGATGCCCCAAACTTACCCCTCCCCCGGAAACGCACCAGTAGGGCGTGAAACAGTCTAATTTTAGTTTCGATTAGTCACTAGACGAGAGAAGATGTCTCTCCATAATCGCATCACACCGCTGCGGTTTTGTGGGCTGTGGTTGTTTGATAAAGACTTAGGGCAATTTCATGTCAAATCATCCAGAAAAAAATAAAATTGTCACCCACCCCCTTTAATTTTTCTGAAATTTTGTACAGGTGTAGACTAGGTTAAAGTTAGACAATCCACCAAATTTGAGCTTCCAATTCGAAAAATTCGCCGAGTTATCTCGATTTTAAACTCGAAAGATTTGAGGGTGGGAGCAGGTTAGTACTAAAAGCTTCTATAAATCAATTTTTAGGAGAAGGGAACTCTAGAACACATTTTATAGACAAAAATAGATTACAAAATGACGCCATTTTTCTCGTCCCCCTCAAATTTTTCGAGTTTAAAATCGACATAACTCGGTGAATTTTTCGAATTGGAACTTCAAATTTGGGGGAATGTCTAACTTTAACCTAGTCTACACCTGTACAAAATTTCAGAAAAATTAAAGGGGGTGGGGTGACATGGCCTTGATGATTTGACTTGGATTTACCCCTTAAGAAAAACAACAAAGTCTTGTTAATTCATTTAAACAAGAAATGACCAGCCCGAAGAAATCAACACGGAGAGACAACCCCCAGAAGAAACCCAACGATAGAGTCCTGAGAATATGGCGCTCGACGAATTAGCAGTAGCAAGCAGAAGAGTTAACAAGTAAGGTAAAGTAAAGTCGCCGGGGCGGCCTAAAGTCGGTATCAACCATACAGCGAGGGAGTCTATCCCCTTTTCAATAGCGCTAGACCAAGGAGATTGTTTTAGCATCTGAGGTGGAGCGCCACACCTACCATCAGCTCCTTACTTTACCGCACAGATCTCTGTGCTACTCATACGCTGAGTTGGCGAGGACCGGTATCGAACTAGGAACCTTGTGGTTTCTAGCCGAACGCTCTACCGACTGAGCTAACCCGGCTCGTTAACAAGTAAGAACCCTCATTATCTCATCATCTATCATCTCATCCCTTCACTCTGTCTCTCTCACCGATTATACACTCGAGATATGGGTACACAACTGTTCGAATATTCTGGTATATAGTTATTTACTAAGCTTAGCTTAAATGTAACACAAGGCCAGAAGTATGGAGCACCCAATGAGAATCGAACTCACTATCAATGGTCTGCAAATCCTGCTTGCTAACCATTACACTACGTAAGGTACCCCTCATGTGGTGTAATGGTCAGGAAGCTATATTCGCAGGCCATTATTAGCGAGTTCGATTCTCACTGGGCTCGTGCCGCATCTAAGCTAAGCTTAGTCATATTCTGGTATATAAGGTGTGGTCACATGGATTAAACCCAACCAATCAACAGCTCGAATACGTGGTTAGTTAACTATTTAATCGCCGATATTGAAAGCCGTTCATTTGTACGTTATTCGACATTGATGAAACGGACCTGCAACCAATGACTTTGCACAACACAAGGATTTTACCCAACACTAAGGAAAAACCAAAGGATCACACCCAACACTAAGCGACACCTAGGAACAACCAAAGGTTGCGAATTTTCATTGCTCTGTGCAGCAGAGCGGTCCAAGTTATTGTTGCGGATAATAGAGAGAATATGATGATTTACTCTAACCTCCCACCTTTGGGTAGAGCGCCCTCTGTTATCGGCAACAATAACTTGGACCGAGCAATCAAAATTCGCCCTGCGCCATTAGGCGACACCTATTGGATAATACTGATTGTGCTGAGTATATAATCCCTCAATGTTCACTATATTGGCGTCCTCAACCAATGAGTTACACCAAACTGTACTCGAGGCCCTCCTCATCAACAAATCCCTTCCTGATTTTTGTGTATAATAATTTTGATTTAACTCTCTCTCACTCTTTGTTTCTTTCCTTCTTTTTATATTTTCATTATGTACCATTGAAACAGATAAGCTTTATCGCTTCCACGCGCGCTCACCCCTTCTTTCTATCTTTTCCCCTATCTCTATCTTCCCTTACCCCTTTTCTTTCTTTCTTTCTTTCTTTCTTTCTTTCTTTCTATATGTTTCTGTGTAGCATGCCATTTTTCTTATCTTTCTTTCTTTATAATAAAACAGAATGGTCCATTATTAGCTGAGTTGATGACACTTATAAGAAATAAGAATTCGGCGATTAAGCGACACCAGATAATCAGAACTTACATCTTTTGTATTTCATCCTGGACGATTTGAACGGTCTCATTTTTTTTAACTGGAGGGTATTGCAGGATGATAACGGTCGGAAGATTAAGGAACAAGAGTATTAATATATAGATAACAAATGAAAAGGTAATTGGTGTCTCTTTTAAAATGCATTTAGAGGTGATGCCCCAGTTAAAGTGCTCTGTAGAGTGCAAATACCTTTCATGTCCCCCTACCAGTCAATAGATGTTACCCGAACAGATATTTATCGTAACAACTAGTGTTCACTATTCCTTTTGAAGTTTTCTCTTTGAGTTGTTGAATAACAAATTACAGCATTTTATATTTTTCGATATTTTACAGCCAAGAACATAGGGTGGAGAGGCCCACGGGTGTGCAGGACTCAGGATTCTACAGTTTAATTTTAATTGCTTTTCATTGTAAGTATTCTACTGTCGTCAGTAAACAGCGTGGGAATAATGAATAAGTTCTAGGCTAGTGGTTCTCAATTGGGATCCCTATAAACATTTTTTTGTCCCACGCAAACAAAATACGAGGGTCAGTCAAAACATAGTCACCGTTTCTCTCAATAGCAATGCTCCATCTTCGAATGAGAGCATGTATTCCTGCCCTGTAAAATCATATTGACTGTTCTTTGAGCCACTTCTTCTCTACAGATTTCACTTCCTCGTCACTTGAATAATTTTTACCTCTCAAACCCTCTTTCATGGGGCCAAAGAGATGATAGCCTGAAGGCGCTAAATCTGGTGAGTATGGAGGGTGGGGCTCTTACCTCTCTACAGAGGTGCAGTCGGCGTATTCTACAGCCCAGCCGAGAGGCACATTTTTTGTGCAGATTCTTAAGAAGTGTTTTCTTTTATTGCTCACGCTCTTATCGAATAAGAATGATTTCTAAAGAGATCTGTTTGATCCATAGATGGGACCCTAACAGGTACTACCACTCTGGGTCAGAGTGGGACAGGGAATAATGGCAACAAAGAGGCTACTTCACACTCCCAGAGCTCCAGAAGTAGGGCCTCACCACTAAATGCAGTTTAATCTATATCTATTAATAATGGAGATTCGCTTCCGGTTTTTGTCTGTAACAAAAACTACGTCACTGCTTACGTCACATTACCCCAAATCGTCATAACATAGAATAAATACACTCAAAATTTGAACATGCAGCATTAAACAGTCCTCATTGTTTTTTAAAACAAGTTTTGATAAATACATGACTGGTATTATATATCTATATATAGTTTGTTTTATTTTAATACACATTTCAAATTGTTTTATTTTTTAAAATCCTTTAATGAATTTGATGATTTTACTTACTTAGGGTACAAACTCGCTGACATTGAATTTTTTACTCCCACCCCTCAGGCAATATGTTTCAAAAATCTATTTTTACATCGCCCGGAGTGTGTTTTTTATTTTGTTCTAGTATATATAAATGATAGTTGTGTGTATGTATGTCCGGAGTAAACTACAAAAATAAAACAATTAATGATAGTAAATATATATATACACATTAACTATCACCAGAGCTTACTTTCTGTGTAAAAATATTGAAGATTTTATATATACAAAATCCTTTTCGGGTCATTTAATGCCGAATCAAGTCATTTTGATATCAGGTTGCTTACAGTACCTGCTGTTGCTTAAATAGTCACCTATCTTATTGAACAGGCTCATCGCTGCTTTAAAAAAAAAGAAAGGTAATTTTTTGGATTTATAAATTTGGAACAACATGAGAAGAAAAGTAGACGGTTGCTAATTTATTCCAACTTACTGTTGTGTCACTCTACCTCTTGTCAAACGAGAGAAACGTGCAAAGAATTAAAAGCGGTAAATCTGTTGGCTTTATTCCATAATTTCTTCAAGATTTCTGACATCGTGTAATTACAGTGACTAACACTAAAAAACAGTCTGGTTCTCCCCAAAAAACAAACAAACAAACAAACAGAAACCAGTAAATAACAAACTTTGGTGGATGAAAACTTGGGCAGAGAAAACATTTCTTTTTTTTCTTTTTTTTTTTAACACAGTCTAAATTGTAAAACCTTGCAATAAATATGAGATGCGTGGTGAGTGTTCTGTGTGTAGGTGTGAGCGCAAGATCTTGATTAGAAAAAAAAGAAGAGTCTGATGATAATTACATTGGCATGAAGGTTTGGATACCGGTATAAATTGGAAGAAACCTGTTCTCTATGTTTCTCCTTTTTTTTGTTGTTGAGGGGTTGGTGTAGCTGTACGTGAAATTGGCACATTTCCAGCAAAAGTTACACGAACCTTATGGTATCGCGATGTTGTAGGAGAAAAGGGCCTAAGGAACGTTGCTAAAAACACTTGGATTACTCACAACTACGTAAAACATAGTGCCTTTAAAATCTTGAAATATGTGTTGATATTGGTGGGAATAATTTGCATAATGGTTTTAACAAGACTGGGTTTAATAAATGATTATTTGCAGTTACAGATTTCTAATACTATTATGTTGTTCTCAAACGTATTCAAAGCAATCCTATATGTAATCTTATAGGAAGCGCGTGGTGTAATGGTTAAAGCCATGGGAAATGGAATCGTCGCCCCGAGTTCAAATCCTGGACGTGGTAATTGCATTTCACTTAGCACTAATACCCTTGGGAAAGGTATGAATCTTACTCTCCCCTCAGCTATGGATAAATAGTAGGGCAGACTGGGCTCTTTAACGTTGGTTAGGCAACCGGTCTAGGAGAAGGAAAACTCTGAATTCAAAACCTGTTGAACTCCGCTTAAGAAATTGACCTTTTGTCGCATCCTGCTCGTACGGAGGGGTTGGTATATATATATATATATATATATATATATATATATAATCTTATATAGAAAAAAAGACAAAGAAAAGACTATTTACGTGTACCTTTAGGAAAGACATGAATCCATTGGTTCTCCTCTTCGGCTATGGGTAAATATTAGGACAGGTTGGGTTCTTTAATCTTTGTTAGGTAACCAGTCTAGGAGAAGGAATACTCTGAATTATAACCAGCTTTACTCCGCTTAGAAATTTACTAGTCATGGTGGAGGGATTGTTTTTAGTGTCTCAGAAGTACAAATCAAGTGAAATTGCCTGAAGAATGTATGATGTGTGCGAAGAAGCAGGTTTTAGTGAGAAAATGTGGTAATCTGAACATTAGCAACATAAACGAAATTAATCTCCCCTTATTTGTTTCACTTCGAGGAAGCCGTCTGTTTTGGTCGACCATTTTCATTTCACCGTAAATCTACACTGAAAATACAAATTTGTTCGGATCAATACAACTGCATGTTTTAGCACGAAAATATCATAAAATGTGTTCTTAATTGTGCTTGTGCATTATTTGAAATTAACTTAATTGTCATTAAGAACACATTTTATGATATTTTCGTGTTAAAACATGCAGTTGTATAGATTCGAACAAATTTGTATTTTCAGTGTAGATTTACGGTGAAATAAAAATGGCCGACCAAGACATAATGTTTCCTCAAAGTGAAACAAACAAGGAGAGATTACTCTCATTTATGTAGCTAATGTTCAGATTACCGAAAATGTTTACAAATGGGTTAACCGTGAGTTTGCCAATGCGTACCAGAGTTGAAAAGAAGTGAAAATACACTGACTCTCCGGTAAAGAAAACGTTCTGGCCACAGTGGCCAGTAAATAATGTCAAATAGATCTGTTCAAACAAAAATTAGTTTAAAAAAATTTGACTAAATTTGATAATTCATGAAATTATTTCAACCAATTTATTTTAAAAGAATTTGGTAAAAATAAAATTAGTTAAAAAATTGATTACTTTGCAAAATAATGTAAATCATTTCTACTAGTTTATTGATGCACATGAAGTTAATGAATGTTTGTGTGTGTTTTTTTGTCGTTGGCTATTTGAAGACGCTGGCTTCTTTTAAAAAGGAGCCTGTTGAAATAAATCAATCTATAATAGCCAAATAAACGGTTGTAAAGTTTATATAGAATTGTGTGTATATATATATATATATATATATATATATATATATATATATATATATAGTCATCCACAAATACGTGTTTCGACTTATCAAGTCTCTTCAGTGTGGCTAGACATTTGTGAGCTACCTACAGCTGGGATTGAAATCCGATCGGTTCAGCATCAGTCAGACACCTTAACCACTAGGCTATATAGTCACCCACAGAATGCGGAGGGGATTTTAACTGTTTTTAATACACAAATCCCTTTGTATGTAAAGGCCGCAATCTATTTTCCCCAATTTTAGGAAAAGAAATATGTTTTTCCTTATTTGGGTGTAAAATATAGAATTTGAATTCTATAGGTTCTTACTTAGTATCTGCTTCTACTGCTTCTAACTCGGACGGCCGTCATATTCTTCAGTCTTATTTAATCGGGCTGATCATTTGGGTTGCCTTTTCTGTCTTGTTGTTTTTTCGGGCTGGTTCTTTCTTGTTTAATAACTTAACAAACAAGACTTGTTGTTTTCTTCTAAACCTTTATTTCAACAACCCAGCCCATCTTTCCGCCGTAGTGGAGAGGCGACTCACAGAGCCGACAATAGCGTCGAAAATGTAGCCGCATCTGACTAAATTAAAATTAATTCTCTCGCCTGTAATGGCACCTTCCGGAGGGATCAAAACGGGGTCATCCCACATGCTAATCATAACCCTAACGGTTATGGAAATTTCCCTACCTCCGATTTTAAATCTAACGAATCTTATTCAAAATATCTTACTACAGGTATGTACATAATTCATAAGCTGCTTAAGAATTATGTAACACCAACCAACCAACCAACCAACTGACATTTAACATTTTCTCAGATCTAGTTCAATTTTCTGACGAGAAACGTGTTTTCAACACATCGATTGATATTGGCTTAATTTAATTTTAATGATTAACATTCATCCATCATTTTCAACACGATCATTATAATAAATCCTCATGATAATATTCACCATCTTATACGATCGTTTCATTTTACACTCATCTTCAACTATTTTCTTTCATCATCGCCAAGTTAACTTAACCGCCGTAGTGGAGAGGCGACGCACATCAACATCAGCGTCAGAATCATCATTGTCATCATCATCAATTTTCATTATGCACTAATAACTATAACTTTTATCAACACTACAATAATAATAATAATAATAATAATAATAATAATAATAATAATAATAATAATAATTGATTATAAATAGATAATAAGTATAATAAATTATGAATAATAAATAATAAATAAATCATAAATAATAATAATAATAATAATAATAATAATAATATGTGAAAAACTCAAAAGGAATAATAATAATAATAATAATAATAATAATATGGATGACATAAAAAATTTGCAAAAAATGAAAAAGAACTAGAAACCAGGGTACAAACCATCAGAATAGAAGCCAAAATATAGGGATGGAATTCGGAATCGAAAAATGTGCTATGCTAGTAATAAAAAAGGGAGAAAGAAAATTAATGGATGGAATACAACTACCAAAATCAGGACATTATAAAATCACTTGAAGAAAAATAAAGTTACAAATACTTAGGAATTTTAGAAATAGGCAATATCAAGCAAACAGAGATGAAAGAAAAAGTTAAAAAAAAGAATATCTTAGAAGAACAAGAAAACTTTTAGAAACCAAGCTCAATAGCAGAAATCTTATCAAAGAATAAATACCTGGGCCGTCCCCGTTATAAGATACTGTGTGCCATTCTTAAAATGGACAAAAGAAGAACTCCGACAGATCGACCAAATGACTAGGAAATTAATGATGATGCACAAGGCTCTACACCCCAGAGATAATAAAGATAGACTATATGCATCAAGAAAAGAAGGTGGAAGAGGTCTTGTCAACATAGAGGACTGCGTAGAGGCCACAATCCAAGGACTCGAAGAATACACAAAAAAGAGCAAAGAAAGATTACTTATGACAGCCAACAACAGTAGATGCAATATATGGACAAACAGAAAAAACAACAAAGACTAGAAAACAAAGATGGGAAGAAAAACAAATCATATGGACACTTCAAACGACAAATCGGAGAGGTTGCACATGAAAAGACTTGGACATGGTTAAGAGGAAACCTCAAGAGAGAAACTGAATCACTAATAATTGCTGCACAAAATAATGCCTTAAGAACAAATTATATCAAAGCAAAAATTGATAAGACGCAACAAAACAGTAAATGTAGACTGTGTGGTGACAGAGATAAGACAGTAAATCATGTATTAAGTGAATGTAGCAAACTATCACAACGGGAATACAAAGCTAGGCACGACTGGATTGAAAGGTGATCCACTGGGAATTATGCAAAAAATTAAATTTTTACCGTACAACAAAATGGCATATGCATAAAATAGAATCTGTTCTTGAGAATAAAACGCATAAAATTCTCTGGGACTTTGAGATAAAGACGGGTCACACTATCCCAGCCAAGAGACCAGACCTAGTGTTGATTAACAAAAAAAAAAAAATAAATAAATAAAATAAAATAAAATAAATGAGAACGTGTCAACTGGTAGACTTTGCAGTTCCAGCAGATCACAGGGGGAAGCTGAAGGAAAATGAAAAGATGGACAAATACCTGGAGCTTACCAGAGAACTGAAAAAGCTGTGGAATATGAGAGTGAAAGTGATACAAATTGTAGTTGGTGCACTTGGAACGGTCCCAATAAACTTGGAAAAAAGACTGGAGGATCTGGAAATCAGAGGAGGAATTGAGACCATCCAGACCACTGCATTGTTGCAATCGGTTAGAATACTCAGTAGAGTCCCGGGGACCCGAGGAGACTTGTTGTCACTCAGACTCCAGTGAAATACCATCAGATAACGCTGATGTGAAAAACTCAAAAGGAGTGAAAAAAAAAAAAATAATCAAAATGAAGATGAAAGAAAGCGAAAAGATAGACAAATACCTAGATCTCGCTAGGGAATTGACAAAACTGTGGAATATTAGGGTGAAAGTGATACCAATAGTAGTTGGAGCATTTGGAACGGTCCCCAAAAGCTTAGAAAAAAGACTAGAGGAACTGGAAATCATAGGAAGAATTGAAACCATCCAGATAATAGCAATGTTGAAATCAGCTGGAATACTCAGGAGAGTCCTGGAGACCTGAGGAGACTTGTCACTAAAACTCAAGTGAAAGACCATCAGCTAACGCTGGTGTGAAAACCAAATAATAAATAAGTGTATTTTTCAGATAAGGACTGTGCGTTCTCTTTTGCGCTTTTTATTAGGATTGCTTTAGGAATTAGTTTATGATGTTTTGTCTGTATTATTTATTTTCTCATTCTCTCTTCTTAACATTATTATTTAACCAGTTTGCTAGCACGGACGAGGCATCTCATTTTAGCAACTCACAATTTTTGTGCCACAGACGAGATAATTTGTCTTACGATAGTGGGTTGTTCTTTTGTGAGACGGTAATATTTTCTCGAAATAAAAAAAAGAAAAAAAGAAAAAAGAAAGAAAGAAAAAAGAAAAGAAGAGAAAAGAAAGAAAGAAAAAGGATTTATTTATATTTACTTTGATGATATGACAACTAGTGAATGTTTGCACAACTTTCTGCCTTATACGCAGATTCATATTTTAAGCCAGTTAATGTTCGTTTAAGTTACTGAAATATTCAATTCTAACGCATTTATGTATATGTTATATTTATTTATTCATGTTGAAAGGGAAAATAAATAGAGGAAAGAAAATGTTGAATGGATAAAATAGATTTACTAACACGTGTTTCGGCCAGGAGTTCATGTACACATGTATTTTATTTATCATTATTTTAAATATTCAATCGTATATATTATACGTTATTCAATCGTATATATTTGATTATACAATACATCTGACATATTCCGAGGGACCTCACATCAGTGAGGGGGGGGGGCGGTGTGCAGTTAAAACCGTTGAGAGGAAGGTCTCGAAACGGTGCACATTCTCTCCTGATGATCCCAAAATCAATTATATAAAACTAGCAAATATATGCACCCTCCGGGTGCAAGTATTTAAGTTTTAATGTAATAAAATATTATATTAAATTAGAAAGGCTAATGAAACTGAATAAGAATACAGATAAAAAGATGTGAAACAGGAGTATAATAAAAATGGAACAACTGAAACTTACTCTTCCATCACTCTCGTCTTTCATTGTTATTTTTTCTACTTTAAGTATTTAGTTAAAAGAGGAAGTAAAGAATAAAATGACAGTTATTTCATCTTGTTAATGGATTTCATTTAAGATTCATTGAAGAGATTTTTGCTTATATTCATTAAAATAAAACCAAACAGTTAGAAATCAATAATACTAAGCACATATTTATTAAATTCGATTTTTTTATATTAATATGCAAATTAGCCTTCCCGTTCACACTGTAAACCACTATTTTGTTGTATATATAAATATAATTGCATGTTGTCAGTATGTAGACATGGTTAACAGTATTAATAATGTAAAATAATTTTATTAATAATTGAGGTTTAAATAAAGATAAAATCATGGACAATGTGATGTCAATTAACTAAGGGAATTGTGACTTGAGTAATAATAGAGTTTCGGTTACAGACAGACAAACACACAATCTCCATTATAATAAGATATAAAAACAATCAAGGAAAAAGAATCATGGAATTGAACTTCTCGTCGGTTTTGCCACTAGAATGAGGAGCATTCTACAGCCCGCTCGCTTTATGGTGAGTTTCCGTTATTTTTCAAGTAACTTTCTTCTTCTAAATACGAAATAAAATAATAATAATAGAAAATTATAATTTTTTTTAGCATACAAAGAATAACGGCCTTCATCAGAGTAAAATGTTTGATATTTGAAATTAAAGCGGTCCAAATACAGATAATTTTGGAGGGTTCGAAAAAAGAATTTAAAAAAAATACATATATAAATGATGTCTATGGAAATAATACAACTTGAAGCACTTCGTGATGCCTTTCATGTAAATTTCAGGAAGCACGTGGTGTACTGGTTACCGTCGTAGGAAATGGACACAGCGAGACAAGTTCAAATCTTGGACGAGGCTGTTTGCATTTCACATAGCTTTATTACCATTAGGAAAGTTATGAATCCAACTATTCTCCCTCCAGCTA
>CM042147.1:120238281-120255781 GCA_023376005.1 Doryteuthis pealeii | reverse complement strand
CTTAGACTGTACCTTAATCTGTCCTGTGTCTCTTCTTTCACTCATTATTTTCTCCGTCAGAGATGTTGCTGTGTCTAATAGATTAACACAGATTTTATTGCAGCAAAGACGCCTTTAATTCAAATTATATCGACTTTGAAGTGTACAGAACTCGAAAGGCAATCATTAACTTGAAACCCAAGTACATTATTTCAAATGCAGACATGGGAAAAGGGTAAAAACATTACAGTGGAAGACACTCTTTAAATTTAGCATTTAATGGCAGGACGAAGTAGAAAAAACACTTTCTGATCCTGTCACACAAGGTGTTTAAAAGTGTACAATATTAAGTGCATCGTAAATCCCTGAACAGAAAGGGATCAGTTTACACTGACATTCGCCTATATAATAGACTAGAAGCGGCTACCCGGCGTTACCTGAATAGAGGGGGTGGGTTAAATAGGTAGTTCTGCAGATACATTGATTGTTTTGCTCTCCCATAATTGATTTGGGTAATCTGAACATTATTTATTTTTATTTCACCGTAAATCTACAGTGAAAATATGAATTTGTTCGAATCATTGATGTTTTAACACAAAAATATCATAAAATGTGTTCTTAATTGTGCATTATTTGAAATGAAATTATTCAGAACACATGTTATGATATTTTCATGTTAAAACATGCAATTGTATTAATTACGGTGAAATGAAAATGGCTGACCAAAACAGACGGCTTCCTCAAAGTGAAAGAAACAAGGGCCGGTTACTCTCATTTATGTAGCTAATGTTCAGATTATCTTGATTTGTTTATATTTTAATCACGAACGCTACCAATGACTTTCCCTTCTCTAACTCTTCAAATTCTAATTTTTAAATATCTTCATAAATATAAATAAAATCTTCATTATTTTTGCACAAAAAGTGAGCTCTGGTGATAGTGAAATAGATATTTGGCTGATTGTGGCATCCAATTCTCAATTGAAGCGATCCTGTTGCTCTGGATCACGGTTATGGCGTCCGACTGTATAGCGGAAACCGGTGTGGTAGGGAACCATATTGTGTTCCACTTCAAATATAGCACTGGAGGAGGCTGGTTAGGCCGAGGAAGTCTCTGATGGCATGTGGGTATTCCCCCCCCATATATATATATATATATATATATATTATATATATATATATATAAATTTGTGAATAAAAAGGCCTTAAATACCAAATTGCCAGTCTGAATAAAATGGTGGTCTGACGAAGCTCGGTGGGCCTCAGATACCCACGAGTGGAAATGGTCCATAATCACGATACCCATGGTATTTAAGGCCTTTTATTTCACAAATATATTTGCTCTGTTTATAAATATTAAACATTGAGCTCTCACACGGAACCTGAACTCTACAACAAACTACTGTTAGAGAATAGGATCAGCCTAGAATTACCTTGTACCAAGAAACTTGGTACCCCAACCAAGAATATAATATATATTAATATATATATATATATATATATAATATATATATAGAGAGAGAGAGAGAGAGAGAGAGAGAGAGATGCTGACTATAATCAGTCTAAAAGAAACATTTGATAAAGGGTAAGGTGAACCGAAATATATTTGGAAAATAAAAAAAGATTAAGAACACAATATTCATCTCTTTGATTATTGATATTTATTTTTACTCTTCAACATATTTGTCCATGTTTCTATGACAACCAATTTTTACCCAGCACCCATCACATATATCTATAAAGAAGCATACGTACACTGCCTAACAACACACGCACACACACACACACACACACACATACATATATATATATATATATATATATATATGTGCAGTCACCATGTATGGCTAAACAAATAATCAATCTCTGTATGTACATATTATCATCAGCAGAGCTATAGATCGGAAGATGATGAAACCGGACTGGCTGAAGGCCGACACTAAACGAACTTCACACTTCTAGTGACTTTTATTACTGCTGATGAAATAAAATGTACATACAGAGTGAAGCCATAACTAATTCTTTTCCGGTCCAAAAATTATCGGCAAAAAGCCATTCTACCTTGTTTACAACTTACCATATCGTCGTGTAATAAAGTCACTAGAGAGGAATGCAAAAATCTAAGAAGTTCATGGGATCGGCCTGTCAGCTTGGCAGTCCGGGCACAGATCTATAGCTCTGCTGATTAATAGGCCGAAATGTACATACAGAGATTGATTTTTCTCGATTTGTTTAGCCATACATTTAATAGGTATAATTCATTATTATTAATAATTTTCAAAATTAGGTACGACTCCAATTAAGCACTTATTCTCCAAAAATTATCGGCAAAAGTGTTTACAACTTACCATATCGTCGTGTAATAAAAGTCACTAGAAGAGGAATGAATCATAAAATCTAAGAAGTTCGTTTAGTGTTGGGGTTATGGGATCGGCCTGTCAGCTTGGCAGTCCGGTTTCAAATCACGCACAGGGCGGTCTTCCGATCTATATGATGAGGCCTAATAGGCCGAAATGTACATACAGAGATTGATTTTTCTCGATTTGTTTAGCCATACCTAATTCATTAATTTTCAAAATAGGTACGACAATTACTTATTCTCCAAAAATTATATTCTAAACACCTTGTTTACAACTTACCATATCGTCGTGTAATAAAGTCACTAGAAGAGGAATGTTAACCTACTCTAAACAAATCAAAATCTAAGAAGTTCGTTTAGTGTTGGGGTTATGGGACAGCTTGGCAGTCCGGTTTCAAATCACACAGGGCGGTCTTCCGATCTATACTGATGAGGCCTAATAGGCCGAAATGTACATACAGAGATTGATTTTTCTCGATTTGTTTAGCCATACATTTAATAGGTATTCCCGCCTAATTCATTATTAATTAATTAATTTTCAAAATTAGGTACGACTCCAATTAAGCACTTATTCTCCAAAAAATTATCGGCAGCCATTCTAAACAAACCTTGTTTATATATATATAATATATATATATATATATATATATATATATATATATATATACCTTTGAACGGAAGGAAAAACCGTCATTCTGTAATTCTTTAGAAATTAAATAAATTTCCAAAAATCCTCAAATTTTTTTTAGTCTCATCAGACAGACGGCAAGAGAAATAAAGGAAAGAAAGTATTGAATGGATAAAATAGGATTATTTTTAATAATTTAACTTACACGTGTTTCGGTCCGGAGTTTATCCATGTGTACATTATTCTATCTATTATATTATATATATATTATATATATATATATATATATATATATATATATATATATAATATAATTCAGAAAATGTAACATCACATATTGACAATGCTGAAACGTTTAACGTTAGCTAATACTTCAGACTATAATAAAATTATCCCCCGAATACCTTGTTTTTTTCATATTTCATATATCTGTATACGGTCGGATTTATTTCCATGTTCCCTAAGATATATATATATATATATATATATATATATATATGGCTGCTTTGTACAATGTTGCATTACACGCGGACTCTCCCTCGAAGAAAGATGAAGAAGGCTATGAAAAGTGAGAGAGAGAGAGAGAGAGAGAGAGAGAGAGAGAGAGAGAGAGAGAGAGTGACTCTCTGACATAGTTTTTTTTTATGGTATCTTAGCTACATCATATTGTTTAATGATCGAACTTATGAGGGTTGGGTGGGGGGAGAAGAATACTAATCGGTAAAACCAAGTGCAGAAATGGTCACTCGCTGGGAGTGTTGTTAAGTGCAAACGCCACAATGTGGTCAAGGGGAAATGGAGAGCAAAACAGAACAAACAGTTCGTCTCACGAAGTGAAAAGGTCTTTCAGTGTGAATATTACTTTGTTCTTTGCACAAGATAACTGCGTGTAAGTTACTTAACTAATACGGACGTTTATTCGACTCTTAATCGGGAATCGAAGAAATAAAACTAGAAGAAAACAGTGCAATCTATGTGCCATAAGTAAAGTCGACGGGGCGGCCTAAAGTCGGTATCAGCCAGTCAGCGAGGGAGTCTATCCCCTTTTCACTTGCGCTAGACCAAGGAGATTGTTTTAACATCTGAGGTGGAGCGCCACACCTACCATCAGCTCCTTAATTTACCGCACAGATCCCTGTGCTACTCATACGCTGAGTTGGCGAGGACCGGTATCGAACTAGGAACCTTGTGGTTTCTAGCCGAACGCTCTACCGACTGAGCTAACCCGGCCATTTATTACTATTTCTCGGAATTTTTTTAGATGAGGCTTGATAATTAGTATTATTTGTATTATTCGGACTATTGTCCTCATCTTCATTATTAACGTTTCGCCGGCCTTCTTCAAGTATTTCTCGTCAAACTCAGGAACCTTCTTGTCGTAATCGAGAGCCATCAAGAAGATTCCCGATTACGACAAGAAGGTACAACTAATACTAATTATCAACCCTCATCTAAAAAATTCAGAGAAATGAATCTCAACCCTTGGAACTCCAACGTCCTAGCAACAATACTGCCAATCAGTCAGTTGAATAGCATATTACATTTCCAACTATTTTTCAGACAGAATCAGGGCTGCGGAGTCGGAGTCGGAAGCAATTAAGCAGTCTAGGAGAAGGAAAACTCTGAATTTAAACCAGCTGTAAAAGTAAAAAAAAGTAAAGTCGTCGGGATGGCATAAAGTCGGTATCAGCCTGAAGTCGGTATCAACCAGACAACGAGGGAGTATTCCCTTTTCACCAGCGCTAGACGAGATTATTTTAGTGTCTGAGGAGAAGTGCTACACCTACCATCAGCTCCTCACTTTACCGCACTGATCCTGTGCTACTCATACGCTGAGTTGGTAAGTGCCGGTAACGAACCAGGAACCTTGAAAATTGGCCTTGTGTCACATCCTACCCGTGGCTGAGGAGTTGGTTAAATACACACTTCCCGCGCCATGGAATTGTAACTAGTACACTATAGTGGGTAGTTGTAGACCAAAGATAAAACTGTCTCAAGGTCACAATTGAGGAGCAACTTGTAAGTAAGAAAAGTGCTATGCTCATCATAAAATTCAAAGAGCGAATATCAGTCTCGAACAGGCTTGAGATTAAACTGTAGCGACTGTCTGCCCCTGTTAGGTCCAGAAGAGTTTTCTTCATTGCTGCAGGTTTCCGCCGATAGGTGGCGAGAGTATTTAGGCAACAGCCCGGGAATTCTGAGTTCTCTGGGACAGGCAAATACTTCACATGGTTTAGACGCTTGTGCCTCTTACCCTTAAGGGCGTTGCCCCCCAGCCATCTATCAGTAAGTGACACTCCTTAGTACATAAGTCCTACAATCTACTTTCTTTATGCATGTTTATATATTTGTTTTGAATGTATTTCTCCGTATACTCACGGAATAAAGTCTGTTGTTATCTTATAACTTTGTCGGAATATTTCATGTACTCGACAAAGTTTAAAATGAATAATTATATTTCATTTCTATCATAACCAGGCGAGCACCTAATTTCAAATCCTATTTAATTTCACTCGTCTAATTAAACAGGATTCGAAAACTCTTAGATGGAATTGAATAGATTGAAATCTATTAACTATTATTAGTAACTCGTCGCCATCTTCCGACTCCGACCCCGACTCCGACTCCACAGCCCTGATTCTAGGTTCATGGCTGAAAAATAACTGAAAACGTAATCTGTTATTCAACAGACTGATTGGCAGTAGTGTTGCTAGGACGTTGGAGTTCCAAAGGTTGAAATTCATATTCAACAAAGTTTAAAATGAATAATTATCTTTCATCGGTATCCTAATCAGGCGAGCATCTAACTTCAAATTCTGTTTAATTACATGAGTGAAATTAATTCAAGTTGGCGACGAGTTACTTTTGAAAAGATTTCAATCTATTCAATTTCCGTCAAAGAGTTTGCTGGCGGGGAATTGTCTCATCTAATCACAATAAACAAAACATCTCCAAGGTTTTGACAAAATGGCGGCTTCTATCTCGCAGATTCAGATACAATCTCTTGTAATAAAATCAAACGTGTTAGTGTGAAATGCGTTGTTTTTAAACAAGAAGAAAGTAGTTGAAAAGCTCTTAATTGGACAATCAACAGATATTTGGTTCAAGAGGCTTTTAAAATTACTCTCTCTTTTTCTTTCTTTCTTCCTTTCTCTCTCTCCCCTCTCTCTCTCTCTCTCTCTCTCTCTCTATATATATATATATATATATATATATATATATATATAATCCAAAAGTCCAGAGAAGAAATCTTCCTTACGACACAAGAGTTTTATTTAAAAAAAACCTGTCGCAGTTTGAGAGCTCAATGTGTGCTCTTAATGTAAGAGTCACAAAGCAAATATATAAGTAAAGAAACAACAAAAGACTTAGAGATTTAGCATTATAGTCTGTTTCAGGGAGCTTAGACAAAGTGTCTAACTTTCCCGACTCCATGCAAATGCGAATTCGCATCTGATGAGTCGGGAGAGTTAAACACTTTGTCTAAGCTCCCTGAAATAGACTATAATGCTAAATCTCTAAGTCTTTTGTTATTTCTTTACTTATATATATATATATATATATATATATATATATATATATATATATATATATATATATAATAGTGTATGGTTATCATTATGTCACTTGGTGAGTTAGTGGTGGGCCAAGATTTTGCTGTATTATGAGGGGAGTGCTCAATATCAGTGATGGAGCTATTATATATGTAAGAATAAATAAGTATATATTAGTTTGTGTGTATATACTTATTCCATGGCCATGATTCTGCGACCCTGTGTTTTTTGCCTTTCTTTTCGGCATTTTGATGAATGCCGAAAAGAAAGGTATAAAACACAGGGTCGCAGAATCATATCCACTAAATCTTCCCCCGAGAATGTAAAAGAGCCTAGTCGCCAGTGGCCAAGGGGGATTTGTATTCACGATTGATACTGAATGTAATCATTGACTATCAATATTACAACTTTGTTGTGTCTATTTTGTAGTCTTGGCTCAGTCGGTAGAGCGTTCGGCTGGAAACCACAAGGTTCCTAGTTCGATACCGGCCCTCGCCAACTCAACGTATGAGTAGCACAGGGATCTGTGCGGTAAAGTAAGGAGCTGATGGTGGGTGTGGCACCCCACCACAGATGCGAAAACAATCTCCTTGGTCTAGCGCTAGTGAAAATGGGATAGACTCCCTCGCTGATTGGCTGATACCAACTTTAGGCCACCCCGACGACTTTACTTATATTAGATACTAAGTTTGACAAAAGTTTATTTCAATTTAGAAAACTTCATTAAAAAAAGACCGCTTTAAGGTGTCCGGTCGTGGTGTAATTGTGAGAAAGCAAGTCTCGCAAATCCGTTACTACTTAAAAGCGAGTTCGATCCTCGCAGGATACCCCATACTTGTGTCCTTGTGTCAAATACTAACCGTACGGTAAATATTCTAAAAAGATAGCTTTTGATCGTATTATGATATTACCCATTTAAAAAAAAATCAAACATGGCGTATATTTGTTTACTAATTCTATCATTGAAGAGAGGGAAAAAAAAAACTAAATAATATTTTCGTCATTTTATGCAAAATGCACTGCAAGTGAAACATTTTTAAAAGAAAGTTAAAAGCGTTCTCTTTTTTTATCTTAATATTGACCCAATATTTAATCGTACTAATTTTAATCCACTTAATTTCTTATTCTAAAGCAGCGAAAATCCGATTTAGGGCTTAAATCCTCTGTCCTGCAAAATATACTGTTTTAGCCAGTCCATTGGATAATACCTGGGTTTTGGTTGGATTATTCGAAGAACCGGACATATGTTTAGATTTAAGGCAAAATTATCTCACCGCTTAAAAGTAATAAAATAAGGAATTAGATTCGTACTTGGGTTTTATAGTGACGTTTTGTTTCGTGTATTTACGACCAAAATGATTTGTGAGATGAATGATATAAAAAATAAATTGCTCTTATTAAATTTGAAGATAATTATTCGTATTTAAAAGACGTCTTATTTATTTTCATAATTTAATTACATGGGTTGTTTATTTTGTTCTTACGGCATATCAACCCTTTTTGGGTTATTTAACGCCGAATCAAGTGATTTTTGATAAACAAAGGACAGATTTTATTGAACAGGCACATGCTACTCACCTTCGTTGATACTTTATGTAACTCGAATGCCGAATCAAGTGATTTTTGATAAAAAAAGGACTCAGATTGGTCACCTGATAATGTATATACTCACCTTCGTTATCTAGCGGGAACGGCTACTTTCAATGTAATTGACCTTAATTTATCAACATTAATAATAGTATTTTTATAAACCAATGACTCAGATTTCACCTTATTATTAACAGGCTCCACTTTTTTTTTTTCGTTGCGTTGAATTTCCACGGATCCTACTTGGAAGAAATATTTTAAAACTCAAGCAGCACCAGAAGAAGATATCTATCTATCTACACATATATAAAGGGCAGTTGTGTCTGTGTGTATGTCCGGAGGAAACTTCGAAAATAAAACAATTAACGACAAAGTGAATATATATACACATTAAATATCACCAGGGCTTGGTTTTTGAGCAAAAATAATGAAGATTTTTATTTATATTTATGAAGATAACTAAAGAAATAAGATTTAAATGATAACAGCATATAATTTTTTTGCATTTAATATTGTAAATAGTAGACATTCATTTTTCTTCTAGAGTGGCTTGATCAACGCAAGAATTTTTTTTACGAGGGAATTTTAATGGGACATCCTGCGAGGGTCCAACTCACAATTCAGTTATAAATTATTACTGAATCATGAGTTGGATCCCGAAGGATGCCCATGGACTTGCGAGACTAACATAAAAAATCATGTACGCATGCGCATATGAAGTCAGGCAGCATACAAGATGGCCGCTGCATTTCAGTTAAAGATTTCTTCCCGAGACTTTTCACCATTTGCCTTTCACACTCCTGTCAATGTAGACGTCGGCTGGAGCTAAACACCTTCCCAAATCAAATTAAGCTATTAACTCAAGCGCCATATTCGCAGCGCCGCAAATTGGACAGCGCGCAAGCATTCTATTTTATCGTAAATTTGGGTTATCTGCCCCTTAATCAGTACCTGGAATCAGACGCCAGGGGGTAGAGCCCTAAAAAATCTTCAGAACAGAATCCATTTTTAGTAGCGGCCGAATTAAGGTCAGCATCATTTAGTCTAGGCACCCACAGGGGTAAGACCAGACAAATTCAACGAACAGTGAGAGGCAACACGGGGAATTCAACAGGCTGAGAACACAGTAATTGTTCTTGTAATTGTTCTTAGTAGTGGCCATCAAGAACAATTACAGAAACAATTACTGAAACATTACTCCAAACAGCAAAGTAACCTTGTCTCATACATATATAATATTTCCCGCCGAGTATACACCTCTGGCAACTTTGCTATGAACTTTACGAACTCTTACACAAACACTTTGAACACTTTTTCCTGAAAATACATTTTGTACACTTAACTCAAAACTTCACCTTGGTTAGAGGGGATCAAAGTGTAGTATCTGTTCCAGGTTCTATGCTCTGAGACTTACCTAATCCACCCGGCCTCGCTGGGGGTCCAGTGTGCTTCGGCCATTGGACCGGTAAAGTAAAATTAATAGCGTCGATCCCAGTAGGCGCCCCCTTGAGGGGGAGTGCAACGGGATCGACGCAATTTTTTGTCTACCACCCATGAGCTTCGGTTTGTGGGTGGGCCCACATAAAAATGTCCTTGTTCAAGCCTCATAAGTGGGATGAGAGGAAATACCCTTACTCACAACTTCATATTTAATATTATTATTATTCGCGCATGCAGCACGGGTATCCATGATCTTTCCCTGGAAATATAACTGGTCGTCCTTGCTGGGCACCCCACACTTGCATGTCCATGTGTTGGCTTCCATAGGAGAACGTCGCTTATGAGTTCATCCTTGCTTCTCCAGCAATGCCTTGTCCGTCTCACTCTAGTTTGTGAATGGGGGGCAGGTGACCGTAGAGCTGTTTACTTGTGGGGTGCTGTTTCCACGACTTATTCAAGACTGAACGCAGCATTCTTGTGCACTCCCATCTAGTTAATTCTCAAGACGCTTTCTTAGGTATCCAAGTGTGCAGCCATATAGCAGCACCGACACAACCACAGCCTGGAAGAACTGTCGCTTCAGCGTGTCAGTTACTTTACTTCTGTTTATTTTAATCATGTATATACAACCTGTCTCTTTAAAACGGTGTTGAATTGCACATAGACCGAATATGTACATGGAAATTAATCAGCAGAGAGATTATCGTTAACATCATCGAATGATCAAAATAAGAATCGAATCTATTATGCACATTATCACCATTCATATAATCATTCATAAACATATAGTGAGTAAAAAAGATAGTATTTCTAGAGTCACAAACTTAGAATTAACATTAAGCACAGCCCCAAAAGCTTATAGTTGTTATGTTTTATAAAGAAAATTGAAGCCACGAATGTGGTGACAGACAGGTCAAGAGTTAAGAATAAAACGAACAACTTGAAATAGGAAAAAAAGACATGTATTACAGATATATAACAATAAGGTTGCAAACTTTTAGTTTGCCTGCACAAATGTTTACAATTTGTCCACTTAACTGAAATCCTGAGGTAGGGTGAATTATCGGAATCCCCTGCTAGGGCTTATCTCGTCGTAATGCTGGATATGAGAGACGTTCAATTTGTGGTCCGTCTTCGATGCTGGTCGAGCAGAAAAGGAAGAATCTAGCCAGTGATTGGTTGGTTCCATAGTGAGGCTCGTAGACAAGGACGATAACTCCTACCTCAGATTTCTTGATAGTTTTTACATACAGATAAAATACGGAACACTGAATGATAATGCAAGACCAGGTTGTTGGAAAATTAACAAAGTTTTATTTAACAGGATAGAGAATGCTTTTACCCTAAAAGTGACCTAACTAGGTCAACCGTGCTCTGCACGTGCGTCCACTCACAACCAAACCCAACCCAAAAGTGACATGGCGGAAACCCCACTTCCGGGTTCCCATCAGTCTCCTACTGATCAAATGGGGAGAAACTCTATTTTTGTTCGGTCTTACTAACAATAGTAATAGCCAATCTACTTTATACGGTTAAGCATAAAAATAAAAGATTTGGTTTAGTCAACCTGATGGACACAAAGGATACAATTTAGTATTATACTTACATTGTAAATTGAGCCCCTTGCTAAAAAAACAAAATCAAAACAAAACAAAACAACAGCACCGGTTGTTAGTAAACAAAATCAACAGCCGATACAAACCAAAGACACGTAGAGGCACATAAAAAATAAATAAGCATGTCTGTCGTTTTAAGTTTTATTTTAAAAAAAATAACAATATTAGTTTATCTTTTGAGCAAAAATTTTTTTTCACATATGCTATCAACAACAACACGAAATAACTAATTAAAAAAAAAAATTAAAATCAAAAACTATTTTAGTATAAAAACGTGCCTTTCGTTTTTTATCGGCTGCTGATTTTGTTTACTAACAACCGGTGAAAAGCAAAATTCAGTTCCTTTCAAAACTGATCTCGCCTAGGGTGCCTATTGGTTACTTAGTCCATTATTACTACTGTTGTTGTTTGCTCTTTTCGTTTTTCTTCTCACGGTTTCTTTCTTTCTTTCTTTTTATATTTTGAGTTATTTGAAAAGGTTTTCCTTCGACTGTTGGTCATACGTTCTTTAACTCACTACCATAACTGATGTTAGAATCTTGAACCCACAGACAAAAACAGAATTAGATAATCTCATCTTTTATGAAGACGATTTATGCTGGTAAATAACTAAGAACTTTTCGGATTTACTTCCTGAAAATAACGATTGATCCTTTCTTCTTTCATGTGTGACTTGTAGACACAAGTTTACGATCGGATTATCGTCGAAATTAATCCACGACGGACATTCCCAAAGACCTTATCAATAATTGGACTCATTAAGAAAAAAAAAGAGGAAAGGAATAATGTTTCGCTTTCTTTGTTAGAGATGAACTCTAATTGTAACTTTATATTTTTGCTTTCTTTTTAAGGTGTCATTTGTATTAAAAAAATCTTTTAATGTTTAAATCAAACGTTTTATTTATTTGAAATATATTGGCTTTTCAGTCTCGGAAGACTATAATATATTTTTTGCGCCCCTGATGATACAGCGCCTCCTCTGACTGTAAAGTCCAATGTTTGAAAACATACATCTTGCCCAGGCTCATTTTTTGTGCCCTGGAGGGGAAACTGTGCTGTGAGGGCACAGCATGGGAGGTCAACAGTCACCGGTTGAAATACAGGGTGTTTTTAAAAAAAAAGTTGATATATGAGATGTACAATGAATTTCAGAAAAATTGATACGATTTTGTAATCTAATAACTCGACCAATTCTCGTTCAGATGAATTCAAATGCATCATGCGTAAAACAACTCAAAGTACTGTTTAATGTTTAACTCTTTGCCTACCAAATTTCCCCACGGCTGTACCAAATTTTATTGGTATTTCTTTTACCTCTATGATTGGATATTTCAAAGTTCGGACCATATAACCTTTAATCACCCCATCTGCGGTCTCGATTCATAAGAACATGTTTTTCATTTACACCGTCAAAATCCGGTTGTGTAACAGACGATTTTTAGAACTTTTAAAAAAATCATAAAACTAACCCCTAACCCTAACCTTAACCCCTAACCCTAACCCCTAAATTACCACATCCAGGATGTGGTAATTGCATTTCACTTTCCAAATACGTATATAATTTTTTTTTTGCCAAGTGTTATAGTATTAATCGATTATTTTCGGTTGGTACGATCCTCTTGGTCTTTTCCTTTTTTCACTTTTTTTCCCCAGGTGAAGTTAGGTAGTATATTTTCATTATCAAACTATTTGCCGGTTTTTTCTTACTGCAAGGGTTTACCAAAAAGTTTTGCATATATATATATATATATATATATATATATATATATATATATATATATATATATCATTCATACCGAAGCTCACCATTCATAATCTAAAAATATTTATCTTTATGTATTCTTAATTTCTGCATTTATTTTATTATAAATTCTACATTAAAAAAATTGCATTTAACATAATTGCCTGTGTCAGTTGCACCTTTGCGTGATCATGTGCTTCAGCATTTAGTAAGTGCGTCACCAGTTGTCGTGGTAACTGGATAGTAGGGCGCTGATTGGTCAAAAATTATATCGTCATGGTCAAAGTTGTGGAGAGTATTTTTAGAGAGGTGTTGCGTTGACGTCAAAACGAGGCTGCGCGGATTATAAATGGCGCCCCCAGGAGGGCGGGAAATTTTTAGAGATAACGTCTGAGAGATGGTGAGATTTTGTTTTAATCCAAATCAGGCGACCAAATCAGAAAGCAAGGACACACTACAGACTCAGACACACATAGACACAACACACACACACACACACACACGAATAGAGTAGGATGCATATAGGTTGACATGTAATGACTCTGGAATTTTTAAATGGTCCATAACATAGCGCAATGTTTTGATGGTTGTTTAGTTTGATTTTACGACATGTCAACCCTTGTTGGGTTATTTTATGCCGGCGACGTTCTGTTTTATTAATTCTTCTTGGGTATTTGAATTTTTAAAAAAACATATTTTTAAAACTCATTGAATAGCAAGTAGACTATTTCAGAGAAAATTAATGTTCCTTTCATTGGTCGTTTCTGTTTTGGTAAACACAACTTCAGTCTTGATACCTTTTTAACACAGTTTGTATCGTACTGGCCATAATTTAATAAACTCCTACCAAGTTTTTTTAAAATAAAAAGTTAATTTTCTTTTAACCCGAAGATATCAGTTATTTCTAAGGGAACAGTTGAGCCATGGCAGTATATTGGAGTAAAATCATAATTTGATGAGGGTGCCCGTTATCTCAAAGTTTAACGTCATACCCAGGACACAATTTTCACCTTAACATTATGGTACTTATCAAGCTTTTGAGACCGTAACATAGAGTTGCACGTAGGCTATGAGTATCCTATTACATAGAAAATGTTATATTTAGATAATGAATACTTTAGAATTTTCTTTTAGAATTTAAAAATAGACCATAGATATATTAAAAATAGAATATAAAAAGGTGAAATAATTTTTCAGATTGTAAACAATAGAAAAACTTCCGCTTGTAGTCCCGGGGGTGGAGGAAGGTCACATCCGCCTCCGCTCAAAACCTGGAACTTCCCTTTTTATTTTTAAATCTAGTTCCGGGGTCATTGATCGGTCAATGGCTGGTCCCCGTTGAGTTTTTACCCTTCCAAACTTTAACCTTTTTTGTTCTTATTTCTTTTTCTTCTCTTTCTCCAGAAATCCGATTACCGTTTTCTTTTTAATCCCCAAATTCTCCGTAGACCATAGTAATTACGCTACATTCATACTTACAACCTTGTGGTGTCACATCCTACGCGTAGCTAACGGGTTGGGCATTTACCTCGCTGGATGTCCCACTCGTGAGGTGCGTGTTGGGTAAATATATCCTCTCTTCTACCTTTTTTGGTTTCTATCCAAAAGAGTGGGCAGATATCTCTTCTTGAGAACCCATAACATTATACTTGGCTTAACTCAGTCGTTAGAACCTAGGCCTCGGAACTACGAGGTTCTGTGTTCAATACTGACCCTCACCAACTCTGCGCATGAGTAGCACGGCTTGGATCTGTGTGATAAAGTGGGTAGGTGTAATGCTCCACCTTCGACGCAAAGACAATCTCCCTGGTCTAATGAAAAGGGGATTGACTCTCTCGCTGTCCAGCTGATACCGACAATAGGCCACTCCGCCTACTTTAATTACTTGTTAAGCTCCACTAAATAAATTGACCCTGTGCCACATCCTGCTTGTGTGGAGAG
Source organism: Doryteuthis pealeii (assembly GCA_023376005.1). NCBI lineage: Eukaryota > Metazoa > Mollusca > Cephalopoda > Myopsida > Loliginidae > Doryteuthis > Doryteuthis pealeii. The sequence continues at coordinate 120,240,937 of CM042147.1, read as the reverse complement.
GTAGGTAAATGCATACATATCTAAAACATTCAACCACGATATTATAGGTATTACATTCATTAGAAGGCCCGGGTTAGCTCAGTCGGTAGAGCGTTCGGCTAGAAACCACAAGGTTCCTAGTTCGATACCGACCCTCGCCAACTCAGCGTATGAGTAACACAGGGGTCTGTGCGGTAAAGTAAGGAGCTGGTGGTAGGTGTGGCGCTCCATCTCAGATACAAAAAACAATCTCCTTGGTCTAGCGCTAGTGAAAAGGGGATAGACTCCAACGGTGATTGGCTGATACCGACTTTAGGCCACCCCGACGACTTTACTTTACTTGCATTCATTAGGAGCCAAATTAAAACGTACATAAATAGATAAATAGATAAATAGCGTGGGAAAGTAAATTAATTACATACCAATGGATGTAAATGAAACGATAAAAAAACGATTTAAGGAAGAAAAAAGAAAACAACAAAAACAGACAAAAAAACAAATAAAAAACAAATAAACAACCCCCCCCAAAAAAAAAAAAAATATATTAAAAAAATAATGAAGATAAAAAGCATTTGTAAATGAATCAGCCAAGAAAAGTGTTCAGCGTGTGTCGGAATCCATTTTAGACCGGTTCAATGTCCGCCATGATGGATATTATGTTAATGGTAGTTATTCTTTTTTTTTTAATTAAGATTCACCATTTCGACAATATACATTCCAAAGTTCCTTTTGAAACATGTTCATGATATTCTTTATGCCAAGCGTTTGGCACATATCCACATTAGTGGAACATTTAATCTAAAATCCGCTGCAGTGTAGCGATTACTCAAACCAACCATGTTTATACCAATGTGCTCACCTGGGCGTCCCATCATGGTGTAATGGGTAGCAAGTTGGTCTTGCAGCTCCATTACTACTGAATACTATTGAGTTCGATTCTAACTGGATGCCCCAAACCTCTGATATTGTGTTACACCATTCCCGTCGTGAATGGTTTGGTTTGGTTTGTTTTGTTTTACGGCATATCAAGCTCAGTGGGTCATTTAATGCCGATAAAGTTTTGAAATAAATCAATTCTTAATGGATAATACAATTTTTTTATAAATACATTTTTCTATTTAACCCATAGATGGGACCCTAACAGGTACTACCACTCCGGGTCAGAGTGGACCAGGGAGCAATGGTGATGAAGGGGTGCTCCACATTCCCCAAACCTCCAAAACTGGAACCTCACCATCAGATAGAGTTTAAGGTCATTCCCAGGACATGTAGACCAGCAGCCACCGCCTTCTAGAACCCATATGATAAAAAGGGGTTGGGGCTTACCATAAGGGCAATAGGGTTGGGAAAATCATATAGGTGCTAGGACTTGACGTGACCAGCCGATTGATCGGAGGGGGCCTCTCCGACCGCCCGTCTAGCCCAAGATAGGGCCCGTGGTGAATGGGTTTGGTAACTACCTGCTACTATGCTTACCTGGGCGTCCCATCCTAAATAGTGAAGTTAAACCGGTTGACCATGACAGAGTTCTTTTTCCAGAGTAGGTTGCGACTCATGATGCTTAAGGACGGGACCCTGGTGGCTGAGCAGTCCATGATATACAACACTTCTCTTTAGCCCTTGGGCTAGACGGGTGGTCGGAGAGGCTCCCTCCGATTAATCGGCTTGTCTCGTTAGTCACCAGCAACTATATGATTGTCCCGACGGTATTGCTCTTATGACAACCCCAACCCTTTTTATCATATGCTAAATACACACCCTAGTGAGGTCTTCAATCACATTAGGGGTAACACGTTTGAATTTAGAGTCTTCCTTCTCCTAAAAACCTATCACACAAACCATCCCAAGTAAGACGAACAAGACATGCTGGATATTACTGGAGAAGGAAGATCAAAATCACAAGTGACGTTCTCTTATTGACTCGTATACATCGGGTGTTGGTCGACGTATATTTCTTTTAGTTCGTGAAGTTAAACCCGTTAACCATAACAGAGTTTTTTTTCTCCAGAGTCATTCAGCCGTTTAAAGATGCAGAACCTACGGCCGAAATAAAACTTGATCTTTATAAGCCTATGTTATCTTGACAAATGTTTCTGTGGCATTTTCCTGACATTAGACAGAATTTGATATTGCGTTAAATGTAGACTATGGTAAAATTTACGCCCCTCAATTCACAGTCTACTAAATTTGTTGTCTATAACTTAATAGTTTGGTAGATAAGTTTACCATTTATTTTTTTATAATTGTCTTTGATTGGTAATAAACAAAAGAGATGCTCATTTTTTCAGTAAAATCTTCGACAGCTGACTTTAAAAAATACAATGTTTATAAATATCGTTTGGAAGTTTCTCCTTTTTTGATAAATCTTGATAAATGTTTCTATGGCATTGTCCCGACATTAGACAGAATTTAATCTTGCGTTGATCGTGGCACACTTAACAAAACACATTTGTAATAACCGTAGGTTAGCGAAAAGTTAAACCGTGTCAATTATTTACAGGTATTTTCCATGACTCTGAATTACCAGTTACATTTTAAATTCTATACAATCGCACACAATTAATAGACAACTTATTAATTATGTAATAATAAGAAACGAATTTTTCCACACATGTTCAAGGACAATATTAAACAGTTGATGTTAAGTCAGGTTTGGTTTGGTTTCTTTGTTTAATGA
>CM042147.1:120228281-120233281 GCA_023376005.1 Doryteuthis pealeii | reverse complement strand
GAGAGAGAGAGAGGGGGGAGAGATAGGAAGACAGAGGTAGAGACGTAAGCTGAAGATGGGCCATCACTTCCGCGCAGAGCTGATCTATGTACGTCTTTGCTGCGCGGATGCTGCACGAAGGACCTTCCGGGGGTAATGAATGATAGGGAAGGATGGCGAGAGATTGTCATGGATATCCGCGCTGCCAGCGTGACAGGATGATGATGATGATGATGATAGGCATTAAATAACCCTGGACGGGTTAAGATTAAAAATCAATCATTAATCATGTAATCAGTTTGGTCAGTATAAGAAAGGAAGAAAAGAGAAGAAAGAAAAAAAATTTTCTTCAATCTCTTTTTTGAACTCTACCGATTTTCGAAAATGTTTGATGACCAAAATATTGATTTTTCGCTTTTGGAGAATTTCCATCAGGTATTTCTTGAGTTTAATCTGTGATTTTTTTTTAAAGAAAAATGAATTAAGGAATCCAATCATTTAGAAATTGAATGTTGACTTGTTTAATTTGAAACGTTGATTGAGTATCTCTCTCTCTCTCTCTCTCTCTCTCTCTCTCTCTCTCTCTCTGAAACGTTGATTGCGTATTTTCTCTCTCTCTTTCTCTCTCTCTCTTGAAATGTTAATTGCGTATTTTCTCTCTCTCTCTCTCTCTCTCTCTCTTTCTCTCTCTCTCTTGAAATGTTGATTGCGTATTTTCTCTCTCTCTCTCTCTCTCACCCCCTCTCTCTCTCTCACCCCCTCTCTCTCTTTCTCTCTCTTGAAACGTTGATTGAGTATTTTCTCTCTCTCTCTCTTTCTCTCTCTGTCTCTCTCTCTCTCTCTTGAAACGTTGATTGATTATTTCTCCCCCCTCTCACTCTCTCTCTTGAAACGTTGATTGAGTGTCTCCTTCTCTCTCTCTCTCTCTCTTGAAACGTTGATTGAGTATCTCCTTCTCTCTCTCTCTCTCTCTCTCTCTTGAAACGTTGATTGAGTATTTCTTTCTCTCTTTCTCTCTCTTTCTCTCTCTCTCTCTTTCTCTCACTCTCTATCTTGAAACGTTGATTGAGTATTTCTCTCTCTCTCTCTTTCTCGCTCTCTCTTTCTCTCACTCTCTATCTTGAAACGTTGATTGAGTATTTGTCTCTCTCTCTCTAAAACAGAAACGACATTAAAGTGGGAAAAATCATCTAATTATTCAGTGACGTCACAAAACGTGACTTGTGTTGATCAACTAGTCAACGTTTTAATCTAATTTTCCTTGAATTTATATAAAGTAATCACCAGAACTCCCCCTCCCCCTCTCTCTCTCTTAATCTCGTTATGTAGTTACATTGCCAAATACACACGAAGAGGTCATTCACCTGCTTGATTAAGATTCTGTGCAAAATTGAAAAACACGTCAAATGGAAGCGATTTTATGCTATATATTAGGGGAGATAACTCTTCCCTAAAAAGAACATTGAACTCTTCAGAAATAGGGAACAGAGAATGTTTTAGTGGCCATCCTTTAGGCTTCAAGCAAGAGCTCTTGTCCAGCAGAGATCCTTTGTGTTGAGCAGAACCCGATCCTTGGTAAAGAATCCTTTGGTTGTTCCTTGGTGCCCCTCAGTCTTGCAAGTCCTTCGTCAATGATTGCAAATGGACGTCTCTCAGTATCAGCAATTAAGCAATTAACCAGCCACGGGCTGTTGATTGGTTGAGGTTTAAACCACGTGGCCTCGCATAGTCTATAAATTTAAGTGGTAGATTGCAGCACGACTTATATACTACAAATTAAAGCGCTTGGAGGCGCGTGGTCTAATAGTTAGAGTCGTAGGAAATGGACTCGTCGACCCGAGTTCAATTCCTCGACGAAGCTGTTTACATTTCACATGGCGCTAATACACTTGGGAAAGGTATGAATCCATATATTCTCCCTCCAGCTATGGGTAAATAGCAGGGCAGACTGGGCTCTTTGACCATGGCTAAGTAACCAGTCTAGGAGAAGGAAAACTCTGAATTCAAACCAGTTAAACTCCGCTTAAGAAATTGACCTTGCGTCACATCCTGCTCGTGCGGAGGGGTTGGTAAATATATATATATATATATACTACAAATTATCCAACACAAATTCATGGTTGCCGTATCAAGATTAAAGAGCTCAGTCTGCCCTACTATTTACCCATAACTAGAGAGAGAATAGTTGGATTCATACTTTTCTAAAGGGTATTAGCGTTATGTGAAATGCAAATGTATAATTGTATAAATGTGACTTTGTTCTTGGTTTTTTTTAATATTAGAAAACTATTTGATAAGAATTCATAAGATTTTTTCCAGAGGTTATGGATTAAATGTTTCTATAAATCGAGGACAATATTTTGGATAATGCTTTTTGAGATTATGCCATGTTCGGTTTTCAAAAATTAATTTTCACACCGCCCAGAGGCGTTTTTTTTTTGCTAGTTAAATTTTTTGCTAGTTAAATTTTTTCAAAAATTAATTTAGAAAACGGTAAACAAGCTAGACTGATCAATCCTAATTGTTCTGGCTTGTTTACCGTTTTCGAAATTAATTTAAAAAAAAATTTACCTAACAAAAAAACAAAAAAAACGCCTTCTGGCGGTGTGAAAATTAATTTTTGAAAGATTTTATCTGAGGGGATAAGAGTTTAAGGATTCTGTGTCAGAGTGTTTGTACCATAAGTAAGTAAAATCATCAAATTTATTAAAGTAGTAAAAAAAAAATAAAGCAATTTGAAATGGAAGTTTAGTTCTGTTGCATGCATGTATTAATTATTTATTGAATAATATTTTGAATATTTTACACATAAATTCAACATCAAATCGTAGGTATTTATTTATTTGTAAATTTTTAAGTTTACGTTTTAATAGTGAAAAAAAAAATGACTATTTCTTGTTTGTAAATAATTTTCTCATAAAACTCTATGCGTTAGATAACTTTAAATATATATTTAAATAAAAAAACTATATATAAATATATAATACCAGGCATGTATTTATCAAAACTTGGTTTTAAAAGACAATAAGGACCGTCTAAGTTTACATACACAACTTTTATACTACAAGGTTCATCTTTATTCTACTTATTGACAATTTTGAGCAATATGACGTAAGCAGTGACGTAGTTTCGGTTACAGACAAATAGAGACCGAATCTCCATTACTAATAGATGTTAGTATTTTTTTTTTAGATCAGGAGAAAATTCCTCTAAAAATGCTGATGGTGACACAGATTTTTTTGACATTGTTGCTGGAGACCTACAAGGAGATATATTAGCACCATATATATTTATAACGTCTAGATGAACGTCATTAGATCTCACGAAAGAAAAAGGCTTCACGCTAAAAAGGTGAGAAGCCGGCAAATATCTAACAGAAATCATTACAGATGCAGACTACGTAGATGATCTAGCACTTCTCGCAAATGCACTCGCACAAATCGAATCACTGCTGCATAGCATTGAGAAGGTGACAAGAGGCATTTGCTTCTATCTGAACTCAGATAATATGTTTAACTGATCATCCAATTAAGTATTGAACAGGTTCATAGTTACTTCTCTGAATTGTGTAAGTTAATTAAGCATGAGTGTTTTATTTTGTGATATTAGCGGAAATCGGCGCTTTCAGCGTGACTTCACGGTAATTTATATTTTGACATATATGTATTATCCAATATACGCAGATCTATAAGAGTTATTTATTGTTAGAGGACTACCCCCCCCCCCAAAAAAAAGAATCTATTATTTGTACACACCTGTTTGGTGTAAATGAGATCATTCATTTTACTATAGATTCTGGATGACAAAAAACAAACAAGGGGAAGAAGAAAAAAAGAAAAAGACTGGACTAAAGTTCAACACGAGATTAAACATCATTAGAGGAGACTTACCTCGTGGAGCGAAGCGGGCGCGAACATGTCTTGCTTGCTTGAGGTCTCGGAAGAAAAGAAAATATGGCTGCCTTAGCACCGTAATTTGAAGAAATGCGTTCTCAAAGCCACGAGATTTGGAAAGAATCTATTTGCACGTATGCAAATTTTTCGAGATCAAAAACGAAAAAAAAAAACAAAAAAAAACGGAGTTCATGTGTTTTAAACAAGATGGAGACATCTCCACACTGGATGACGATCCTCTGAAATTAGTTGACCAGTTCACATACCTAGGCAGCAATATCTCATCTACAGAAAGCGATGTCAATAAACGCATAATAGGAAAGACATGGACAGCTATAGATAGATTATCTATCATATGAAAATCTGATCTCTCTAATAAGATAAAGCGACAATTCTTCCAAGCTATAGCCGTATCAATGCTACTGTAACTCTGCACCACTTGGACTCAAACGAAACGCAGCGGCATCTCTCAAAAAGTAGCTGAACGACCACTTGACTCCTATCACATTAGGTAGGACGAAGAAGATATGATGGTCACTGCTGGAGAAGCAAGGATGAACTCATAAACGACGTCCTCCTGTAGACACCTACATATGGACGCACCAGTGTAGACTGAACAACAGAAACTTCATCAATCAGCTCAGTGTAGATGCTGGATGCCTGTGGAAGACCTGCCAGGACGATAACCGATAGGATGGATGGGTGAAGAGAGAGAGAGAGAGAGAGAGAGAAGAGAGGAGAGAGAGAAATATATATATATATATATATCATTTCCGGAAATTTGATCTCTCAGTGACCGTAAAATACATAAACATTCCTATGTACTTAATATAGTTTAAAAACACCAGTCCCCGTTAGCTGTCAGTGGGCGAGGGGATAAGATATCGGACTACCATGCGGTCAGTCTGAGTTGCCTAGCCAAGGATAGTTGTGCCTAGCTACACTGAGAGCGTGAAAACGCCGAAACACGTGTCTGTGGATGACTTATTAATATATGCTCCCATAAATTTGGTAATGAGCCTCTCTAATTGGGTAATTTAAATTAAACTCTCGCTACTAAGCAAAATAGCAATGATCATTTCCCCGGAAATTTGATCTCTCAGTGACCGTAAAATACATAAACATCCT
>CM042147.1:120186215-120228181 GCA_023376005.1 Doryteuthis pealeii | reverse complement strand
AATTCAAACAGCTGAGAAAAACACTAGTAATTGTTCTTGTAATTGTTCTGATGGCCGTAGTCGGCCAGCAAGAACAATTACAAGAAAAATTACTGAAACATTTACCCAAACAGCAAAGTAACCTTGTCTCATTACATATATAATATTTCCACTATACACCTCTGCAACTTTGCTATGACTTTACGAACTCTTACACAACACTTTGAACACTTTTTCCCTGAAAAATACCATCTTTTCACATTAATCAAACATTCACCTTGGGTTAGAGGGGATCAAAGTGTAGTATCTCCAGGTTCTATCTCTGAGACTTACCTAATCCACCCGGCTCGACTGGGGTCCAGTGTGCTCGGCCATTGGACCGGTAAAGTAAATTAATAGCGTCGATCCCAGTAGGCGCCCCCTTGAGGGGAATGCTAACGGATCGAGCAATGTTTATGTCTTACCACCCAATGAGCTTCAGGTTTGGGGTGGACCCCACATAAAAATAGTCCATGTGTGCAAGCCCTCAAAGTGGGAGAGAAGGCAAATACCCTTAAACTCACAACTTCATATTTTGCATCCAATAAATTATTAACGGAATATTATAATTTATATTCGCCTGTAAGGTACCTTTCCTGAGTAGCAAATCTATTGTTACTATCTTTTTACTATCATCATGTCGCGCATGCAGCACGGTATTCCATGACAATCGTTTCGCCCCAACCTCCCTAATCATTCATTACACCTGGAAAGCTCCTCCGCGGAGCAGCCAGCATCTTCACATAACTGGTTCAATGTATGTCCTTGCTGGCACCCACACTTGCATGTCCATGTGTTGGCTTCATAGGAGAACGTTCGTTATGAGTTCATTCCTTGCTTCTCAGCAGTGTCCTTGCATGCCTTGTCCTGTCTCACTCGGCATAGTTTGTGAGATGGGGGGCAGGACCGTAGAGCTGTTTACTTGTGGGGTAGCTGTTTCCACGACTTAGTTCAAGACTGAACGCAGCATTCCTTGTGCAGCTCCATATAGTTAATTCTCAAGACGCTTTCTTAGGTTCCATGTGGTGCAGCCATAAGCAGCACCAGACACAACCACACCTGGAAGAACTGTCGCTTTCAGCGTGTCCAGTTTTTTTTACTTACTTCTTGTTAATTTTAATCCTGTATATACAACTGTCTTCCTAACGTGTTGGAATGCACATAACAAAAAGATCCCCGAAATATGTACATGTGACAAATTATCAGCAGAAAGGAGATTTATCGTTAACATCATCGAATGATCAAAAATAGAATCGAATCTATTACGCAATTTATCACCATTCATGTAATCATTCATAAAACCATATAGTGAGTAAAAAAGATAGTATTTCTAGAGTCACAAACTTTAGAATTAACATTAACACAGCGCCCCAAAAGCTTATAGTTGTTATGTTTTATAAAGAAATCGAAGCCACGAATGTGGTGACAGACAGGTCAAGAGGTTAAGAATAAACGAACAACTTGAAAATAGGAATAAAAACATGTATTACAGATATATAAACAATAAGGTTGGCAAACTTTTAGTTTTGTCCTGCACAAAATGTTTACAATTTGTCCACTTAACTGAATCCTGAGGTAGGGTGAATTATCGGAAATCCCCTGCTACGGCCTTATCTGGACGTAATGCTAGATATGAGAGACGTTCAATTTTGTGGTCCGTCTTCGATTGTGGTTCAGCAGAAAAGGAAGAATTCTTAGCCAGGATTGGTTGGTGGTTCCATAGTTGAGGCTCGTAGACAAGGACGATAACTCCTACCTCAGATTTCTGGATAGTTTTACATTACAGATAAAATACGGAACACTGAATGATAATGCAAGACCAGTTGTTGAAAATTAAGAAAGTTTTTATTGGACAGGATAGAGAATACTTCTACCCTAAAAAGTGATTTAACTATGGATCAACCGTGCTCTGCTCGTGCGTCCACTCACTCAAAACAAATCACCCAACCCAAAAGTAACATGGCGGAAAACCCAACTCCGGGTTTCCATCAGTCCCTACTGATCAAAGGGGAGCAACTCTATTTTTGTTCCGGTCTTACTAACAATAGTAATTAGCCAATCTACTTTATACGGTTAAGCAAAAAATAAAAGATTTGGTTTTATCAACCTGATGGACACAAAGGATACAATTTAGTATTAACTTACATTGCTAAATGGAGCCCCTTGCTAAAAAAACAAAAAATCAAAACAAAACAAACAACAGCAACCGGTTGTTAGTAAACAAAAATCAAACAGCCGATACAACCAAATACACGTAGAGGCACATAAAAAATAAATAAGCATGCTCTGTCATTTTAAGTTTTATTTTAAAAAAAATAACGAATATTAGTTTATCTTTTGAGCAAAATAATTTTTTCACATTATGCTAACAACAAAACAACATGAAATAACTAATTTAAAAAAAAAAAATTAAAATCAAAAACTATTTTAGTATAAAAACGTTGCCTTTTCTTTTTATCGGCTGCTGATTTTGTTTACTAACAACCGGTGAAAAGAGCAAAATTCAGTTTCTTTCAAAACTGATCTCGCCTAGGGTGCCTATTGGTTACTTAGTCATTATTACTACTGTTGTTGTTTGCTCTTTTCGTTTTTTCTTCTCACGGTTTCTTTCTTTTCTTTCTTTTATATTTTGAGTTATTTGAAAAGGTTTCCTTCGACTGTTGGTCATACGTTCTTTAACTCACTACCATAAATGATGTTAGAATCTTGAACCCACAGACACAAAACAGAATTAGATAACTCATCTTTTATGAAGACGATTTATGCTGGTAAATAACTAAGAACTTTTCGGATTTACTTCCTGAAAATAACGATTGATCCTTTCTTCTTTCATGTGTGACTTGTAGACACAAGTTTACGATCGGTATTATCGTCGAAATTAATCCGCGACGGACATTCCCAAAGACCTTATCAATAATTGGACTCATTAAGAAAAAAAAAAGAGAAGGAATAATGTTTCGCTTTCTTTGTTAGGGATGAACTCTAATTGTAACTTTATATTTTTGCTTTCTTTTTAAGGTGTCATTTGTATTAAAAAAAAAAATCTTTTAATGTTTAAATCAAACGTTTTATTTTATTTGAAAATATTGGCATTTCAGTCTCGGAAGACTATAATATATTTTTTGCGCCCCCTGATAATACAGCACCTCCTCTTACTGTAAAGTCCAATGTTTGAAAAACATACATCTTGCCCAGGCTCATTTTTTGTGCCCTGGAGGGGAAACTGTGCTGTGAGGGCACAGCATGGGAGGTCAGCAGTCACCGGTTGATACAGGGTTGTTTTAAAAAAAGTTGATATATGATGTACAATGAATTTCAGAAAAATTGATATGATTTTGTAATCTAATAACTCGACCAATTCTCGTTCAGATGAATTCAAATGCAGCATGCGTAAAACAACTAAAAGTACTGTTTAATGTTTAACTCTTTGCCTACCAAATTTCCCCCACGGCTGTACCAAATTTTATTGGTATTTCTTTTACCTCTATGATTGGATATTTCAAAGTTCGGACCATATAACCTTTAATCACCCCATCTGCGGTCTCGATTCATAAGAACATGTTTTTCATTTACACCGTCAAAATCCGGTTGTGTAACAGACGATTTTTAGAACTTAAAAAAAAAATCATAAAACTAACCCCTAACCCTAACCTTAACCCCTAACCCTAACCCCTAAATCGTCTGTTAAACAACCGGACTTTGACGGTGTAAATGAAAAACATGTTGGATTCGTACCTTTCCCAAGGGTATTAGCGCAAAGTGAAATGCAATTACCACATCCAGGATGTGGTAATTGCATTTCACTTTCCAAATACATATATAATTTTTTTTTGGCCAAGTGTTATAGTATTAATCGATTATTTTCGGTTGGTACGATCCTCTTGGTCTTTTCCTTTTTTCACTTTTTTTTCCCAGGTGAAGTTTGGTAGTATATTTTTACTATCAAACTATTTGCCGGGTTTTTTCTTACTGCAAGGGTTTACCAAAAAGTTTTGCACATATTATTATATATATATATATATATAATATATATATATATATATATATATATATCATTCATACCGAAGCTCACCATTCATAATCTAAAAATATTTATCTTTATGTATTCTTAATTTCTGCATTCATTTTATTATAAATTCTACATTAAAAAAAATCGCATTTAACATAATTGCCTGTGTCAGTTGCACCTTTGCGTGATCATGTGCTTCAGCATTTAGTAAGTGCGTCACCAGTTGTCGTGGTAACTGGATAGTAGGGCGCTGATTGGTCAAAAATTATATCGTCATGGTCAAAGTTGTGGAGAGTATTTTTAGAGAGGTGTTGCGTTGACGTCAAAACGAGGCTGCGCGGATTATAAATGGCGCCCCCAGGAGGGCGGGAAATTTTTAGAGATAACGTCTGAGAGATGGTGAGATTTTGTTTTAATCCAAATCAGGCGACCAAATCAGAAAGCAAGGACACACTACAGACTCAGACACACATAGACACACACACACACACACACACGCGCATAGGGTAGGATGCATATAGGTTGACATGTAATGACTCTGGAATTTTTAAATGGTCCAAAACATAGCGCAATGTTTTGATGATTGTTTAGTTGGATTTTACGACATGTCAACCCTTGTTGGGTTATTTTATGCCGGCGACGTTCTGTTTTATTAATTCTTCTTGGGTATTTGAATTTTTAAAAAACATATTTTTAAAACTCATTGAATAGCAAGTAGACTATTTCATTGGTCGTTTCTGTTTTGGTAAACACAGCTTCAGTCTTGATACCTTTTTAACACAGTTTGTATAGCACCAGCTATAATTTAATAAACTCCTACCAAGTTTTTTTAAAATAAAAAGTTAATTTTCTTTTAACCTGAAGATACCAGTTATTTCTAGGGGAACAATTGAGCCATGGAAGTATATTGGAGTACAATCATAATTTGATGGGGGTGCTCGTTATCTCAAAGTTTAACGTCATACCCAGGACACAATTTTCACCTTAACATTATGGTACTTATCAAGCTTTTGAGACCGTAACATAGAGTTGCACGTAGGCTATGAGTATGCTATTACAGAGAAAATGTTATATTTAGATAATGAATACTTTAGAATTTTCTTTTAGAATTTAAAAATAGACCATAGATATATCAAAAATAGAATATAAAAAGGTGAAATAATTTTTCAGATTGTAAACAATAGAAAAACTTACGTTTGTAGTCCCGGGGGTGGAGGAAGGTCACATCCGCCTCTGCTCAAAACCTGGAACTTCCCTTTTTATTTTTAAATCTAGTTCCGGGGTCATTGATCGGTCAATGGCTGGTCCCCGTTGAGTTTTTACCCTTCCAAACTTTAACCTTTTTTTGTTCTTATTTCTTTTTCTTCACTTTCTCCAGAAATCCGATTACCGTTTTCTTTTCAATCCCCAAATTCTCCGTAAACCATAATAATTACGCTACATTCATACTTACAACCTTGTGGTGTCACATCCTACGCGTAGCTAACGGGTTGGGCATTTACCTCGCTGGATGTCCCACTCGTGAGGTGCGGGTTGGGTAAATATATCCCTCTCTTCTACCTTTTTTTGGTTTCTATCCAAAAGAGTGGGCAGATATCTCTTCTTGAGAACCCATAACATTATACTTGGCTTAACTCAGTCGTTAGAACCTAGGCCTCGGAACTACGAGGTTCTGTGTTCAATACCGACCCTCACCAACTCTGCGCATGAGTAGCACGACTTGGATCTGTGTGATAAAGTGGGTAGGTGTAACGCTCCACCTTCGACGCAAAGACAATCTTCCTGGTCTAATGAAAAGGGGATTGACTCTCTCGCTGTCCGGCTGATACCGACAATAGACCACTCCGCCTACTTTAATTACTTTACTTACTACAATAAACATCCACGTAGCCCCCCCCCCCAAAAAAAAAGGAGAAGGAAAACTCTGAATTCAAATCTGTTAAACTCCACTAAATAAATTGACCCTGTGCCACACCCTGCTTGTGTGGAGGGGTAGGTAAATGCATACATATCTAAAACATTCAACGACGATATTATAGGTATTACATTCATTAGAAGGCCCGGGTTAGCTCAGTCGGTAGAGCGTTCGGCTAGAAACCACAAGGTTCCGAGTTCGATACCGACCCTCGCCAACTCAGTGTATGAGTAACACAGGGATCTGTGCGGTAAAGTAAGGAGCTGGTGGTAGGTGTGGCGCTCCAACTCAGATACAAAAAACAATCTCCTTGGTCTAGTGCTAGTGAAAAGGGGATAGACTCCAACGGTGATTGGCTGATACCGACTTTAGGCCACCCCGACGACTTTACTTTACTTGCATTCATTAGGAGCCAAATTAAAACGTACATAAATAGATAAATAGATAAATAGCGTGGGAAAGTAAATTAATTACATACCAATGGATGTAAATGAAACGATATAAAAAAACGATTTAAGGAAGAAAAAAACAACAACAACAACAAAAAACAAACAAATAAAAAAAACAAAAACAAAAACACCCCCCCCCCCCCAAAAAAAAATATTAAAAAAATAATGAAGATAAAAAGCATTTTGTAAATGAATCAGCCAAGAAGAGTGTTCAGCGTGTGTCGGAATCCATTTTAGACCGGTTCAATGTCCGCCATGATGGATATTATGTTAATGGTAGTTATTCTTTTTTTTAATTAAGATTCACCATTTCGACAATATACATTCCAAAGTTCCTTTTGAAACATGTTCACGATATTCTTTATGCCAAGCGCTTGGCACATATCCACATTAGTGGAACATTTAATCTAAAATCCGCTGCAGTGTAGCGATTACTCAAACCAACCATGTTTATACCAATGTGCTCACCTGGGCGTCCCATCATGGTGTAGCAAGTTGGTCTTGCAGCTCCATTACTACTGAATACTATTGAGTTCGATTCTAACTGGATGCCCCAAACCTCTGAACGAGTTTGGTAACTACCTATTAATGTGCTTACCTGGGCGTCCCATCCTAAATACACACCCTAGTGAAGTTAAACCGGTTGACCATGACGGGGGTCCGGTGAGCTTCGGCCGCTGGACCGGTTATGTTATAATAATAGCGTCGATCCCAGGGGGCCACCCCCAGGCAACACCTGCCCCCTCAATTTAAAGGGGCAGGGCTAGGTTTATTGCCCAGCGCCTGAGGCGCCCCCCTTGAGGGGGAATGCCGACGGGATCGACGCAATTTTTCACCTGCTGCCCATGAGCTTCGGTTTGTGGGTGGTCCCACGTTAATAGGGCCTTGTGCTTAACCCGCACAAGTGGGGTACGAGGTAAATACAATGACAGAATTCTTTTTTCAGAGTAGGTGGCGACTCAGGATGCTTAAGGACGGGACCCTGGTGGCTGAGCAGTCCATGATATACAACACTTCCCTTTAGCCCTTGGGCTAGACGGGTGGTCGGAGAGGCTCCCTCCGATTAATCGGCTTGTCTCGTTAGTCACTAGCCAACTATATGATTGTCCCGACGGTATTGCTCTTATGGCAACCCCAACCCTTTTTATCATATGCTAAATACACACCCTAGTGAGGTCTTCAATCACATTAGTGTAACACGTTTGAATTTAGAGTCTTCCTTCTCCTAAAAACCTATCACACAAACCATCCCAAGTAAGACGAACAAGACATGCTGGATATTACTGGAGAAGGAAGATCAAAATCATAAGTGACGTTCTCTTATTGACTCGTATACACCGGGTGTTGGTCGACGTATATTTTTTTTAGTTCGTGAAGTTAAACCGATTAACCATAACAGAGTTTTTTTTTCTCCAGAGTCATTCAGCTGTTTAAAGATGCAGAACCTACGGCCGGAATAAAACTTGATCTTTATAAGCCTTGACAAATGTTTCTGTGGCATTGTCCCGACATTAGACAGAATGTGGTCTTGCGTTAAATGTAGACTATGGTAACATTTACGCCCCTCAATTCACAGTCTACCAAATTTGTTGTCTATAACTTAATAGTTTGGTAGATAAGTTTACCATTTATTTTATAATTTTTTTAAATAATTATCTTTGATTGGTAATAAACAAAAGAGATGCTCATTTTTTCAGTAAAATCTTCGACAGCTGACTTTAAAAATACAATATCTATGAATATCTTTAGGAAGTTTCTCCTTTTTTGATAAATCTTGATAAATATTTCTATGGCATTGTCCCGACATTAGACAGAATTTAATCTTGCGTTGATCGTGGCACACTTAACAAAACACATTTGAAATAACCGAAGATTACACTGCCGAACGTGAAATTTGAGAAGAGAATAGCGTTGGATAGCCTTCTTTTACTTCTTCTTATATTCTTACTTATATTCTTAACCATCTTCTATGTTGCTATCCGCACTGGCTTCTCTCTGTCTTCTGATCTTCTCTCTGAGACTCATTGGAACTTTGTTCTTGGGTTTGTCTTCGCAACCATCTTCTTCTTGTTATAGATGAACACAAAGACTTAGCTTATTTTTTAGATGTTCTTATTTCAAAGCCTAAGGTAACCGCATGCGAGGAGAGAAATAGCTATGCCAGAGAGACACCATTTGCGTCTGTCTTCTCCAGTCACCCAGCTAAAACTGACTCTGTAACTTCTCCTGACAATTGGACCGACCAATTAGAGAACAGCTACAAGGTTAGCGAAAGGTTAAACCTTGTCAATTATTTTACAGGTATTTTCCATGACTCTAAATTACCAGTTACATTTTAAATTCTATACAATCGTACACAATTAATAGAAAACTTATTAATCATGTAATAATAGGAAACGAATTTTTCCACACATGTTCAAGGACAATATTAATCAGTTAATGTTAAGTCAGGTTTGGTTTGGTTTCTTTGTTTAATGATATATCAACCTTTGTGGGTTATTACCCACAAAGGTTGATATGCCATTAAACAAAGAAACCGAAATCGAATCTAAAACCAAACGGTGGGGGATGGGGGAGTTCCCGCGGTGTAATGGCTAACGTGCTGGACGACGACACCGTAGTAAGCGAATTCAAACTCCAGTCTCGCCATTACGTTCACTTTCGGACTAATACCCTTGAGAAACGTATGAACCCCCTCATCCCCGCAGCTATGGGTTAAATAGTACCACTATTAACATCAAAGCCATCCTTGTTGAAGAAGAGTCGTGGTACGATTTAACTCATTGCTAGGGGATGAGGGGGTCCATACCTTTCTCAAGGGTATTAGTCAGTAAGTGTAGAATAAACTTCATACATCCCCAAAGGAAGGCTGTTACTAACGTCCAGTAACCAGACAAAAAAGAGAGCGTAACCGAATATGCTCTGTACTAACCTGAACAAATTTTCAGTATATATTGATGAAAGTATCCACCTTAAGTACAGTAGCCAATGAGGATCCAGGAAGTGAACTTGATCAAAATACACAAGTGGAATAGCCCAACCTGCTATCTAAACCACCTACCAAGAACGTACTCAGCTTGCAACACAGCTGGATACTAATTACTCCATGAATCTCTACAGTAAGTGAACGTAATAAAGCTACTGGACTCGCTTACTACGATGTCATAGCCTAGTATATTAGCCATTACGTCACAGGAACCCCTTCTTTAAATCAGTGTTACCAACCTTAAATACAAAAATGTATATAATAGATAGTAGTTGCAGGGCATTCAGTAATATAAGTGTGATTAAAAAAAAAGAAAGAAAAGAAATGTTCTTTAATTAAATTGTAAACATTTTTCACATGGTTTATTAAGTAAACTGTTTCCAAGTTTTTACCGTGAAAAAATAAAAGAAAGTAAAAAAAGCCAAAAAAGCCCACATCTTAAAAAAAAGAAAGTATTTGATCCCAAAATAAAAGTGACAGGTAACACCGTAAACTAACGAGAATGAGACGAGACTTGACAGTTTGCCGCCAAAGGAAAACTCAAATTATCTTCAGAGCCGTGCTACTTAATTTTGCGCATTTGCTTGTTGAATAGCAAAGGAATATCAATGAATTTTTATTGCCGAACAAACACATCTATCTATCTATCTATCTATCTATCTATCTCAGCCCGTTAATATCTATCTATCTATCTATCTATCTCAATCTGTTAATATCTATCTATCTATCTATCTATCTCAGTCTGTTAATATCTATCTATTTATCTATCTATCTATCCATCTCAGTCTCTTAATATCTATCTATCTATCTATCTATCTGTCTATCTATCTATCTATCTCATTCTGCTCATATGTATGTATTTACCAACGCCGGGGCACATCTCGTAGTCTAATGGTTAGCAAGGTAGACTGGCAAACTATGATTAGTGAGTTCGAGCCTCACTGGGTGCCCTTTACATTCGACCTTGTGCCACATCTAAGCGAAGTTTAGTTAATAACTATTTTAGTACACCTTATGTGGTGTAATGGTTAGCAAGCTATATTCGCAGACCATAGTTAGTGAGTTCGTTCCTCACTGGGTGCCCTATAATCTGACCTTGTGCCACATCTAAGCTAAGCTTAGTAAATAATTATATTTACCCCCCTCCCCCCCCACACGAGTAGGATGCGACACAAGGTCAATTTCTTAAGCGGTGTTTAACAATTTTGAATTCAGAGTTTTCATTTTCCTAGCCAAGGTTAAAAAGCCCAGTCTGCCCTACTATCTACCCATAGTTGGAGAGAGAGTAGTTGGATGCCTACTCTACCCGTGAGTATTAGTGCCATGTGAAATGCAAACTGCCGAGTCCAGGATTTGAACTCGGGTGGACGAGTCCATATCCTAAGACTCTAACCATTACACCATGCGCTTCCATACCATTCTCATATATATGTGTGTATTTACCTAACCCTTTCGCATTAGCAGGATGTGACACAAAGTCTATTTTGAAACCGTGTTTTACAGGTTTGAATTTAGGGGTTTCCTTCTCGTCGACCGGTTGCCGTATCAAATCTTAAGAGCCCAGTCTGCCATACTATTTACCCATAGCTAAAAGGGGAATAATTGCATTCATGTGAGATGCAACTAGCTACGTCCAGAATTTGAACCCGTATCCCCGTGTCCATTTTCTACAGTGCTATCCTACCACTGATATTGAGCAATTTATTTATAGATATAGTAAACTATACTCTCAATATCGATCTCTCACTGTCATATATATATATAATATATATATATATATATATATAGAGAGAGAGAGAGAGAGAGAGAAGTGATGACCCGTCTTCAGCTTACGTCTCTGTCTCTGTCTGTCTGTCTCTGTCTCCACCCCCTCTCTCTCTATATATATATATATATATATATATATGTATACATAGTGTGTGTGTAGGGGAGATAGATAGATAGAGATAGAGAGATAGATAGAGAGAGATAGAGAGAGAGAGAGAGAGAGAGAGAGAGAGAGAGAGAGATGGTCCGTCTTCAGCTTACGTCTGTCTCTGTCTATCTCTCTCTCCCTCTCTCTCTCTCTCTCTATATATATATATATAGTGTGTGTAGGGGGAGATAGATAGATAGATAGATAGATAGATAGAGAGAGAGAGAAAGAGAGAGAGAGAGAAAAGTGATGGCCTGTCTTCAGCTTACATCTCTATCTCTGTCTCTGTATCTGTCTCTCTGCCTGTCTCTTTCTCTCTCCTCTCTCTCTCTCTCCTCTCTCTCTCTCTCTCTCTCTCTCTCTCTCTATATATATATATATATATATATATATATATATACATACATATATATATACATATAGTGTGTGTGTGTGTGTGTGTGTGTGTGTGTGTGAGAGAGAGAGAGAGAGAGAGAGAGAGAGAGAGAGAGAGAGAGAGAGAGAGAGAGAGAGAGAGAGAGAGAGCTGAAGACGGGCCATCACTTCTTCAGACAGTTTGTAAGCATTTCCTTTTTCTTCTGCTTCTTCTTCTTATCCATTTATTCTCTCTTCCTTTGAACAAAAATACGTTATGAAAATTGGTACATAATAACAGTGGCGAAATTTATGCACGTAAATTCCCCCCAAAGTCATATTAATCAATGTCTATACAAAAGAAAGTCGACGTTTTCTATTTGCATATCTGTAATCTATTTTGATTCAAATAATCTCTTATTACAATCGTTGTTTGCAAAGATATGAAGTGGGTGGCGACGTCTATATCGAGTTATTTTCTACATAACTAGTACTTACTGACTGCTGTCTCTTGAATAGGTTAGGAACCCTGTCAGCTGGGGCTGTAGAATACTCCGACTGCACCTCTGTCGAGAGGTTAGATCCCCTCCCCCAAATGGGACTACCTGTTGGCTGTGGGTGGCGGCCCATGATGAATAAAGATGAAATCCTGGTGGATGAGCAGTCCATTATTATTATTAGTAGTATTACTATTATTTTCACTCCTTTTGAGTTGTTCACATCAGCGTTAGCTGATAGTATTTCACTGGAGGCTGAGTGACAACAAGTCTCCTCAGGTCCCCAGGACTCTTCTGAGTATTTTAGCCGATTGCAGCAGTGCAGTAGTCTGGATGGTCTCAATTCTTACTCTGATATCTAGATCCTCCAGTCTTTTTTCCAAGTTTATTGGGACCGTTCCCAGTACACCAATTAAAATTGGTATCACTTTCACTCTCATATTTCACAGCTTTTTCAGTTCTCTAGCGAGGTCCAGGTATTTATCCATCTTTTCATTTTCCTTCAGCTTCACCCTGTGATCTACTGGAACCGCAAAGCCCACCAGTTGACACGTTCTCTTTTTTGTTTGTTTGTTAATCAACACTAGGTCTGGTCTCCTGGCTGAGATAGGGTGATTCGTCTTTATCTCAAAGTCCCAGAGAATTTTGTACGATTCATTCTCAAGAACAGATTCTGGTTTATGCATATACCATTTTGTTGTATGGTCAAAATTATTATTATTATTATTATTATTATTATTATTATTAGTTGTTGTTTGAAACCATACAACTGTGAGAAGAATATTTATATTATAACCGATAAATATCTTAACAAACGAATACACACATACATACAAATGTAAACATGAACGTATAATGAAAATAGGAACACCGGTAAATAGTAGGATTAATGGGTTAGCAGGGGCTCATTAGCCTTGGTAGGCAACCCACCTAGGACAAGGAAAAATCCTATACAAAACCTCCGCTGCATAGCGGCTTTACCCCATCCCAACGAAAGGCTAGGGGAGTAAACCCCCAAAACAAATCAGGAGCCGGAGTCCCTAAAGTGGTGTGATGCTGAAATCCAGTGTTACCCAGCAACTCATGTGACACTACCGCTGCCAAACTGCATCGGTTCCTTACCTTTCATTTGGATCACAGCGGTAGTGTGGAGAAGGGGTTGCTGCTTGGGCAACAGCTCATCCTCCATATGAACCCGCCCAGGCAACGTAGATCAAATAAATAATATTTGGACACTACGCCATCGTCTCTCACGCCAACAACAATGAATGTAATTCCCTAATCTATAGGCATTAAACAAGATGTGGTAACAACACCCCACGAGAGAACAGTTGTATGGACACTTGCCCCATATCACACAAACCATCCGTGTGAGGCGAACAAACACGCTGGTCACTTCTGGAGAAGCAAGGATGAACTCATAAGTGACGTTCTTCTGTGGACGCCAACACATGAGAGCGCCAGAGTGGGTCGCCCAGCAAATACGTACATAGATCAGCTCTGCGATCTCTAATATATATATATATATATATATATATATATATATATATATATATATATAGAGAGAGAGAGAGAGAGAGAGAGAGAGATAGAGCGGAGAGACAGAGCGGAGAGAGAAAGAGACAGGCAGACAGACAGACAGACAGAGGGATACAGAGACAGAGACAGAGATGTAAGCTGAAGACAGGCCATCACTTTTCTCTCTCTCTCTCTCTCTCTCTCTCTCTCTCTCTCTCTATCTATCTATCTATCTATCTCCCCCTACACACACTATATATATATAGAGAGAGGGGGAGAGAGAGATAGACAGAGACAGACGTAAGCTGAAGACGGGCCATCACTTCTCTCTCTCTCTCTCTCTCTCTCTCTTCTCTATTATATATATATATATATATATATATATATATATCCCTACTCACACTATATATATATACACACACACACATACACACACACACACACATATATATATATATATATATATATATATATATTATATAGAGAGAGAGAGAGAGAGAGAGGGGGGGGGAGAGAGAGATAGGAAGACAGAGATAGAGACGTAAGCTGAAGATTGGCCATCACTTCCGCGCAGAGCTGATCTATGTACGTCTTTGATGCGCGGATGCTGCGCGAAGGACCTTCCGGGGGTAATGAATGATAGGGAAGGATGGCGAAAGATTGTCATGAATATCCACGCTGCCAGCGCGACAGGATGATGATGATGATGATGATAGGCATTAAATAACCCTAGACGGGTTGAGATTAAAAATCAATCATTAAATCATGTAATCAATTTGGTCAGTATAAGAAAGGAAGAAAAGAGAAGAAAAGAAAAAAAAAGAACAATTTTCTTCAATCTCTTTTTTGAACTCTGCCGATTTTCGAAAAATGTTTGATGACCAAAATATTGATTTTTCGCTTTTGGAGAATTTCCATCAGGTATTTCTTGAGTTTAATCTGTGATTTTTTTTTAAAGAAAAATGAATTAAGGAATCCAATCATTTAGAAATTGAATGTTGACTTGTTTAATTTGAAACGTTGATTGAGTATTTCTCTCTCCCTCTCCCTCTCTCTATCTCTCTCTTTTGAAACGTTGATTGCGTATTTTCTCTCTCTCTCTTTCTCTCTCTCTCTCTCTTGAAATGTTGATTGCGTATTTTCTCTTTCTCTCTCTCTCTCTTGAAATGTTGATTGCGTATTTTCTCTCTCTCTCTCTTTTCTCTCTCTCTCTCTCTCTCTCTCTTGAAATGTTGATTGCGTATTTTCTCTCTCTCTCTCTCTCTCTCTCTCTTGAAATGTGGATTGATTATTTTCTCTTCTCTCTTCTCTCTCTTTCTCTCTCTCTCTTGAATGTTGATGATTATTTTCTCTCTCTCTCTCTCACCCCCTCTCTCTCTCTTTCTCTCTCTTGAAACGTTGATTGAGTATTTTCTCTCTCTCTCTTTCTCTCTCTGTCTCTCTCTCTCTCTTGAAACGTTGATTGATTTATTCTCCCCCCCCTCTCACTCTCTCTCTTGAAACGTTGATTGAGTGTCTCCTTCTCTCTCTCTCTCTCTCTCTCTCTCTCTCTCTCTCTTGAAAACGTTGATTGAGTATCTCCTTCTCTCTCTCTCTCTCTCTCTCTCTCTCTCTCAAACGTTTTGAGTATTTCTTTCTCTCTTCTCTCTCTTTCTTCTCTCTCTCTTGAAACGTTGATTGAGTATTTCTCTCTCTCTCTTTCTCTCTCTCTCTCTCTCTCTCTCGCTCTTTCTCTCACTCTCTATCTTGAAACGTTGATTGAGTATTTGTCTCTCTCTCTCTCTCAAACAGAAACGACATTAAAGTGGGAAAAATCATCTAATTATTCAGTGACGTCACAAAACGTGACTTGTGTTGATCAACTAGTCAACGTTTTAATCTAATTTTCTTTGAATTTATATAAAGTAATCAGCAGAACTCCCCCCTCCCCCCTCTCTCTCTTAATCTCGTTATGTAGTTACATTGCCAAATACACACGAAGAGTTCATTCACCTGCTTGATTAAGATTCTGTACAAAATTGAAAAACACGTCAAATGGAAGCGATTTTATGCTATATATTAGGGGAGATAACTCTTCCCTAAAAAGAACATTGAACTCTTCAGAAATAGGGAACAGAGTATGTTTTAGTGGCCATCCTTTAGGCTTCAAGCAAGAGCTCTTGTCCAGCAGAGATCCTTTGTGTTGAGAAGAACCCGATCCTTGGTAAAGAATCCTTTGGTTGTTCCAGTCTTGCAAGTCCTTCGTCAATGATTGCAAATGGACGTCTCTCAGTATCAGCAATTAAGTAATTAACCAGCAACGTAACCGGGCTGTTGATTGGTTGAGGTTTAAACCACGTGGCCTCGCTTAGTCTATAAATTCAAGTGGTAGATTGCAGCACGGCTTATATACTACAAATCAAAGCGCTTGGAGGCGCGTGGTCTAATAGTTAGAGTCGTAGGAAATGGACTCGTCGACCCGAGTTCAATTCCTGGACGAAGCTGTTTGCATTTCATACCTTAGGAAAGGTATGAATCCAATTCTCCCTCCAGCTATGGGTAAATAGCAGGGCAGACTAGACTCTTTAACCATGACTAAGTAACCAGTCTAGGTGAAGGAAAACTCTGAATTCAAACCAGTTAAACTCCACTTAAGAAATTGACCTTGCGTCACACCCTGCTCGTGCGGAGGGGTTGGTAAATATATATATATACTACAAATAATCCAACATAAATTCATGGTTGTCGTATCAAGATTAAAGAGCTCAGTCTGCCCTACTATTTACCCATAACTAGAGAGAGAATAGTTGGATTCATACTTTTCCAAAGGGTATTAGCGTTATGTGAAATGCAAATGTATAATTGTATAAATGTGACTTTGTTCTTGTTTTTTTTTTAATATTAGAAAACTATTTGATAAGAATTCATAAGATTTTTTCCAGAGGTTATGGATTAAATGTTTCTATAAATCGAGGACAATATTTTGGATAATGCTTTTTGAGATTATGCCATGTTCGGTTTTCAAAAATTAATTTTCACACCGCCCAGAGGCGTTTTTTTTTGCTAGTTAAATTTTTTTGCTAGTTAAATTTTTTCAAAAATTAATTTAGAAAACGGTAAACAAGCTAGACTGATCAATCCTAATTGTTCTGGCTTGTTTACCGTTTTCGAAATTAATTTAAAAAAAAATTTACCTAACAAAAAAACAAAAAACAAAAAAAAAACGCCTTCTGGGCGGTGTGAAAATTAATTTTTGAAAGATTTTATCTGAGGGGATAAGAGTTTAAGGATTCTGTGTCAGAGTGTTTGTACCATAAGTAAGTAAAATCATCAAATGTATTAAAGTAGTAAAAAAAAAATAAAGTAATTTGAAATGGAAGTTTAGTTCTGTTGCATGCATGTATTAATTATTTATTGAATAATTATTTTGAATATTTTACACATAAATTCAACATCAAATCGTAGGTATTTATTTATTTGTAAATTTTTAAGTTTACGTTTTAATAGTGAAAAAAAAAATGACTATTTCTTGTTTGTAAATAATTTTCTCATAAAACTCTATGCGTTAGATAACTTTAAATATATATTTAAATAAAAAAAACTATATATAAATATATAATACCGGGCATGTATTTATCAAAACTTGTTTTAAAAGACAATAAGGACCGTCTAAGTTTACATACACAACTTTTATACAAGGTTCTTCTTTATTCTACTTATTGACAATTTTGAGCAATATGACGTAAGCAGTGACGTAGTTTCGGTTACAGACAAATAGAGACCGAATCTCCATTACTAATAGATGTTAGTATTTTTTTTTTAGATCAGGGGAAAATTCCTCTAAAAATGCTGATGGTGACACAGATTTTTTTGACATTGTTGCTGGAGACCTACAAGGAGATATATTAGCACCATATATATTTATAACGTCTAGATGAACGTCATTAGATCTCACGAAAGAAAAAGGCTTCACGCTAAAAAGGTAAGAAGCCGGCGAATGTCTAACAGAAATTATTACAGATGCAGACTACGTAGATGATCTAGCACTTCTCGCAAATGCACTCGCACAAATCGAATCACTGCTGCATAGCATTGAGAAGGTGACAAGAGGCATTTGCCTCTATCTGAACTCAGATAATATGTTTAACTGATCATCCAATTAAGTATTGAACAGGTTCATAGTTACTTCTCTGAATTGTGTAAGTTAATTAAGCATGAGTGTTTTATTTTGTGATATTAGCGGAAATCGGCGCTTTCAGCGTGACTTCACGTTAATGTTATATTTTGGCATATATGTATTATACCGATATACGCAGATCTATAAGAATTATGTATTGTTAGGAGGACTACCCCCCCCCCCATAAAAAAGAATCTATTATTTGTACACACCTGTTTGGTGTAAATGAGATCATTCCTTTTACTATAGATTCTGGATAACAAAAAAACAAACGGGGGGGGAGAAAAAAAAGAAAAAGACTGGACTAAAGTTTCAACACGAGATTAAACATCGTTAGAGGAGACTTACCTCGTGGAGCGAAGCGGGCGCGAACATGTCTTGCTTGCTTGAGGTCTCGGAAGAAAAGAAAATATGGCTGCCTTAGCACCGTAATTTGAAGAAATGCGTTCTCAAAGCCACGAGATTTGGAAAGAATCTATTTGCACGTATGCAAATTTTTCGAGATCAAAAACGAAAAAAAAACAAAAAAAAACGGAGTTCATGTGTTTTAAACAAGATGGAGACATCTCCACACTGGATGACGATCCTCTGAAATTAGTTGACCAGTTCACATACCTAGGCAGCAATATCTCATCTACAGAAAGCGATGTCAATAAACGCATAATAGGAAAGACATGGACAGCTATAGATAGATTATCTATCATATGAAAATCTGATCTCTCTAATAAGATAAAGCGACAATTCTTCCAAGCTATAGCCGTATCAATGCTACTGTAACTCTGCACCACTTGGACTCAAATGAAACGCAGCGGCATCTCACAAAAAGTAGCTGAACGACCACTTGCCTCCTATCACATTAGGTAGGACGAAGAAGATATGATGGTCACTGCTGGAGAATCAAGGATGAACCCATAAACGACGTCCTCCTGTAGACACCTACACATGGACGCATCAGTGTAGACTGAACAACAGAAACTTACATCAATCAGCTCAGTGTAGATGCTGGATGCCGTGTAGAAGACCTGCCAGGGACGATAACCGATAGGGATGGATGGGTGAAGAGAGAGAGAGAGAGAGAGAGAGAGAGAGAGAGAGAGAGAGAGAGAGAGAGAGAAATATATATATATATATATATATATATATATATATATCATTTCCCCGGAAATTTGATCTCTCAGTGACCGTAAAATACATAAACATTCCTACGTACTTAATATAGTTTAAAAACACCAGTCCCCGCATCAGCTGTCAGTGGACGAGGGGATAAGATATCGGACTACCATGCGGTCAGTCTGAGTTCGACCCTAGCCAAGGATAGTTGTGCCTAGGTACACTGAAGAGGCGTGAAACGCCGAAACACGTGTCTGTGGATGACTTATTAATATATGCTCCCATAAATTTGGTAATGAGCTCTCTAATTGGTAATTTAAATTAACTCTCGCTACTAAGCAAATAAGCAATGATCATTTCCCCGGAAATTTGATCTCTCAGTGACCGTAAAATACATAAACATTCCTATGTACTTAATATAGTTTAAAAACACCAGTCCACGTATCAGCTGTCAGTGGACGAGGGGATAAGATATCGGACTACCATGCGGTCAGTCAAGGATACACACACACACACACACACAGAGAGAGAGAGAGAGAGAGAGAGAGAGAGAGAGAAGAGAATAATTGGTAATTGTGCTGTCAGTGTGAGATGAGTATAATAATAATATATATATATATATATATATATATATATATATATATACGTCAGATTTTATTTTCTATGTACTATTATAATGTGTTTTCTCACATCATTAATAGAAACTGTTTTATATCATGAAAAAATTGTAGAATCTTTTATAATTAACTAGAAAATGATTTTCTTGGCGTTCTTCTCTGCTTAATACAGTTCTTGATATTTCCTTTTTTCTTCTTCGCGGTTAGCAATTTAATTATCGTCTGGCAATCTCGTTAGAGACTGGCTAATTACACTGGCTACACAAACAGCTGAATCTGTTTACGTTATACAGAGCTGAAACTGTTAATGAAATGTCGGTAAAAATCGAGATACAATTTTGATGATATTGTAGCGATTGTCTGCCCCTGCTGGAATTGACTTGGGTCCAAAAGGGTTATCTTCCCTTGTCGACACATTATCACCAGTAGGTGGCTGCGTATTTAAACAGCAGCCCTGGAATTCTCACTCTCTTTCTCTTAGTCTAGCAACCACTAAACATGGGCTAGACGTTTGGTGTCTCTGTCCTTTAAGGTTGGGGGCTTTGCCCTCCCAACTATCAGTAAGTGGTTTCTTCATGAACTCTTTCTTCCTTCAAAAGGTCTTTAGTCCTATCTGTTTTTGTATCTATTTTGTGTATCTCTTTATTGTGTTTTCGTGTATGTCATTCGCCCATGTGCTCAGACAATAAAGTCTGTATTGTTACGTTTTACTTCTTTGAATTATTTTATGTACATATGTACCTACGTTGGAAGGTTACTCTGAGCCTTCTAACGTATTATAAGACCCACACATCATATCTATTAATAATGGAGATTCACTTCCGGATTTTGTCTGTAACAAAAATTACGTCACTGCTTACATAACATTACCCAAAATCGTCATAACATAGAATAAATACACACAAAATTTGAACATGCAACATTAGACAGTCCTTATTGTATTTTAACAAATACATGGCTGGTATTATATATCTATTTTGTTTGTTTTATTTTAATACATATTTAAAGTATACATTTAAAATTGTTTTATTTTTTAATTCTTTAATGAATTTGATGATTTTACTTACTTAGGCTGACATTGAATTTTTTTACTCCCACCCCTCAGGTAATGTTTTAAAAATCTATTTTTACATCGCCCGGAGGGTGTTTTTTGTACTAGTTATTATAATATTGTTAACGTGCTCAGTTGTAGCCGTTCTGCTGTAAAAAATGTCATCAGGCCAGAAATTAGGATCTTGGGTCCTAATCTAATGGTGATCCATGCAAAATGTAGTTGATATTTACGAGAATAATCTCAAAGGTAAGGTTATCTCAAAGGTAAAGTAATGTTATGTTTTTTTTTTACATACAGATGAAATGTGGATCACTGAATGAAAATGCAAGACTGGGGTTGTTGGAAAAGTAACAAGGTTTTATTTAAAACAGGGTAGAGAATGCTTCTACCCTAAAATTAGCCCAACCCTGTTGTGCATACATCCTTCCACCACGAACCCCAATCAAAAAGTGTCATGGTAGAAAACCTACTTCTGGGTTCCCATCTAACGCCTACTGATCAAAAGGAGTAACTCTAGATTTCGTTAGGTCTGAACCTAACAGCAACATATTTAGTTATCATAGAAACGTTTATTGTCCATGATGTTTACATCTTATTATAATGGAGATTCGCTATCTGTCTGTCTGTAATCGAAACTACGTCACTGCTTACGTCACAATAGCCCAGGAACTACTTAAGTTTATCAACGAGTACTTAATTTATAGTAAAAATCATTAATATATTAATACACAGAATAAATCTTATTTGTCAAGGATGTCTCTATGAAAATCTGAGTCAGGTTTGCCTAAAAAAGCCCATATTATTGTTTTATTCTCCAGCGTATTAAAATCAGTCCTATGAATGGTTTTAGATAGAAACCAATTAAGATGTAATGAGAATAAGTGTAATCTTTTTATATACATTCTTATTTAATTTTGTTAGTCTTTCTAATTTAATATATTTGATTACATTAAAACTTAAATACTTACACCCGTCACTGCTTACGTCACAATACCCCAGGAACTACTTAAGTTTATCAAAGAGTACTTAATTTATAGTAAAAATCATTGATATATTAATACACAGAATAAATCTTATTTGTCAATGATGTCTCTATGATAATCTGAGTCAGATTTACCTCAAAACAGCCCATATTATTGTTTTATTCTCCAGCGTATTAACATCAGTCCTATGAATGATTTTAGATAGAAACCAATTAAGATATAATGAGAATAAGTGTAATCTTTTTATATACGTTCTTATTTAATTTTGTTAGTCTTTCTAATTTAATATATTTTATTACATTAAAGCTTAAATACTTACACCCGGTGGGCACATATTCTTGATAGTCATTTTAATGCCACCAGTAATGCCTGTTTGAAGCATTTGCTTATTATGGAATTAACTGTTTAATATATGTAATCACATGACCCATACTAGCTTTTCTTCAGCATCTAGTATTATACTAAAGCTGAGTTAATCAGCTTTTGCTTCCTAAAGACTTTTTCCTATTTAGTTTAATGACACGAAAACTATACTAAATTATTACTTACTTTTAGGATTGAATTATGTTTGAAAAAAATTCTGTTTTAATTCGTTCTAATTAGTCGTAATTTGCAATTAAGTCAAAAACCGACCAATCTCTTACTTTACTCTCTGTCTATCTCTTTCTTCCCCTCTATGTATCTCTTAACTACCTCCTCGTTATATAATGTTAGTTTCTCTGGAGAGAGAGAGAGAGAGGAGAGAGAGAGAGAGAGAGAGAGAGAGAGAGAGAGAGAGAGTGAGAGAGAGAGAGAGAGAATTTTAAATGTATTTCTATGTTATATTTCACAACCAGCAACACGTAGGTTAAATGAGGTCAAACATTTCCTTTCTTAGAAAACTAACAAAATGATTTTAAAGTTTCGAACGGCCGTAGTTATTTATTTAAAAAAAATTCATTCGCTTTGCTAACCTCCTTTTCTCTAATCTCAATTATCTACCCAGAGCTGAATGGGTGACCAAATGGGTCACGTTTTGTCTAGTATTAATATATTTTTGCTTTGACATAATGTGTTCTTATCGCATTATTTTGTGCTGCACTTAACTCTGTCAATTTCCTCCCACGGCTGTACCAATTTTTTTATTACTGTATGATAGAATATTTCAAAATTCCCTATGTATTCACCTCAGAACTCATTTTAATCAAATAAAGTCATATTATTATTGTACTTTAACACATATATCATGAGACAGCTGAATCCCAAAAACATGGGGTGCGAATATCTTAGTCAAAATTTTGGATTATGAATTTATTTAAAAAAAAAATTCTGCAGGTTATCTAAGATAGTTTCAAGGGAATTTACTTCTACTTATTTAAAGAAATTTCATAAAAATATTTCTAGTACATTGAAATTAACAATTCCATTGGTTTAGAATATTTTTTTTTTTTTACTTGGCAATCAGCGACGACACAGTCACTCCTTGATTTTTAGTAGTCAGTCAGTTGCTCAGTATGAGCTATATTAATAAAACTCAAACAGACTTAGGCAAGAACTGGCAACGATCTAAGACCCTGAATATAAAAAAGATGTTATTGGCCCCCTTAACCAATCACACCCAAATTTAATTCCAAACAGATGTCCACAATCTTAATCGGACATTTATTTCTCAAGTTCCTGGTATAAAAAAAAAACCATAGAAATATATTAGGTGTTTAACTCTTTTCCTACCAAATTCCCCATAAAGCTGTACCAAATTTCCCATCTATTCACCTCAGAACTCATTCTATTCAAATAAAGCATTATAATCTGAGTCCTTCTGCTCAATTATAATGAGAGCCACTGTCAGCGGTTCACGGTAGGATCGCAAAGAGTTAAGAGATCCAGTTTCTCTCATCAGATTTTCCCTTCTGAGTTATGCCCAATTTGTCAGTTGGAGTTGTTTTTCTCTCAACATTTTAGTTTTGTCATACCTACCTTCACAAGGTGTAGTCCTGATAAGTGCCCCTACTATATCACAGGTGCTACAGAAAGTGATTTTAATACACGCATAGGAAAGGCATGGTCTGCTATAAACAGATTGTCAGTCATATGGAAATCCGATCTCACTGACAAGTTAAAGCGAGAATTCTTCCAAGCCGTAGTTGTATCAGTGCTATTTACCCTACTATTTATCCATGGCTGGAGGGAGAGTAGGATTCATACCTTTCCTAAGGGTATTAGCGCTAAGTGAAATGCAATTACTACATGCAGGATTTGAACTCGGGGCGACGAGTCCATTTGCCATGACTTTAACCATTACACCACGCGCTTCCATAGGACCAGCTTATAAGTGACGTTGTCCTATAGGTACCTACATATGCACACACAAGTTTGGGTCAGCCAAGAAAAAACAATAACATCGATCAACTCAGCAAAGATACTGGATAATGAGTAGAGGACATTCCAGGAGCCATGGCCTATAGGGATGTGGCGAGGAAGAACCATGGAGATCCGTACTGTAAGCGCGAAATGATGATGATGATGATGATGATGATGATGATGATGATTAAACAAAAAAAAGAGGGAATTAAAAACGTTTCCACTCCAAATTTCAAAGAAAATATTTTTCTATGATATTATACCCTTCCATAAGTTGATTATATTGCAATTAAAACTAACACACTCCTATATACTCAAACTAGAACAACAACCACAGTGTGAAACATGTCAAACACCTTTTTTTTTCAAAACAATTTTTTGAAACCTAAAATTAATAGATTCCTTCATACAAAATGGCAACAACACTGGAATAACAACATCCACAATAAACTCTTCCTAATCAAACCCACTTTGGGAGACTGGAAACCAGCTTTAAGAAAGTCTAGAAAGGAACAAGTCATTGTGTCCCGATTACGCATTGGTCACACAAGACTAACATACTCCTATATACTCACACAAGAACAACAACCATAGTGTGAAACACCTTTGACTGTTAAACACATATTCATGGAATGCAGGTTTTTTTTGCTCACATCAGAAACCGTTATTTTAATGCAAGCAATATGAAAGATCTATTTGAAAATGTCAACATGGAGGACATTCTGTTCTTTTTGAGGGAAATAAAATGATACCATAGAATATAGACATGAACTTAATCAATTCCATACAACATGATCCCTAATGGTGCTATCACATTGTTAAAACCAATTACTAAAAAGTATAAATATAAATACACAACATATATTACTTCCTAACCGTTAGGTATGACATAACCCCAGATGGATTGATATGCCGTTAAAATCAATCAACCAAACAACTAAAAGTTCGTGTAATATATTGCCTGATCAATCGGTTTGCACCTGGAGCCCGGGCAAGAAGTGCGTGGGTGGAAACAAAAACAGGATATGGCATTGAACCGACCTTTTGCCCCAAGAAAAGCAGGTGTACATTTGATACTGTGAAGACACAGAAAATATGTAGGCGTAGCCATAACCAATGAAAACAGGCTGAGCGTGCGAGGAGGTGTGTCTACATAAAAACTGCGTAGGTGTCAAAGAGGCGTGACCTCGTGAGTTGGACTTATAATAAAAAAGCCCGCAGAAATCAATTTAGGAGACCGAGATCAGGTTTGAGATTGCGCATGTAGAGAACTCCCGAACGCTCCATATATGTGTAACCCTTGCTAACGACTCTCAGTCTGCACACAACCGAGAAATAAAGATATAATCTTATATTTTTATAAATACAAGTGTTCGGTGTTCCTTGACGGGTCCAGTATATAACATTCGGATCGGCCTGTAAAAAATACACCGATCAGCTCTGCACAGATAATGGATGCTGTGCAGAGGACCTTCCAGGAGTGATGGAAAATAGGGACGAGTACTGAGGAAGAGTCATGGAGATCTATGCTACTTGATAATGATGACATAAATTAATAAAAAAACAAGGAAAATATAGCAATGCAGAAATAAGCCAACGGAGATTTCATCATGGAAAATAGGGACGAGTAGTGAGGAAGATTCATGGAGATCCATGCTACTTGATAATGATGACATAAATTAATAAGAAAACAAGGAAAATATAGCAATAAGCCAACGGAGACTTCATCATTGAAAATAGGGACGAGTAGTGAGGAAGAGTCATGGAGATCCATGCTACTTGATAATGATGACATAAATTAATAAGAAAACAAGGAAAATATAGCAATGCAAAAATAAGCCAACGGAGATTTCATCATTGAAAATAGGGACGAGTAGTGAGGAAGAGTCATGGAGATCCATGCTACTTGATAATGATGACATAAATTAATAAGAAAACAAGGAAAATATAGCAATGCAGAAATAAGCCAACGGAGATTTCATCATTGAAAATAGGGACGAGTAGTGAGGAAGAGTCATGGAGATCCATGCTACTTGATAATGATGACATAAATTAATAAGAAAACAAGGAAAATATAGCAATGCAGAAATAAGCCAACGGAGATTTCATCATGGAAAATAGGGACGAGTAGTGAGGAAGATTCATGGAGATCCATGCTACTTGATAATGATGACATAAATTAATAAGAAAACAAGGAAAATATAGCAATGCAGAAATAAGCCAACGGAGATTTCATCATTGAAAATAGGGACGAGTAGTGAGGAAGAGTCATGGAGATCCATGCTACTTGATAATGATGACATAAATTAATAAGAAAACAAGGAAAATATAGCAATGCAGAAATAAGCCAACGGAGATTTCATCATTGAAAATAGGGACGAGTAGTGAGGAAGAGTCATGGAGATCCATGCTACTTGATAATGATGACATAAATTAATAAGAAAACAAGGAAAATATAGCAATGCAGAAATAAGCCAACGGAGATTTCATCATGGAAAATAGGGACGAGTAGTGAGGAAGATTCATGGAGATCCATGCTACTTGATAATGATGACATAAATTAATAAGAAAACAAGGAAAATATAGCAATAAGCCAACGGAGATTTCATCATTGAAAATAGGGACGAGTAGTGAGGAAGAGTCATGGAGATCCATGCTACTTGATAATGATAACATAAATTATTAAGAAAACAAGGAAAATATAGCAATGCAGAAATAAGCCAACGGAGATTTCATCATTGTTTATTATTATTATATTATTATTTCATTGATATTCACTGTCCTTTCCATTAATTCGTCCATTATTTTAAATACCCGGATTTAAATGAATGCTCTTTTCGTTTCGTTTCGTTTCGTTTTGTTTTCTTTCTTTCTTTCATTTTTTTTTTCATCGTTTGTTTATCTTTTTTTTTTTTCTTTTTTTCATTTTTTTTTTTTCAGAGGGATAAATTTGATCGAAAATGGGTAAGAAGATCGCAAGAAATGCTAAGGGAAAAATTTTCTTTTTCTTTTCTGAAAAGTCCAATGAGAGTTCGTTAAGAATTCACTTAAAGAAGCAGGTGAAGTCCGCCATTGTTCGTATTTTTTGTTTTTTTGACATGTCGTCGTCGTTTGTCCTGTTTATAGGTTTGTTGAAGTTGCGTTGAATGAGATCACAGATAGAAAGCATCAAGCATGGAGTGCGAAACCGAAGCCATGAAGACACACCGTCGGAACCATCGACTCTGGGAGTGTCCAACAGACCTTTAATCCTTGCTTGTCTTATCTTCACACATACATGCCAGGAATTCTGTTTGGAAATAACAAAAAAAAAGAGAAAAAATTACAATCAACAAAAAGAGATATAATTAGATTAATAAAAATATCTATTAATTTTTACATAGATTTGAATATATATATATATATATATATATATATATATATATATATATATTATATATATAGTGTGTGTGTGTGTGCGTGTAGGGGGAGATAGATAGTTAAGATAAATAGATAAGATAGATAGATAGATAGAGAGAGAGAGAGAGAGAGAGAGAGAGAGAGAGAGAGAAGAGAGAGAGAGAGAGAGAGAGAGAGAGAGAGAGAGAGCTGGGGGTACAGGTGTTAGGCAGTGTTAATTATTATTCTATGTTACTTCTGCCCCTGACGAGGATTGAACCTGTAGTCTAGAGATAACTGTCACTTAGAACTGGCTTAACCTAACCCCTTTATCCACTAGGCTATGTGTCCAATTAGTTAGCAGAATGAGAACAGGATACCCCCGTGGACCGAATAAAGGGTTAGGTTCAAAGTTCCGTGATGGCTCCCGATTACGACAAGAAGGTTCCCGATTACGACAAGAAGGTTCCCGAGTCCAAGAAGGTTCCCGAATCAGACAAGAAATATCAGAAGAAGGCCGGAGGGCACATCGGCCGAAACGTTGTACAGCTAACAATGAAGATGAGGACAATAGTCCGAATAATACAAATAATACTATTGTTTATTTTTATTTTTATTATTGTTCTTGTTTGTATTTTTTCTTTTCTTTTTCTTTTATTATGATTTATCCTTTATTAATTTGTTTTATTTTTCAATCATTTAAAAAAATCAATTTTTAATATATCGTTGATTTATACCCTTATTATACTTTTATTTTGTTTTTCTTATGGAAAATGAAGGATAAATTTTTTTTAAAACTCCCTCTCGGACAAAAATAGGAGGTGGATTTCATTGAATTTTGGTCTTTGCTGGTCTCCACTAATTTTACTTTATGAAAAGGCGTGTGCGCTTAGTCGTTTAGGGTTTAGGGTTTAGGATTTCGTTGGTTGACAGTTCTATGCGGTTTTAAGGTCGCTCTTAGATTGCATTTAAACCCCAATATAGCTGGTTCTACCTTCTTGTGGGCAGGTAAGCTGAAAGGGAATTTAGGAAAAAAAGTGGAAGGAACAAAAATAAGGGATAACTTTAGGGTAAGACTTTTATTCGTTGATTAACACTATTTCTGGAAGGGGAGATATTTTCCCGAGCAAGTCAATAGGTGTGTCTCCTTCGAAGTCTTGGGGTAAGAAAAGGACAGAGATTTCTTTTTGGCGCCAAGAATCCGTTGTTTTTTTTCCCATATCCCCCAAGGGCTCTTCCGGTCTGAGGCCTTGCTGGGAGAGTGTTACTTTTCGTATCTTTTTATTTATTTTTTATAATATATTAATGATTTGAAGGCAATTACAATGCGTATAAAAAATAAAAACAAAAAGATGTTATTTTTGTCTTATCGATTTCAAAGTAGAAATTTTTGTTTTATTTTTGTTTTATTTTTGTTTTATTTATTTCTATTTGGTTTAAATTTATTTTTTATTAATCCCCGCAGTTCAAACAAACATACAGACATACAAAATCTTTCTTTTATATATAGAGAGATGATAGATAATGAATGTTTACCTTGAAAGTCAATTCTTCCGTCTCCATCAATATCCACTTCAGCAATCATCTCATCAACTGAAAGGAAAAAATAATCGATATTTCAATGACAGTCTTGAGATTGTTTTTATAATAAAATAATACAAACGCAGGTTTATTGCAGAAAAGTATGTTAATATCCTCTGATTGCTAAACGACACAAGTGTGACACTATGGTTAAGTGGGAACATGGTCAGAAAAAATAAAAAAATAGAATTGTGTTAAGCCCAGGCATATGTATATGGGTGGTGGTTGTACTTTAAGGACACAAAGTATTGGACAGTACAGTTTAAGAAAATTGAACGGCCACCATGAAGTTAAGCTAGTTAGAGATATATCTTTAGCTATCTATGTTTTAAGAAAAAAAAGCTGTTTTTATGAGAAATTAATGGTCGGGATGTTGGGGACGCTCAGACAGAAAAAAAGTAATTGCTTTAATTTTAAGGGAAATCGCAGACAAAAAGTCTGAGATTAAATTAAGCACCGAGCATCTGGATGGTCGGGTCCGTGGGATGTGTGGGGTGGGATTTTATATATATCCAGCCAAGCTCCAGCCCTTAAAACAGTTTCAGATCAACCTTTGGAATGAGAGGTTGTCCCCGTAGCAGTAGATAGGAATAGCCAGACACACAACAGTGAAGCCAGTAATCGACTTAGAGTTAAAACAACTTTTTTACCAGGTGACATAGACCCAAGTGTACACTCCTCCATCACAAACTGCACAAGTGTCACAACTTCCCCTTCCATCAGCGCTCTGTTATCAGACTTTGTGTTTTGTTTTTTGTTTTTTTAATCCTTGTGAACCTGTCTCTGACTCGTGCCCTTCGAAACAAACAGCAGAGAATATCACAACGTTGGGGTCAGAGACATTGTGCAACGAGGGTGCAGCGAGTGCAGACCGGGTATTGTCACAGAAGGATGCGTGTATTTGAAAGGAATTTCACATTTAACTTTACAGACGCTGCGTGTAACACATTTGAATAAAAACCATGACAAAATATAGTGTGTATCTACGAGGGTGAGTCAAAAAGTGATGACATTTTGTTTAGGACAGGTATAATTACCAACACAGGAACATGTATCATACATCAAAATGAAGTTGGTCCTCTGTGGATCACATCCCTACTTCTCCACATAGTCACCGTTTCTCTCAATAGCAATGTTCCTTGCCCCGTAAAATTCTATTGATTGTTCTTTGAGCCACTTCATCACTACAGATTACTCGCCAGATTTAGCGCCTTCAGACTATCATCTCTTAGGCCACATGAAAGAGGGTTTTAGAGGCAAACATTATTCCAGTGACAAGGAAGTGAAATCTGTAGTGAAGAAGTGGCTTAAAGAACAGTCAACAGAATTTTAATTAATAAAGACTAGGTCTGGTCTCCTGGCTGGGATAGGATGATCCGTCTTTATCTCGAAGTCCCAGAGAATTTTATGCGTTTCATTCTCAAGAACAGATGCTGGTTTATGCATATACCATTTTGTTGTATGGTCAAAATTTAATTTTTTGCATAATTCCCAGTGGATAACCTTCCCAAACCAATCGTGCCGAGTTTTGTATTCCCGTTGTGCTAGTTTGCTACATTCGCTTAATATATGGTTTATGGTCTCATCTCTGTCACCACACAATCTACATTTATTGTTTCGTTGTCTTATCAATTATTAGAGTTTTTTCACACTTGCCGTAGCTGGTGGTTCACAGGAGGCTGAGTGACAGCAAGTTTCCTCAGGTCTCCAGGACTTTTCTGAGTATTCTAGCCGATCCCAACAATGCTGTAGTTTGGATGGTCTCGATTCTTCTTCTTTCCACTTCCCCCAAATTATTTTCCAGGGCTTTGGGGATCGTTCCAAGGGCACCAATTACAATTCCAAAGTTTCCTCTGTTCTCTGGCAAGGTCTAAGTATTTGTTTATCTTTTCGCTTTCTTTCATTTTCACTCTGTGGCCGGCCGGGACTTCAAAATCCACGAGATGACAGGTTCTCTTTTTCTTGTCAATCAATACTAGGTCCGGTCTCCTGGCCGGGATTAGGTGATCCGTCTGTATCTCGAAATCACAGAGAATTTTGTGCGTCTCATTCTCTAGGACAGGTTTAGGTTTGTGCATATACCATTTGGTTGTATGGTGAAAACTGAATTTCTTGCACAGTTCCCAGTGGATCACCTTTCCCACAGAGTCGTGCCTAGTTTTGTACTCTCTTTGTGCTAGTTTGCTGCATTCGCTTATTTATGTGATTGACTGTTTCGTCTCTATTTCTACATTCTGCACTTGCTATTCTGCTGTGTCTTATCTATTTTTGCCTTTATATAGTTTGTTCTAATAGCATTGTCTTGTGCTGCGATTATTAGGGATTCGGTTTCTCTTTTGAGGTTTCCTTTTCGTAGCCATGTTCAGGTCTTCTGATGTGTTAGCAACAGAGGGGTGACTTTACCTGTGGTTTTCACCTTTTTATCTATTTATTTATTTATTTTGTTTTTTTACTTATGAATCCCTTTGATTCCTATTTTATTATGTTGGACCCCCATAGACATTTGATGTTTAAAAATCTTATTGCATTTTTATCATTAAATATCTTTGCTTGCCTGAACCCTCCTTCCCCTAAAACAATTTTCATATGGTCCCCGGAGGCTATATGACCCCCGGTTGAGAACCTCTGCTCTACACTACCTAGATCTCCAGAAATGGAGAATCATCACCGGATGCACGAAAACGTTGAATGTATCATAGAAGAATGTAATAACGAATATAATTAATAGTCCAGTTAGCACTTAGAAGTGCATGGGAGGTCCATTGTATTTTGTTTATCGGTCAGCGGTAAGAAATGCAGACGATAGGATATGAATCTTTATGTAACAATCAGCGCTGATGATATATTTATGTAAAAATCATTCATATTTGTTTGGTAAACAGGGAAAATGGTGTCGAGTTTGCGGAATAACAATTTCAGTGAAGTGGAACAACTATTTCATTGTTCATAAATAATCTCATTCATAAAAAAAAGAAAAAATCCCACATTGGTATAGACGGAAAATTCGAAAAAAGTATATTCGGTATTTTGAATACAATAACATAAACTGATATAAAAATATTCATGAATAGGTTTAAGTGAATAGGCTTTTAGGTATTTTGAATACAATAACATAAACTGGTATAAAATAATCATACTAAGTTCCAATTACCGTCGAATTGGTAAGACAATGGCAACAAGTAGCTGTAACTCAATACAGATCTAACCTTGTTGCGCCCCTACTGCAGAATGCCAGAGTATTTATGAAGCCTCATAACATCATAGAAACCCAGCAGCTTATCAGGACTCAATGAATGGGATCAACCAAATACATGAATGGACTATTCTTAAATCCCATAAGTACCAGATATCTTGGGCATTGGTTCAGTTGTGCTTAGCCAGTTGCTGTTGTCCAAACCAACAGTATACTGTTGACTTCACAAAACTGATATAAACGTATATTTATGAATAGGTTTAAGGCAACCAGCAAATTATCAGGTTTGTTGGTTATATTTTACGGTATGTCAACCATTGTTGGGTTATTTTATGCCGAAGACATTTCGTTTTTTTCTAGTATATATATATATATATATATATTGAAAAATTGAAAAAACACAGGTTCATAAAACGAGTGATATTTATTTCGCCAAAACTTGTGTTTCTTCAATTTTTCACTATATTACATACTGTCGGATTTACACACACACAAATACACACACACACACACACACACACACAACACACACACATATTATATATATATATATAAAGCTCACGAATGTAAACAAGTGTCGTTACTTTCATATAGTCATAACACTACAATCATTAGATAGTGAAAATTACAATTGTCAGACAGCAATATATATATATATATATATATATATATATTATATATATATATATATATAATGTGCGTGAGTGTGTATATATAATCAATATTAATATGGATAGTATAGTTTGCTATATTTATAAATAGAGAGGGCTTACTATCTGATTGGGTATATAAATCTGAGCTGGGGTAGCGCAGACATAAAGTCAACGGCACTTGTTAACTGTCAATTTCCCGCCTATTGTGTGATTATCAAACCGAGTCTGGGTTTTAACACTGGGTTTTAAAACCGAGTCTGGGTTTTAACACTGGGTTTTAAACCGAGTCTGGGTTTTAACACTGGGTTTTAAAACCGAGTCTGGATTTTGAGAAATTGATTGTTACAAAGTGCTGTTCACTATGTTTGAACTACCCTACCCCACCCACACACACACACACACACACACACACACACAGACACACACGTGTGTGTGTTTGTGTGTGTGTACATACAGATATATATATATATATTTACCAACTTAATTTTGTGCATTTACTTGTTGAATAGCAAAGGAATATCAATTAATTTTTATTGCAGAACAAACATATCTATCTATCTATTTATCTCAGTCTGTTAATATCTATCTATCTATCTATCTATCTATCTATCTATCTATTCTATCACATTCTGATCATATGTATGTATATATTTACCAACGCCGAGGCACCTCTCGTAGTGTTATAGTTAGCAAGGTCGAATGGCAAACCATGATTAGTGAGTTCGAGCCTCACTGGGTGCCCCTTACATTCGGCCTTGTGCCACATCTAAGCGAAGCTTAGTTAATATCTATTTTAGGACACATTATGTGGTGTAATGATTAACAAGCTAGATTCGCAGACCATTGTTAGTGAGTTCGTTTCTCACTGGGTGCCCTATAATTTGACCTTGTGCCACATCTAAGCTAAGCTTAGTAAATAATTATATTTACCAACCCCTACGCACGAGCAGGATGAGACACAAGGTCAATTTCTTAAGCGGAGTTTAACAGGTTTGAATTCAGAATTTTCCTTCTCCTAGACTGGTCACCTGACCATGGTTAAAGATCCCAGTCTGCCCTGCTATTTACCCCTAGCTGGAGGGAGAATTGGATTCATACCTTTCCCGAGTGTATTAGCACCATGTGAAATGCCAACAGCTTCGTACAGGAATTGAAACCGGGTCGACGAATCCATTTCCTACGACTCTAACCATTAGCCCACACGCCTCCATGTACACACAGATATATGCTATTTAATTTCAAGAAACAAATAAGTAAATCAGAATAGATGGCGCCCCTTATCAAAGTTCCTACGCCCAAACCAGTCACTCACCAATTTAATTGACTGCAACGAAAGAATTCAGGGGAGGTAATTACTATCAAAAATTGTTATAATTACAGATGGCGCTCAAAACGCTTAATGTCAAATGTCTCCATTTTGATTTATAACCTCCCACGCCAAGAAATAACTTTTATGTTATGCACATATTAATGCCTGAACCGCCAGATTTTTTTTTTGTATAACAACGGTGGAATTTGTCTATTTTTTGTTCGTTAGGTAAATCCCAGTTCTATTAATTTTTGTTATCCCATTTTTAGCCCTAAGCTGTTTCCGTCTTTGCTCTTTTTTGTTCTCTCACTTTCTTTTTGT
The DNA here is from genome assembly GCA_023376005.1 of Doryteuthis pealeii. NCBI lineage: Eukaryota > Metazoa > Mollusca > Cephalopoda > Myopsida > Loliginidae > Doryteuthis > Doryteuthis pealeii. The sequence goes on along the minus strand of CM042147.1, from coordinate 120,193,825 downwards.
ACATTATTTTTGAAAATTTGTATTATGGCTATAGTTTTTTTCTCCATCTTTATATCAGAGGGGCGTCTGCAATATAGAAATTTGATGCAATTAACACTTTCACAATCATTAAAACAGCTCGTTTATGACTAGACAGATTCCGTTGGTTAATGACAGGATTGTTAATGTACGAATATTAGCATCAGACGTGAGAACGCTGGGGCAGTGGTCGATTGAAATCCCTTCAGACCACTCGAACCGGAATGTGAGTACCTGTTAGAGTGCCCGTTAGTGTTACATAATGCATAAGCAGCTTATGAATTGTGAGCGTACCTGTAGTAAGATATTTTGAATAAGATTCGTTAGATTTAAAATCGGAGGTGGAGAAATTTCCATATCCGTTAGGGTTATGATTAGCATAATGATGACCCCGGCTTAACCTTCCGGTAGAACGCGCCATTACAGACGCGTGAGAATTTAGTTTAGATCAGATGGACCAGAGATTTCAGAGCGAGTGGACTCGAAGCCGCTCTCTCTGAGGGTCGGTCTCCCCCCTCCCCGCGGGGGTTGAAAGATGGGCTGGGTTGTTGAAATAAGGCTTTAGAAGAAAACAAGTCTTGTTTGTTCAGTTAATTAAAACAAGCGATAACCAGTCCAATACGAAGAGAAACCAACAAGAAAGTAAAAGCAACTCAAATGACCAGCCCGAGAAATAAGACTGAAGAACATGGCGGCCGGTCGAGTTAGAAGCAGTAGAAGCAGATATCAACAAGTAAGGACCCTCATCTCATCCTATGTACTCTGTCTGTCTGTCTGTCTCTCCCTCTCCTCGTTAATATACCCGATGTGTTATAAGGGGTATATAACATTAGTGGGAGTACTTGATAATGGCTATAGATTATTTGTATTCGATAGAACTGTGTAAAAATCCTTAAGAAACGACTACACATAAAATGTAAATATAAACGTACAATGAACGCGATTCCCTAACCTCAAGGCATAAAATAACCATAAACGGGTTGACAAACCATTAAAATCCATATATCCACCCAATACTCTTTTTTATACGTTTCTTTGACACTTCAATGAATATCAAGTGAATTTGTAGAAAGACTGTGGCAAAGATTGTTTATTAGGGGAATTAAAATTAAAATTAAAATTAAAAATTATTAAAAAGATAAATTAAAATTAGTGAAATAGATCACTAATTAGGACTGAGCCTATTCTAGTATTGATCACCCCAAGCAGATTTAACAGGTCTGAATTCAGAGTTTTCTTTCTCCTAGACAGGTTGCGTAACCAAGGTTAAAGAGCCCAGTCTGCCCTACTATTTATCCATAGCTGAAGGGAGAGTAGTTGGATTCATACATTTCCCAATGGTATTAGCGCTATGTGAACGGTAGTTTCGACCAGGATTTGAACTCGGGTGGACGAGTCCATTTTCTACGACTCTAACCATTACACTATGCACCTCCAATATAAAAAAAAATAAAAGAAAAGAATATGCTTACTTTCTTCTTCGGTTAGGTCTTCTCCCAGGCATTGAATCACAACCCTCAAGTCAGATGCACATATATAACCATACCCGACTTGTCAAACATCTGAAACACAAATGAGCAATAACAAACACAAATGAAAATGTAAAGTAAGTAACATATGAAACACAAAGTAACATAGTAGTAACATATGAACACAAAGTAACATAGAAAGTAACTTATGAAACTAAGTACATAGTAAGTAACATAGTAGTAACATAGTAAGTAACATATGAAACATAAACTAAGTAACATAGTAAGTAACTTATGAAACAAAACTAAGTAACATAGTAAGTAACATCTGAAACAAACTAAGTACATAGAAAGTAATATATGAAACACAACTAAGTAATAGTAAGTAAATATGAACGCAAACTAAGTAACATAGAAAGTAGTATATGAAACACAAACTAAGTACATAGTAACACACTAAGTAACATAGAAAGTGAAAACAACTAGTAACATAGTAAGCACATATGAAACACAAAGTAACATAGAAAGTAACATATGAACACAAACTAAGTAACATAGTAAGTAACTTATCAAACACAAAGTAAGTAACATAGTAAATATCATATGAAACAATTACTTCTACTAATTCGCCATACAGTAGGTCTTTGGGGATGCGGGCCGTTGTCCATCCTCCTGACATGACCACAGAAAAGAGAGACAGAAGGAAGGAGAGACAACAGCAACCCCAGCAAGCATCATTGTTTGTTTGCAGTAAAAAAATGGGCACTACACCATCGTCTTTAGCAGACGGAAGGATGCCAACAACCCAATCTCTCTCTCTCTCTCTCTCTCTCTCTCTCTCTCTCTCTCTATATATATATATATATATATATATTATTTATTTATCCTTTCAACATATTTACGGATTCATTTCTATTTTTCAACTTACATATACTGTCCAAGAAAAAGGAAATTTATAACATCAACTCCACTGAAACGAATAACCATAACAAAATATGGCAACACTGAAAATTATTGAACACTTCAAAATTCTCTGTATTTTGACCGTTTTAACTTCAAATATCAAACATTTTACCCCGAAGAAGGCCGTTTTCTTTGTATACTTAGATATTTTATAATTTTATATCATCATTATTTCATTTCATATTCAAAATAATAATGAATAGAATACAATGTGTACATGAACAAACTCCCGACCGAAACACGTGTTGGTAATTCATTAAACTAATTTTATCAATTCAACATTTTCTTTCCTTTATTTATTCATCCTTTCAACATATAGTCGGATTCATTTCCATTTTTCAACTTACATATATATAAGTGTATATTAAAGTTAAAACAAATTTTCTCGGATTTCAAAATTAGGAGACTGATCGTATTTTTTGTAAAAGGATTATGAATAAATAACATCTGAGATTGAACCTGAAACCTCGTATCAGGCACTCCCATGATATATCACAGGCAAATACAATGGTTTAACGAAATCACACAGTTTTTTTGTTTAATTCTTTATTTACTTCGACTATCAGTGCTGAAAATAGCGGTTAGTGAAAGAGTTTTGATAGAAATAGAATTGCTACTATTTGGGAGATTTTTCTTTGTTGACCGTAGGTGAAACGTTTGTGCATTAGTCTTTCAATTGTTATGAGTTTGGAAAAGGTCTAATTTCGCGTTGAAGTCTCGCGGAAATCATGCAGTGCACTCAGGTGCGTAACGTTTGAAGAAAAGGATGGTCTCAAAAGAAATAGTCTTTACTTCATTTAAGGTTTTAAAGAAGATATTCAATGGGAAAGTTTGGGGGCAATTGATTGGAGATAGTTTGTGGATCAGTTTAATTCACACACACACATACACATACACACAAGGAGAGAGAGAGAGAGAGAGAGAGAGAGAGAGAGAGAGAGAGAGAGAGAGAGAGAGGGGAGGGGAGAGTGGGAATAGAGCAATAAAATATAAAATCAGAAGAAAGTGTGATTGAGAGAGAGAGAGAGAGAGAGAGAGAGAGAGAGAGAGAGAGAGAGAGAGAGAGAAAGAGAGAGAGAGAGAATAAAATAAGAAGAGATGAAATGTAAGAATACAGATGGATATAGAAGAAAGTGAGTGATAAAGAGTAGGAGATAGAGAAAGAAAGGAAAAGGGGGAAACATAAAGGCGCTGGAATCTATCTATCTATCTCTTTCTCCTATCTATTTCCCTGTCTCAAATTTCTCTCTCTCTCTTTCTCTCTTCTCTCTCTCTCTCTCTCTCTCTCTCAATCTATTTATCTAAGAGAGAATGAAGGAGAGAGGGGAATTTGTGACAGGACAAAGAGATCAATAGATAGATAGATGTGTGTGTGTGTGTGTGTGTGGTATAATTCTTTCTCTCTCACTATCATTCTCCCTCTCTCTCTCTTTATATATATATTATATATATAAAGAGAGAGAGAGAGAGAGAGAGAAGAGAGAGAGTTAAACCAAGATAAAATGAATTAGAAATGAAACTAAAAGGAATGTAGAATGAAATCGAAAATGAGATAGAAGGTTGATGAATAATTGAAATTGGGAGAAAGAAAGAAAAAAATAGAGAAGAATAGAAAGAAAGAATGAAAGAAAGAAAGAACGACCGATCAAAAGATAAAGTAGAATGAAAGTTAGATGATGGAAATGAAGATAGCGGAATTAAAAAAAATATTTATAAGTAAAACAATAAAAAAAAGACGAGAAGGGGATAAAAATAAAATAAAACCTCAGTTTAAAAAAAAGAGGGGAATATGTGGATATAGGCAGGATACAACATTTGAATGTAAATAGCATGGGATTAAAATTTATAGCTATTCGAAACATGCTCAAAATGGCGGAAAAAGTTTTACTGAAAAACAAATTGATCGAAAGAGAAGAAGAAGAAGAAGAAGAAGAAGAAGAAGAAGAAGAAGAAGAAGAGGTAAAGGGGAAGAGAGAGAGAGAGAGAGAGAGAGAGAGAGAGAGAGAGAGAGAGAGAGAGAGAAGAAGAAAAGAAGAAGAAGAAGAAGAAGAAGAAGAAGAAGAAAAAGGTAATCTTTGAGACAAGAGAAGCCACATAGGATGATACGATAGAGAAGTAGAAGAAGAAGGCAAAGGATAGAGAGAGGAGAGAGGAGAGAGAGAGGAGAGAGAGAGAGAGAGAGAGAGAGAGAAGAAGAAGGCAAGGAGAGAGATGAAGAAGAAAGTAATATTTAAGACAAAAGAAGACACGTAGGTAGATACGATAGAGAAGGAGAAGAAGAAGGCAAATGAGAGAGAGAGAGAGAGAGAGAGAGAGAGAGAGAGAGAGAGAGAGAGAGGGGGAAGAGAAGAAGAAGAAGAAGAAGAAGAAGAAAAAGGTAATCTTTGAGACAAAAGAAGACACATAGGTAGATAGGATAGAGAAGAAGAAGAAGAAGAAGAAGACACGTAGGTAGAGAAGAAGAAGAAGAAGAAGGCAAAGGAGATTGAGAGAGAGAGAGAGAGAGAGAGAGAGAGAGAGAGAGAGAGGGGAGAGAGAGAGAGAGAGAGAGAGAAGAAGAAGAAGAAGGCAAAGGATAGAGATGAAGAAGAAGAAGAAGAAGAAGAAGAAGGTAATCTTTAAGCCAAAAGAAGACACGTAGGTAGATATGATAGAGAAGAAGAAGAAGAAGGCCAAGGAGAGAGAGAGAGAGAGAGAGAGAGAGAGAGAGAGAGAGAGGGAGGAAGAGAAGAAGAAGAAGAAGAAGAAGAAGAAGAAGGTTATCTTTGAGACAAAAGAAGACACATAGGTAGATAGGATAAGAAGAAGAAGAAGAAGAAGAAGAAGAAGAAGAAGAAGAAGAAAAGAAGAAACCATCATCTATTTCTATTTTTAAAGGATGAGGTGGAGGTGGAAAAATTTCCCGCGGTTACGTTTTCATCGAGTCGTGTCATCCAGAATTGGAAAATCGTGATTTCGAATGTAAAGATGAATTTACAAAGGTCATTTACGCAGTTGAAGCGGGAACAGGGTGCCTACTTGTGCATGATGCTTAGCAACTCGTTTCGTAGACCAATCCCCTCGTATAAGTGAGTTCACCTCTCACTAAGTGTCCAACTACTGTTGCCTTGCGTGCGGGTAAGCTACAAGGTGTGTCAAAAAATAACGTTCCATTCATTATTTTTTTTCTGAATACAAGGTGTGTCAAAAAGTACAAATTTTAAAGCTGTATTTACCAAGATAGAAATGAAGAATGAAGGGAACGTTATTTCTTTTCAGAATACAAGGTGTGTCAAAAAGTACAAAAAATCTCGATACTTTTTTGACACACCTTGTATGTTTAGTAATAATTCCTGTTACTGAGAACTAACCACGGTGCGAGGGTTAGAAGCCATATGCTTGCACACCTGTTCGCAGCTGTAGTGAGGCCAATTCTCATTGGAGGCCTCACTGATGTTGCCTTGTGCCAGACTTATGCTAGCATTGCAATCATTTTGGTGTGCCTCATCAGTGAGATATCAGTGTTACTTTTTGTTTCTCAGTGGTGCAAGCGGACAGTTTTCAAATCCAGATAAAATACACGCACACACACACACACACACACACACAGAGAGAGGAGAGAGAGAGAGAGAGAGAGAGAGAGAGAGAGAGAGAGAGAGAGAGCAGGACAGAAAGCCAACTACAAGTACACACACACACACATACAAACAAACAAATAGTCATCGGATTGGCCTAAAGTCGGTATCAGCCAGACAGCGAGGGTGTCTATTCCCTTTTCACTAGCGCTAGACCAAGGAGATTGTTTTTGGCGTCTGAGGTGGGGCGCCACACCATCTGTTCTTCACTTTACCGCACAGATCCCTGTGCTACTCATTCGTCGAGTTGGCGTTTGTCCGGTATCGAACCCGGAACCTTGTGGTTCCTAGTCCGATGATCTACCGACTGAGCTAAACCGGTCCTGATTCGGGATTCTTCTGTAGTGATACAGATCATTCGTAGTGAGAGCTGGATGGACATTGTTTCAGGAGTGTGAACGTACAGAGAGATGTAGATGAATAAATGAAGAAAAAGACATTAAATTTGCATTAATAGCGCGGGCCTTTCGGGGCCTGTGTCTATTAAATAATAACGTCGATCCCAGGGGGCTATACCCCCAGGCAATACCTGCCCCCTTGATTTAAAGGGGCAGGACTGGGTTTATTTCCCAGCGCATGAGGCGCCCCCCTCGAGGGGGAATGCCGACGGGATCGACGCATTTTTTGTGACTACCACCATGAGCTTCGGCTTGTGGGTGGGCCCATATAAAAATCTCTTTGTGTCACACCCTCATCAAAATGTGAGTGTGTGTGTGAGTGTGTGTGTGTGTGTGTGTGTGTGTGCAAACAAAGGTGCAATTAGCATAACGGGTATCGTTGTGGACAATGGAATCGACTAACCGAGTTCAAATCCTGAACGAGACAATTTGCGTTTCACTTTGCACTAATGCCCCTGGGGAAAGACATGAATCCATTTCATCATCTTTCAGCTAAGAATAAATTATAGGATACACTGTGCCATTTAGCTTTTTCACAGCACCGGTCTAAGAGTTAAACAACATTGAATTCAAATCAGCTGTACTCCATTAATTCATTGCCATTGTGTCACATCCTGTTCATACCGGAGGAGTTGAGAAAACACAAACGTGCGCGCGTGCGCGCACACACACACACGCACACACACACACATATATATGTGTAAAGGGCCGGGTTAGCTCAGTCGGTAGAACGTTCGGCTAGAAACCACAAGGTTCCTAGTTCGATACCGGTCCTCGCCAACTCAGCGTATGAGTAGCACAAGGGATCTGTGCGGTAAAGTAAGGAGCTGATGGTAGGTGTGGCGCTCCACCTCAGACGCAAAAAAACAATCTTCTTGGTCTAGCGCTATTGAAAAGGGGATAGACTCCCTCGCTGACTGGCTGATACCGACTTTAGGTCGCCCAGTCGACTTTACTTACTTTATATATTATATATATATATATATATATATATATATATATGTGTGTGTGTGTGTGTGTGTAGTCATCCACAGACACCCGTGTTTTGATGTTTACGTCTCATCAGTATGGCTATACTTAACAACTACTTCTAGCCGAGAACGAAATCTAACTGACTTTTCAGCAGTCCAACCCCTTCCCTCTCCACC
>CM042147.1:120146215-120181215 GCA_023376005.1 Doryteuthis pealeii | reverse complement strand
ACACTGCAGCGTCGGCCAATAAACTCACCACTTAACCCATTTAAACCTGTGTTTTTTCATTTTTCTTGATATATTAACATACCGTCGGATTTACTTCCTCTCTTCACACACACACACATATATATATATATATATAATATATATATATATATATATATAATATATATTATATATATATATATATATATATATCACATAAGAACTCTGGTTATGTTCCCGACGAAAAAGGGGTGCATAACAAGAAAAGCGAGTTCGATCCTCACTGGATGTTCGATAGTTATGACTTTGTGCCAAATCCTAACTGTAGGGTAAATTTTTTTCTCGGTATGACCCTTAAAATATGGTTAAATATCAATATGAATTATCAATATTAATTACCAATATGAAATAGTATACGTTCTCCTGTTTACCTTAAATGCTTGTCGTAGTTCTTCTTCATCTTCACCATCTTTGTTTTCTGTGATACCGCCCATATTCTCCATAAACTGAATAAATTCCTCGAAAGAAAACCGGCCATCACCTGGAATCAATCAAAACAATATATATATATATATATATATGAGGAAAATGAGGTTGGAATGAATCCGACAGAACGGGGTAAAATAAGGAATGAAAGAACAAAACTCAGGCAAAAATGTGTAGTATATTTCGCTGGAGTATTGAACTCTGAGTTCAATACTCCTGCGAAATATACTACAGTTTTGTTCTTTCATTCCTTATTTAGTATATATATATATATATATATATATATATATATATATATAATATATAAACTCACGCATAAAAACAACAACAGAACAAAATAAAGGAAATAAGAAAAACAAATTAAAAAAAACAAAAACAAAAACAAAAAAACACCAACATGTTGGAATATTTTGGTGATGTAAGGTGTGCTAAAATACACCACTTAAATTTATAGACTGAGCGAGGTCACATGGTTTAAACCTCAGCCAATCAATAGCCCGAATACGTGACTGGTTAACTACTTACCTGAGAGACGTCCATTTGTAATCATTGACGAAGGACTTGCAAGACTGAGGAGCACCAAGGAACAACCAAAGGATTCTTTACTAAGAATAACGCTCTGTTTAACACAAAGGATCTTCGCTGGACAAGCGCTCTTGCTTGAAGCCTAAAGGATGGCTACTAAAATCGTAACACAACATCATTACAATGATTCTCGAGATTCTACAGTTTTACCTTGACTTCCAATTGCTCCGACTTATGAGATTTCCGAATTACGAGCTGTCACTCGGTCAATTTTTCGCTTTGTGTTGAGAGCTAAAATTTGAGGTACGAGCGAGCTTCAGATACGGTTATGTTGATAAGTTCACTAAAAACATGTAAATTTCCAAATTTATCACGCCAAAGAAAAATGTTACTTTTAAAAATCTAGAAGTGGCTACCCAGCGTCACCTGGGTAGAAGGGGGGGGGAGCAAAAAGTTATGCTTACAGATCCATTATTACTGAATTATGAGTTGGATCCTCGCAGGATGCCCCAGGTAAATCCCTAGGTAAAAAAGATCTTGCGTTAATTCGGCCTCGTGAGGCGTCAGAAATAAGAGCACAGACAATTTAAAAATAAAAATCAGTGGGACCATATGACCTTAAGGCACCCCTTTTGCGATTTCGATTCGTGGGGACATCTTTTCGATTTACACCGTCAAAATCCGGGTAATTGTTAAGAGACGATTTTTAGAGTTTTTTTTTAAATTATAAAACTAACCCTAACCCTAACCCATAACCCTAACAAACAATCGGATTTTTACGGTGTAAATGAGAAAAGTGTCCCCACGAATCGAAATCGCAAAAGGGGTGCCTTAAGGTCATAAGGTCAAATCAGTGTCTCCAACTTAAAACATTAGATGCAAAAAGATTCCATGCTCTTACAATTTAAATTTCATTTTAAATTATCTTTCACGAATATAAATCAAATCTTCATTATTTTGGCCCAAAAAGCAAGATCTGGTGATAGTGAATGTATATATATTTAACTTTGCCGTTAGTTGTAGTTTCAGCCGGATATACATACATATATACATACATGCACACCAACTGTCCTTTATATATGTATAGATAAACATTAAAACATTTCACAGCACATAATCTATTACATTCTATCTTATCCTGTTTTTATACAATACAGTGCTATTTATCAAAATGTTAAAGAGATTTGAAAGCGTGGAGGACATTAAAAGAAATACAATGTCTAAACTCGTTTCCAAAAATGGGTTTACCTAAGTGCTTCGATCAATGGGAAACTTGTCAGAATAAATATGTGAAATGCCGAGGGGTCTATTTTGAAGAATAGTAAAGTTTCATTCATTGTTGATTTATGCCTTAATAAATACAGCTTCAATAGGAAATAGAAAGATTGACCCGAGTTCAAATCCCGGAGGAGACTTGGCGTTTCCCTTCACGCTAAAACACATCAGAAAGGCATGCATCCATCCGTTCTCACCTCGGTGATGAGTAACTAGTAGGGCAGACTGGGCTCTTTTGCTTTGGTTAGGCAATCCATCTAGGGGAATTGAGCTTTAGTTAGGCAATGTTTAAGGGGAGGGAGCTTTGGTTAGGCAGTTTAGGAGAAGGGAGCTTTGGTTAGGCAATCAGTTTAGGAGAAGGGAGCTTTGGTTAGGCAATCTGTTTAAGGGGAGGGAGCTTTGGTTAGGCAGTTTAGGAGAAGGGAGTGTTGGTTAGGCAATCAGTTTAGGAGAAGGGAGCTTTGGTTAGGCAATCTTTTTAAGGGAGGGAGCTTTGGTTAGGCAGTTTAGGAGAAGGGAGTGTTGGTTAGGCAAATCAGTTTAAGGGGAGGGAGCTTTGGTTAGGCAGTTTAGGAGAAGGGAGCTTTGGTTAGGCAATCAGTTTAGGAGAAGGGAGCTTTGGTTAGGCAATCTGTTTAAGGGGAGGGAGCTTTGGTTAGGCAGTTTAGGAGAAGGGAGTGTTGGTTAGGCAATCAGTTTAAGGGAAGGGAGCTTTGGTTAGGCAATCAGTTTAGGAGAAGGGGGCTTTAGTTAGGCAGTCAGTTTAGGAGAAGGGAGTGTTGGTTAGGCGATCAGTTTAGGTGAAGGGAGCTTTAGTTAGGCAATCAGTTTAGGAGAAGGAATCTTTGGTTAGGCGATCAGTTTAAGGGAAGGGAGCTTTGGTTAGGCAATCAGTTTAGGTGAAGTGAGCTTTGGTTAGGCAATCAGTTTAGGAGAAGGGATCTTTGGTTAGGCGATCAGTTTAGGTGAAGGGAGCTTTGGTTAGGCAATCAGTCTAGGAGAAGGGAGCTTTGGTTTGGTAATCTGTCTAGGGGAAGGGAGCTTTGGTTAGGCAATCAGTGTAGGAGAAGGGAGCTTTAGTTAGGCAGTCTGTTTAGGGAAGGGAGTTTTGGTTTGGTAATCAGTCTAGGAGAAGGGAGCTTTAGTTAGGCAATCAGTTTAGGGGAAGGGAGATTTTGTTAGCAATCAGTCTAGGGGAAGGGAGCTTTGGTTAGGCAATCAGTCTAGGAGAAGGAAGACTGTAAATTCAAACCAGCTTTACTCCACTTAGAAATTGAACTTTTATCACATCCTGTCCGCGGCGGAGGATTTGGGTAAATACATAAAGCTTCAGTCTCGATACTTCTTGAATCTTCTTGTGCTGCACATGGTGTAATGGTTAGCAAACTAGACTAACAAGCCATTACTAGTGAGTTCAAGTCTCATTGGGTGCCCCATGCATGCGGCCTTGTGCCACAACTGGACAAAGCTTAGTATATAGGACGTCCTACCATGGTGTAATGGTTAGGAAGCTAGTCTCACTAGATCCATTACAAGTCAATAGCGAGTTCGATCCTCGCTAGATGCCCATATTTGCGACCTTGTGTCAGATCCCCTGGTGAATGGGTTGACAAATATCTACTTCGTGAACACACCTTGTATATATTGGTCACGCAATTTGGTCTCACTAAAGATTGAGAAAAATCCCTTTTAATGGTAACACAAGATATTTTGGTAATTTAACTATATACGTGCCAAAAAATAAGCAAACAATATTTCCACATCTCTATTAATAATAGAGATTCAGTGTCGATTTGTCTGTAACCGAAACTACGTTACTGTTTGCGTCACAATACCGAAAATCGTCAATACATACAATAAAGAACAATCTTATAATCAGTTTTAAATATCATTTTTTTTTACATTCGCCCGTTTTTCAGTAACAAGAGGTTTACAAATGTTTACAAATAAATACCTTTGATCTTGTGTAAAATATTCTAATTAATTATTTATTTGAGGGGGACAGAACTAAATTGTTTTTTGTTGTTGTTTTTTTTACTCCTTTAGTATATTTGATGATTTTTCTTACTTATGATACAAACCCTCTAACATTGAATTTTTGACTCCCACTCCACTCAGGTACTATCTTTCAGAAATAAATTTTTACGCCGCCCGAAAGGTGTTTTTTTTGCTAGTTATTCTAATTATACAAAGGATTACCCAGTTATGCCGTTACATCGTGCATACAATGGTCCTATTCTGTCAGTCATCACTGTTTTAAGTCTTTGCAACTAACAATTCCTTTTCTTCTTGATTTTCAATACACAACACTGACAGCTGAAATTTGCTAAAAAAAAAAAAACAAAAAACAAAAAAAGAACGTAAGAATGGTAAAATCTGATGTTTAAACATCAAAGAAATTCCCAACCACCAGAAATATTTAGTTTGTTCGTGCAGAAATTGATTAAAAATGAGCGGGAAAAATTGTGTAGCAGCGGTAGAATTAGAGAACAATAATAAGGAAAAAACGAAATCACTGTTATATATTTCATATTCAACTAGAAGTGGCGCCATTATATATGAATTAAAGCGTAGGTGGTGCTAAAATCTAAGGTTTCAAATGCAGATAATAGCAAATGATGATACCAAAATACATGAATTCAGGCGTAGGTGGCGCAAATGTACAAGAGTTCATATATAGGTCATACTAAAATCTAAGAGTTCAAATGTATGTAGCGCTTGCGCTAAAATGCAATCGTTCAAGTATAGGTGATCCTAGAATTCAAGAGTTCAAATATGGGTAGCATTAAATTGCAATCGTTCAAGTGATCCTAGAATTCAAGAGTCCAAATGTATGTAGCGCTAAAATGCAATCGTTCAAGTATAGGTGATCCTAGAATTCAAGAGTTCAAATGTATGTAGCGCTAAAATGCAATCGTTCAAGTATAGGTGATCCTAGAATTCAAGAGTTCAATATGGGTAGCATTAAATTGCAATCGTTCAAGTGATCCTAGAATTCAAGAGTCCAAATGTATGTAGCGCTAAAATGCAATCGTTCAAAGTATAGGTGATCCTAGAATTCAAGAGTTAAATGTATGTAGCGCTAAAATGCAATCGTTCAAGTATAGGTGATCCTAGAATTCAAGAGTTCAAATATGGGTAGCATTAAATTGCAATCGTTCAGTGATCCTAGAATCAAGAGTTCAAATGTATGTAGCGCTAAAATGCAATCGTTCAAGTATAGGTGATCCTAGAATTCAAGAGTTCAAATATGGGTAGCATTAAATTGCAATCGTTCAAGTGATCCTAGAATTCAAGAGTCCAAATGTATGTAGCGCTAAAATGCAATCGTTCAAGTATAGGTGATCCTAGAATTCAAGAGTTCAAATATGGGTAGCATTAAATTGCAATCGTTCAAGTGATCCTAGAATTCAAGAGTCCAAATGTATTAGCGCTAAAATGCAATCGTTCAAGTATAGGTGATCCTAGAATTCAAAGAGTTCAAATGTATGTAGCGCTAAAATGCAATCGTTCAAGTATAGGTGATCCTAGAATTCAAGAGTTCAAATATGGGTAGCATTAAATTGCAATCGTTCAAGTGATCCTAGAATTCAAGAGTCCAAATGTATGTAGCGCTAAAATGCAATCGTTCAAGTATAGGTGATCCTAGAATTCAAGAATTCAAATGTATGTAGCGCTAAAATGCAATCGTTCAAGTATAGGTGATCCTAGAATTCAAGAGTTCAAAATATGGGTAGCATTAAATTGCAATCGTTCAAGTGATCCTAGAATTCAAGAGTCCAAATGTATGTAGCGCTAAAATGCAATCGTTCAAGTATAGGTGATCCTAGAATTCAAGAGTTCAAATGTATGTAGCGCTAAAATGCAATCGTTCAAGTATAGGTGATCCTAGAATTCAAGAGTTCAAATATGGGTAGCATTAAATTGCAATCGTTCAAGTGATCCTAGAATTCAAGAGTTCAAATGTATGTAGCGCTAAAATGCAATCGTTCAAGTATAGGTGATCCTAGAATTCAAGAGTTCAAATATGGGTAGCATTAAATTGCAATCGTTCAAGTGATCTAGAATTCAAGTCCAAATGTATGTAGCGCTAAAATGCAATCGTTCAAGTATAGGTGATCCTAGAATTCAAGAGTTCAAATATGGGTAGCATTAAATTGCAATCGTTCAAGTGATCCTAGAATTCAAGAGTCCAAATGTATGTAGCGCTAAAATGCAATCGTTCAAGTATGGTGATCCTAGATTCAAGAGTTCAAAATATGGGTAGCATTAAATTGCAATCGTTCAAGTGATCCTAGAATTCAAGAGTCCAAATGTATGTAGCGCTAAAATGCAATCGTTCAAGTATAGGTGATCCTAGAATTCAAGAGTTCAAATATGGGTAGCATTAATTGCAATCGTTCAAGTGATCCTAGAATTCAAAAGTCAAATGTATGTAGCGCTAAAAAACCTAATGTTCAATCGTGGTAAAGGTGATCCTAAAATTCAAGAGCTCAAATGTATGTAGCGCTTGCGCTAAAGTGCAAGCGTTCAAGTATAGTTGATCCTAGAATTCAAGAGTTCAAATGTGGATTTTGCGCTAAAATGAAATCGTTCAAGTACAGGTGATCCTAAAATTCAAGAGTTCAAATGTGGGTGGCATTAAAATGCTAGTGTTCAAGTATAGTTGATCTTAAATTTCAAGAGTTCAAATGTGGATTTGCACTAAAATGCAAGCGTTTAAAGTATAGGTGATCCTAAAATCCAAGAGTTCAAATGTAGGTAGTGCTAAAATGCAAGCGTTCAAGTATAGCTGATCCTAAAATCCAAGAGTTCAAATGTAGCTAAAATGCAAGCGTTCAAGTATAGGTGATCCTAAAATCCAAGAGTTCAAATGTAGGTGGTGCTAAAATGCAAGCGTTCAAGTATAGCTGATCCTAAATTTCAAGAGTTCAAATGTAGGTAGCACTAAAGTATAAACATGATTATTTTTTAATTTCCCCCTATTGCAATTGTTATATCGTAATGACCAGTTATACCAAGTGGTCGATCACGGGAGTATTATGAGGAGAGTCCTTCACATAAGTCTCACACAGAGTGATCTGTGTGTACTTAAATAGTGGCTAGCACCACCACCACTGCTGAGGTACGGAGAAGATGGGTCATTCCATTATATCAGCAATAATTAACTAAGTCAAGATATACGTAAGAATTAGTGCAAATTATTTTTTGTTTGTTTATTCGATAACTCGTGATAACATGGACTGAATAAACAAATGATCTTCATTTCTTTCGGATTTTTAAAAAACATTTCAAATTAATTTTCGATAGGGTAGAGGCTTCAAAGTGAAGGTTTGTTTTACAGTAGACTATTTATTTACCCAAGCACGAATAAGGTCAATTTCTCAAGTGTAGTTTTAACTTGTTTGAATTCAGAGTTTTCTTTCCAACATGTGGCGAACGGGTTAGGCAAATACCTTCCCGTAGTGTACGGCCGGAATACCTCAGTCGGTAGATTGTTCGGCTAAAAATCACAATGTTCCTAGTTCGATACCGGCCCTCACCAGCTCAGCGTATGAGTAGCACATGGTTCTGTGCGGTAAAGTAAGGAGCTGATGGTAGGTGTGGCGCCCTACCGCAGACGCAAAAACAATCTCCTTGGACTAGCGCTAGAGAAAGGGGGATAGACTCCCTCGCTGATTGGCTGATACCGACTTTAGGCCACCTCGACGACTTTTTACTTATATACCCTACCCATGAAGATTAATGGGTATGTCCCAATCCTCATAAATACAGGAATGTTATGCTGATTGAGTAGTCTTATACCACAAGCAGTGGTTTACCTTCTTCACGCCATTGGTGAGTATTGTATTTTGTTAATGTTATAAATATTCCATTTCCTTTCCAACCTCCGTTTGGTTATTTCTCATTAAGTAACCTTGGTTGGGTTACAACAGGTAAAAAAAGGCGTCTCACTATGGTGTAATGGTTAGCAAGTTAGTCTCGCAGATCTATTATTACTGAATAGCGAGTTCGGTCCTCACTGGGTGCCCCATACATGCGACCTTGTGTCACATCCCACTCGTTGATACTTTCTCTGATTCTATAATCAAATCATGATTGAATGCACTAATCTGTTCTCGTACGTTTTTCTCAATTTCATGGAAAGTCAGGGGCGTAGCAACCTCCCCCACAAAACTTTTACCACTTTTAATATTTTTACCGGGTTTTTAACAATCTATACATATATAAACGACAGTTTGTGTGTATGTATGTCCGGAGGAAACTATGAAAATAGAATAATTAATGACAAAGTAAATATATATATACACGTTCACTATCACTAGAGCTTGCTTTTTGTGCAAAAATAATGAAGATTTTATTTATATCTGGAAAGATATATAAAAATTAGGATTTGATTGTTAAGAAAAGGCAAAGTCATTGATTGCGTTCGTGATTAAAATATAAATCAATTATGTAAGACCAAAGCAATCAATGGATCTGCGAGACTAACTTTTTATTATTCCTCCTATACCCAGGCAACGCCGAGGAGCCGATTCTAGTACATATATAAAGGACAGTTTGTGTGTATGTATGTCCGGAGGAAACTATGAAAATAGAATAATTAATGACAAAGTAAATATATATATACACATTCACTATCACCAGATCTTGCTTTTTGAGGAAAAATAATTTGATTTATATACGTGAAGATAATTGAACAAAATTTTTTAATGATAACAGCATAGGATTTTTTTTTGTATTCAGTATTTTAAATAGGAGACATTAATATTTCTTTTCAGATTGTCTGGATCCACGCAAGGTCTTTTTTACGTAGGGATTTTAATGGGGCATCCTGCAAGGGTCAAACTCACGATTCAACAATTATGGATGATTATGGATATGAGACTACCCTTTTTTTACCCCCTCACCTCTACCCAAGCGATGTTGCTTCTAGTCTATACATATATAAAGGGCAGTTGGTGTGTATGTATGTCCGGAGGAAACTACAAAAATAAAACAATTAATGATATTAATTTAAAGTAACTTAAGTAAATATATATGCACATTCACTATCAGCAGAGCTTGCTTTTTGTGCAAAAATAATGAAGATTTTATTTATATTTGTAAAGATATTTAAAAATTAAAATTTGAATTGTAAGAGAAGGGAAAGTTGCATTCTTAATTAAAACATAAACAAATCAATTATGGAAGACCAAAACAATCAATGGATCTGTGAGATTAACTTTTTCTACCCCCCCTCCTACTCAGGCAACGCTGGGTAGTCACTTCTAATATACAATAAAAAAAAAAAAAGAAAAGAGAGAAAGAAAAAAAAACTGTCCCACCAAAACATCTCTTCTCTTCGGCCTGAAGTAAAAGAAGTTTGAAACAATAGATTAATCTGTAGAAACATCGAGATTAAAAAAAGTCAGCTATCTAAAAACGGAAGTGGTTTGTTCAGTTCGTGCATTAATTGCGTTGTGCGCATGCGCTTGCGTGTCGTCATCTTTCTGAATGAATTATCTTCTTGATGTTTAATCAAAAGCCGACAATAAAATAAAAAAAGAAAAAGAAAGAAAGAAAGAAAGAAAAGAAAGAAAGAAAGAAAGAAAGAAAGAAAGAGGCAGTGTTTGATTCGAGGGATGCGTGGGAGACATCTCCTTCCGTGTCTTGTTTAATTAAATCAATTTACATTAAAGAAAACATCACCTTTATTCGGCTTTTCTCTCTTTTTTTTCCGAACTTATAAAAATCGCATTTATTGTGTTGCTTTATTTATCGTTCATAACATGAATGAATATTAAAAATTCAGTTACTATAGAATTTTAACTTACGAGTCTAATTCGTTTCGCTCGTAACTCAATTTCCTCGTATATCAAATCAAGTCAAGGTAACACTGTATTCCTATTATCAATGTCACCTTCTCTGTTTCGCCGACCGCCATTATTTCTTAAGCAAAACCTGTGTGTAATATTTCTACTACTATTAAATACTAATACTTCTCTGTCATTACAACTAGAATGAAATCGATTTTTAAGACAAATCGTATATTTCATTTTTGGTTGTAGTTTGATAGTTAAACAGTATTAATATATCGGGAAGAGTAGTTATTTACTGAATTTAGCTTAGATGCAGGGCACAAGGCCGCAAGAATGGGGCACCCAATGAGAATCGAAAAAGAAAACTTGGTTTGAAATTTTAAATTTTAATAAAATCTATTACTGTCTTGTCTTGGGTATAACGTTAAACTGTATCAAATAAAGTTCCAATTTTGGAGCTTTGGGTCATGTGGAGTACCACTTCATTGCCATTACTCCCAGGTCTACTCTGACTCGGAGTGGTTGTACCTGTTATGATCTCATCTATGCGTTACATATGTCTGTTTAAAAATTACTTATATTAGATAGAAATACTTGATATTATATACCAGCACGTAAATTATTTGTACTAAGAGTAGGTATTTAAAGTTATAATTGTTTACTAAGGATAACTATTATTATTTATAAACCAAATAGATGTTTTTTGACTAATTATTATCATTAGATAGAAATAATTACTTAAAACCATATTATTGTGTATACATTAGTATTAGATGGCAATACTTGAAATCATACAACTGTATCCAAATTATTTGTATTAGATATGAATACTTGAAATCATACAACTGTGTACAAATTATTTGTATTAGATATGAATACTTGAAATCATACAACTGTGTGCAAATTATTTGTATTAGATAGGAATACTTGAAATCATACAACTGTGTACAAATTATTTGTATTAGATATGAATACTTGAAATCATACAACTGTGTGCAAATTATTTGTATTAGATAGAAATACTTGAAATCATACAACTGTGTACAAATTATTTGTATTAAATATGAATACTTGAAATCATACAACTGTGTACAAATTATTTGTATTAGATAGGAATACTTGAAATCATACAACTGTGTTCAAATTATTTGTATTAAATAAGAATACTTGATATCATATAGCTGTGAAATGTAACGAAAGTCTTGGCTTTGTTGACCGGCCTGTCGGCGGGGCTCAGAATACGCCGACTGTATCCCATGCATAGGTTTAAAATTACTCCCCCCAAAAGGGGTGTTCTGGGTATAATTATAGTGGTCACTACTAGAATAGTCTCAGTCCTAATTAGTAAACTATTTCACTAATAATTGATAAATCTCAGCTTCGGAAATTAATAAAAATTAATGATGATAATCCTTGGAGCACTGGGAACGGTCGTAAAGACTCTTGTAATAGAGAATGGAAGAATTTAAAAAAATGGTTTCTTTGTTTAATGGTATGTCAACCTTAGAAAGGATAAAAAACCCGAGATATCACTCCTGTTTATTTGTCCTTGTGCCACACTAATATATTCTCAGTAGATGTCCATTTACAGGTTCATTTAGTCATTTTCATATAAGCCTATACAAGTAAATACCCAAAGGTCAGTAGATCATTATGATGACCGATGACATAGAAAGGATAAAAAACCGTATTATCACCCCAACCAATTTGTCCTTGTGCCAGACTAATATATTCTCAGTAGATTTCCATTTACTGGTTCATTTAGTCATTTTCATATAAGCCTATACGAGTCACAAGAGTCAGTAGATCATTGGAATGACTGATGACTTAGAAAGGATTAAAACCGAGATATCACTCCTACTCATTTGTCCTTGTGCCACACTAATATATTCTCAGTAGATGTCCATTTACAGGTTCATTTAGTCATTTTCATATAAGCCTATACAAGTAAATACCCAGAGGTCAGTAGATCATTATGATGACCTATGACATAGAAAGGATAAAAAACCGTATTATCGCCCCAACTTATTTGTCCTTGTGCCAGACTAATATATTCTCTGTAGATTTCCATTTACTGGTTCATTTAGTCATTTTCATATAAGCCTATACGAGTCACAAGATTCAGTAGATCATTGGAATGACTGATGACTTAGAAAGGATAAAAAACCGAGACATCACTCCTGCTCATTTGTCCTTGTGCCAGACTAATATATTCTTAGTGGATGTCAATTTACAGGTTCATTTAGTCATTTTCATATAAGCCTATACGAGTCACAAGATTCAGTAGATCATTGGTATGACCGATGACTTAGAAAGGATAAAAAAACGAGACATCACTCCTACTCATTTGTCCTTGTGCCAGACTAATATATTCTCTGTAGATTTCCATTTACTGGTTCATTTAGTCATTTTCATATAAGCCTATACGAGTCACAAGATTCAGTAGATCATTGGAATGACTGATGACTTAGAAAGGATAAAAAACCGAGAAATCACTCCTACTCATTTGTCATTGTCTTGTAATAGAGGATCGAAGAATTAAAAAAAAATGGTTTCTTTGTTTAATGGTATATCAACCTTAGAAAGGATAAAAAAAACCCCGAGACATCACTCCTGTTTATTTGTCCTTGTGCCAGACTAATATATTCTCAGTAGATGTCCATTTACTGGTTCATTTAGTCATTTTCATATAAGCCTATACGAGTAAATGCCCAGAGGTCACTAGTGCCAGTAGATCATTATGATGACCGATGACATAGAAAGGATAAAAATCACAACCTATTCACTACTCCGTCTTTTCTATTAGCCATCCTTAATTCATTCTCTCTGTGTTCCATTTCTTTAGTTCTTTTGGCGACAGTCGTGCGACAACAGTGTTTGCACCGATTGTTATGGTACAATCGATGTTTCACTCATACTACGCTCGCTATTATCTTCTAGACTTATTTCTATTCATCCAGTGCCCAGTGGTTTCGCCTAGTTCATCTGATAAAATAATCCGCTGGTCACTCATCACTCTTCCAATCAATAGCGTCATTGTGTCTAATATTATATTTCTCCCACAAATACCCAAAAACTTGCATTAGAATCCCATTATTAACCAAGTTATTAAAATATCATTATCGTTATTCTAAAAACTAACCTAGTTCTCGTTATTTATACATTGTTTTTTTTTTTTTTTGGTTTGTTTTGTTTTACGACATATCAACCTCAGTGGGTCATTTAATGCCGATAAAGTTTTGAAATAAATCAATCTTAATGGATAATACAATTTTTTTTATAAATACATTTTTTCTATTTAACCCATAGATGGGACCCTAAGGTACTACCACTCCGGGTCAGAGTGGACCAGGGATCAATGGTGATGAAGGGGCGCTCCACATTCCCCAAACCTCCAAAACTGGAACCCCACCATCAGATAGAGTTTAACGTCATTCCCAGGACATGTAGACCCGCAGCTACTGCCTTCTAGCACCCATATGATAAAAAGGGGTTGGGGCTTGCCATAAGGGCAATAGGGTTGGGAAAATCATATAGGTGCTAGGGCTTGACGTGACCAGCCGATTGATCGGAGGGGGCCTCTCCGACCGCCCGTCTAGCCCAAGATAGGGCCAAAGTTTTATGCATTGGATCGACTCGTCTACTTTTCTATGGTTTCAAGATAGTGGCATTAGCCGTGTTGGTGAGCTGACGGTTAAATGGAACTTAACGGCCGTAAATTCCACCATCGTAATATCATCCCGGTATCGAACCCGGAAACTTTTAGTTTCTAGGTGGATAATTTACTGACTGAGCTAAAACGACCCTATAACTTTCTATATTTAATTCTTCTTCCTTTTTTGTGTTACATTTTCTTTCTTTGCTTTTTTTTTCTCCATTTATTTATTTCTTCTTCTTTCTGTTCTTTCGTGGGAATTTAAAGGATTTCAGTCGAGCGATGCCGCAGCATTGTCAACTCGGTTAAATCGAACTTAACGGACCTAAATTCCACCATCGTATGTCACCCCGCCGAAAGAAAAAAAAATACCAAAAATCAAGGAATTAACCGAATTTAATGGAATTTTCAGTGTTGATATATTAATGAATAAAAAATATAATGCACCAGTTATTTTTATTTAAAAACCATTACATTTTTTCAGGTCAGTTAACTTTGAACCACGTATCTTGAGAATCGGTGTTATGCCTCAAAGATACGTGGTTCAAAGTTAACTGACCTGAAAAAAATGTAAAATTTTTTAAATAAAATAACTAGTGCATTATATCTTTTATTCATTATATATAAACATGAAAAATTTCATTAAATTCGGTTAATTTCCTGAATTTTGGTATTTTTTTCTTTTGGCGGGGAGACATACGATAGTGGAATTTAGGTCCATTAAGTTCGATTTAACCGAGTTGACAATGCTGCAGCATCGCTCGACTGAAATCCTTTAAAATCACACGAAAGAACAGAAGGAAGAATAAATAGAACCGTTTCCGGGTTCTATACCGGGTCTCGCCAACTATAGCATGAGTAGTACAACTTGAATCTATGTGGTAAAATGTGGTGCTCCAACCCATACCCCAAAAACAATCTCCCTGGTCTAGAGCTAGTGAAAAGGGGCTAGACCCCCTCATCGAAAATAGGCAACGCCGCCGTTTATACTACTAAGCGTTTCGTTGAAGTCCAAACGGTGCAGCCATATAGTAGCACTGACACGTTTACAGTTTGAAAGAATCCTCGCTTTATCTTATCAGAGAGATCAGATTTTCATATGATCCATAATCTGTCAATACCTTTCCTATACGTATATTGACATCACTTTCTGTAGATGAGATATTACTACCTAGATATGTAAATTGGTCTACACACACACACACACACACACACACAGATATTTAAGCTTTAAATTTAAAAAATCCACCAAGAGAGCGCGCGCGCGAGAGAGAGACTGAGAGAGAGAGAGAGAGAGAGAGAGAGTGAGAGAGAGAGAGAGAGGGGGTTATTTTCTTGACCTCTCACCGGGCTGGATTAACACAAGGTCTTTTGAAATTAAAATTAAGATCTATTTTAACTAGCTGTTCCTTGAATGTACATATTTACCCAATGCCCTCGCCACGGACAGGATTTGACACAAGGTCAATTTTTAACCGGGTACACCTGGTTAGAATCTAAAATTTTCCTACTCCTAGACTGGTTGTCGAACCAATGCTAGAGAACCCAGTCTGCCCTACTATTTCCCCATAACTTTGGCCGGGGAAAAAGATATGAATTGATGCCTTTCCCAAGGGCATTAGCGCGAAGTGAAACGCAACCTGCCTCGTCCAGGATTTGAACTCTGGTCGTCGATTCCATTTACTACAACGATAATCGCTAAACCGCGAGTATCTCATGTTCCTTGAATGTAGATATATGCCAAAGATGGTCTATCCTGATTTGAAATTTTGTATTTTCTACTTTTGGTAAGGTGCCACACGAATCTGTTAATTTTGAAAGATCTTCTGATATCAAGGCCAAGAATCGTCAGAAAAGAAGAAGAAAAAGAAGAAGAAGAAGAAGGTACAAGACAAAAGATGATGAAAGACAAAGAAGAAGAAGAAGAAGAAGAAGAAGAAGAAGGTACAAGACAAAAGATGATGAAAGACAAAGAGAAGAAGAAGAAGAGAAGGTACAAGACAAAATGATGAAGACAAAGAAGAAGAGGTATAAGACAAAAGATGATGAAGAGAAGAAGAAGAAGAAGGTATAAGACAAAAGATGATGAAAGAAAAAAAAAGAAAAGAAGAAGAAGAAGAAGAAGTATAAGACAAAAGATGATGAAAGAAAAAGAAGAAGAAGAAGAAGATAAGACAAAGATGAAAGAAAAAAAAAAGAAGAAGAAGAAGAAGTATAAGACAAAAGATGATGAAAGAAAAAAAGAAGAAGAAGAAGAAGAAGAATAAGACAAAAAATGATGAAAGAGAAGAAGAAGAAGAAGAAGAAGAAGAAGTATAAGACAAAAGATGATGAAAGAAAAAAAAAAGAAGAAGAAGAAGAAGAAGGTACAAGACAAAAGATGATGAGAGAAAAAAAAAGAAGAAGAAGAGAAGAAGGTATAAGACAAAAAAGATGAGAAAGAAAAAAAAGAAGAAGAAGAAGAAGAGTATAAGACAAAAGATGATGAAAGAAAAAAAAGAAGAAGAAGAAGAAGAAGTTATAAGACAAAAATGATGAAAGAGAAGAAGAAGAAGAAGAAGAAGAAGAAGAAGAAGAAGAAGGTATAAGACAAAGATGATGAAAAAAAAAAAAAAGTAGAAGAAGAAGAAGAAGAAGAAGGTACAAGACAAAGATGATGAGAGAAAAAAAAAAAAGAAGAAGAAGAAAAGAAGGTATAAGACAAAAGTCGATGAGAGAAAAAAAAGAAGAAGAAGAAGAAGGTATAAGACAAAAGATGATGAAAGAAAAAAAGAAGATGATGAAGAAGAAGAAGAAGAAGAAGAAGAAAAAGGCATGACAAAAGATGATGAAAGAAAAAAAATGAAGAAGAAGAAGAAAGGTAATCTTTAAGACAAAAGAAGAAACGTAGTAGATACATAGAGAAGAAGAAGAAGAAGAAGAAGAAGAAGGTACAAGACAAAAGATGATGAAGAAAAAAGATGATGAAGAAGAAGAAGAGAAGAAGAAGAAGGTACAAGACAAAAGATGATGAAAGAAAAAAGATGATGAAGAAGATGAAGAAGAAGAAGAAGAGAGAGGAAGAAGAAGAAGTAATATTAAGATAAAAGAAGAAACGTAGGTAGAACATAGAGAAGAAGAAGAAGAAGAAGAAGAAGAAGAAAGAAGGAAGAAGAAGGTGACAAAGATGATGAAAGAAGATGATGATGAAGAAGAAGAAAAGAAGGTACAAGACAAAAAGATGATGAAAGAAAAAATGAATGAAGAAGAAGAAGAAGAAGAAGAAGAAGAAGAAAGAAGAAGGTATACAAGACAAAAGATGATGAAGAAAAAAGAATGAAGAAGAAGAAGAAAGAAGAAGAAAAGAAGGTAAAAAAGATAAAAGAAGAAACGTAGGTAGATACATAGAGAAGAAGAAGAAGAAGAAGAAGAAGGTACAAGACAAAAGATGATGAAAGAAAAAAAGATGATGAAGAAGAAGAAGAAGAAGTAAGATAGAAGAAATAAGATGAAAGAAAGAAGATGAAGAAAGAAACCTTAAGACAAAAAAAAGACACGTAGGTAGATTATAGTTTAGATGTGGGCAAAGAAGGCAACGTTAATGGAATTGGTTAGGGTGGACATTGTCGTAGTAATAGGTGAATGATAACACACACACTTTGAATTAAAAGCACGAAATGAACAAAATGACAGACTGGTTTTTTGTGGGAGGTAAAGAGCTCCTGGCGTCCACTGGACTATCAAGTCCGATGTGGATCGGAGAAGAGAGTGGTTATCACAGGTGTTAAAAAACCCATTCAGACATTGGGCGTTGCCGTGTTAACTTAGAAGTGTTCATCTGAACTGAGATAAGATGGCACCGGAAGTGAAAGAAGCTTAGTGGTATCGAAGCGGGAAAAAGTCAGCAGACACACCTTTTTCCATTACGTGATGATAATTGCTTTGCTGATATCTAGGTGAATGAAAGGCAGCGACTGATAAACAGGGAAATTATTACATGAAAAAGGAACATATTGGTAATTATGGAGAGAGAGAGAGAGAGAGAGAGAGAGAGAGAGAGGGATGAAGATGAGAGAGTGAGAGTATGAGGATGAGAAAGAGAGAAAGAGAGAAGAGGATAAGAAAAAGAAAGAGAAAGAGAGAGATAAAGAAAGAGAGAGAGAGAGAGGGAGTGAGAGGATGAGGATGAGAAAGAGAGAGAGAGAGAGAGAGAGAGAAGGATAAGAAAAAGAAAGAGAAAGAGAGAGATAAAGAAAGAAAGAGAGAGAGGAGAGAGAAAGAGAGGATGAGGATACGAGAGTGAGAGGACGAGGATGAGAAAGAGAGAGAGAGAGAGAGAGAGAGAGAGAGAGAGGATAAAAAAAGAAAGAGAAAGAGAGAGAAAGAGAGAGAAAGAAAGAGAAGATGAGAAGAGAAAAGAGAGATAAAAAGAACGGGAGGATAGAGAGAGAGAGAGAGAGAGAGAGAGAGAGAGAGAGAGAGAGAGAGAGAGAGAGAGAGAGAGAGAGAGAGAATAGTAAAAGAGGAGGATGAGAAGCGAAGATATTCATATATTCATAAATTGTAGATATATTCGTACATATCAGGTGTGCGGAAGTCTCCAGCGTTTTTTTAAATTTATTACAATACTCTCCCACTAAAACACCCACAGGTTTTCTACTCTCTCTCTCTCTCTCTCTCTCCTATATATATATAATATATATAGGCATTTCTAGTATTAGGGAAATGAAAATAAAATACTCGATTGCCGGTGAAAGAGCTAATCCCTTTTTAATTGTATAGTATTCTATAACAAATAAACACACACACACACACACACACACACACACACACACACACACACACGCGCGCGCGCGCGCACGCGCACACACACACATATGTTTTTTGACTGTCGGGAGAAAAACAATTTACCTAATAAGTCGGAACAGTGAATGAATATGAAAAAAAAAATTGATGAAAATACCCCTTCAAAGAAAGAAACAAAAACAAAACAAACAAACAAAAAACATTAGTATTATTTGGATTATTCGGACTATTGTCAACATCTTCATTCTTATCTGTACAACGTTTCGACCGATGTGCTCTCCAGCCTTCTTCAGGTATTTTTTGTCGGACTCGGGAAATTTCTCGGACTCGGGAACCTTCTTTTCGGACTCGGGAACTTTCTTTTTCGAACTCGGGAATCTTCTTGTCGTAATCGGGAGCCATCATGGGACATTGAACCTAACCCTTTATTCAGTCCACTACTAATACAATACTAATTATCAAACCTCATCTAAAAAATTCCGAGAAAAAAAACATGTTTAGTAATAACCAACGTTTAATAATCTTTTGATTCTCTTAATCCTATTATCAGAAAATTTCTTCAACATTGAGGCTTCCAACATTTTCTATTCTTGATGAACTGCTGCAAATAATATTTCTTGACGGACTCGGGAACCTTTTCGGGAAGCTTCTTTTCGAACTCGGGAACCTTCTTGTGGTAATCAAGAGCCATCACAGAACTTTGAACCTAACCCTTTATTCAGTCCACGGGGGTATCCTGTTCTCATTCTGCTAACCATAGCTGGAGTACAGGTGTTAAGCTGTGTTAATTATTATTATATGTTACTTCTGCCCCTGACCAGGATTGAAACTGCAGTCTAGAGATAACTGTCACTTAAAACTGTTTTAACCTAACCCTTTATCCACTACGCTATTTTGTCCAATTGTTAACCTATAAAATCAATATCAACTATACTATTTTTGGCATTTTCCCTCTCATACTCTGTTTCAGTATTCCTTCATCTTATCTTCTCTCTCTCTCTCTCTCTCTCTCCTCTCTCTCTCTCTTTCTCCCCCCCTCTCTCTCTGTGTATGCATACATGTGTATTTTCTAGTTCTCTCTCTTTCTCCCCTTTTCTTCTTTTTTCTCTCCGTCTTTCTGTGTATGTGTATGCACGTGCATCCATCTGTCTCTCTGTCTCTCTTTCTGTGTGTAGATTTACATCTCTCTCTCTCTCTCTCTCTCTCTCTCTCTCTCTCTCTCTCTCGAAAATTCTTCAACATTGAGGATTCCAGCATTTTCTATTCTTGATGAACTGCCCGCAAATAATAAATTTTTATTTCAGATAGTTCTGAGCCAATTTTTCCAGCTGGGAACATTTGGCTCAGAACTATCTGGGCCGCCCTCGGTGACGATAGGCTCTCTGTAGCGGACTGTTCATGTCTGAAGCCACCATGGCGCAACACCATGAAGCCAATAGGTCCCGAAACGACAACAAAACTCCGGCACATCAACATCTTCAGGGACAGCTTTCACATACGACATCTGTGGTCGAGAATGTTTTTCGAACATTGGACTTTACAGTCACAGGAGACGCTGTAACTTCAGGGACACAAAAATTTTATTATAGTCTTCCGAAACTGAAATGCTAATGAATTATCAGAAAAATTCTTCAACATTGAGGATTTTCTATTCTTGATGAACTGCCTCAAATAATACATTTTTATTTTTATTTCGGATAGTTCTTGGAATAAACGTGGATTTAATTATTTCCCCTCATATATTTCTTTTTATTAAGTCCGAGGTCTGGAGGCGAAAACAGTCAAGAATTTCGTAATCTCGAAGACAGTTTTGATTGGTTGAGAAGAGTACGTACAAGCATCATCCTATTGATATAGACGTGTGTGTGTGTGTGTGTGTGTGTGTGTGTGTGAAGAAGTTGTTGGAAGATGCTACAGAAATACTTCTTTGTATTTTTTTTCTTATGAAAGGAGGCGCGTAGTGCAATGGTTATCGTCGCAGAAAATTCACACGACAAGACGAATTCAAAATCTGGACGAGACTGTTTGCATTTCCCATAGCGCCAATACCTTTTCCAAGCTACTTTTCCTCCACCTATAGGTAAATAGAAGGGCAGACTGGGCTCTTTAACCTTGGTATTGGTATCTCAAACATTCTTGGAGAAGGAATACTCTGAATTCAAACCTATTAAACTCCACTTAAGAAATTGGCCTTGTGCCACATCCTACACGTGCAGTGGGTTGGTAAATGTATATAGTAAAGAGCAGTCACATTTTCATTATAAAGAATTAGTAGGTTGGTTGGTTGGTTGGTTTTTATACTACACATGATGATGATGTGTAGTATAAAACCATAAATTTGGTATGAGCTCTCTAATTGGTAATTTAAATTAACTCTCATTACTAGCATATAAGCAATGATCGTTTCCCCGGAAACTTGATCTCTTTGTGACCGTAAAATACATAAACAAACCTATGTATTTAATAGTTTAAAACACCAGACCCGCTACAGCAGTCACGCTGGACGAGGGAATAAGATATCAGGCAGGCAAACAGTCCGTCTGAATTCGACCCTAGCCAAGGATAGTTGATGTGTCTAGCCACACTGAAGAGGCGTGAAACGCCGAAACACTTGTCTGTGGATGACTTACCTATAATCAACCATTTATCGCGAAAAAACACACACGTGAAATGGACTGCAATTAATATTTAACCCTGAAGATCCTTATGGTGAAACTCGAGTAGGTTATTACCATGTACCTTTATGTTAATATATATATATATATATATATATATATATATATATACGAAAAACCGCATATACCAGTTTATTTATTATAGTATTTTACTTATACACACCTTAATCTATGTGCATGTATGTACCCAAACCCCTCACCGCCCTGTCGGCTGCGGCGTTAGAATGCACCGACTGCACCTCTGCAGAGGGTTAAGACTCCCCCAATGGGGCCATCTGTTGGCCGTGGGTGGCGACCCGTGATGCTTAAAGATAGAGCCTAGGTGGATGAGCAGTTCATGACTTGCAATACTCCACTTTGGCCCTATCTTGGGCGAGACGGGCGGTAAGGGAGGCCCCCTCCAATCAATCGGCTGGTCACGTCAAGCCCTAGCACCTATATGATTTTCCCAACCCTATTGCCCTTATGGCAAGCCCCAACCCCTTTTTATCATATGGGTGCTAGAAGGCGGTGGCTGCGGGTCTACATGCCCTGGGAATGACGTTAAACTATTGATGGTGAGGTTCCAGTTCTGGAGGTTTGGGGAATGTGGGGCACCCCTTCATCACCATTGCTCCCTGGTTCACTCTGAGCCGTAGTGGTAGTACCTGTGAGGGTCCCATCTATGGGTCAAATAGAAAAACATGAGTTGATAAACAAAATTGTATTATGCATTAAGAATGAATTTAGTTCACAACTTTGTCGGCATTAAATGACCCACCGAGGTTGATATGCCGTAAAACAAAACAAACAAAACAAACCAAACCCTTCACCTTGTGTCACGTGATCAATTTTTCATAGGAGTAGTGCTAGTTTGAATTCAGAGTTTTCCCTCTCCTTGGCGGGTTGCCACCCAAACCTAACCCCCCCCCCCAAGGGCATCCCATCATGATTGGCAAGTTAATTTCGTGTATCCATTACTACCGAATAGCGAGTTCGATCCATGCTGGCTATCCCCATGCCTGCAACCTTGTGTCACATCCTATCCGAGGTAAACGGGTTGGATAAATACCAATATCAAAGCTAAAAAGCTATGTTCGCAGTATTATTTGCTCATAGCTGGGGAGTGGGTATTGAGAGATGGATTCATGTCTTCCCCAGGGGCATTAATACAAAGGGGATTTTGTTCGTATTTATCTATATACTAGCAGGATCTGTGGATATACCACAGTTTGATAATTTAATTATCACCACGTTTGGTATGTTTACTTAAGAGCTATTACATAATCGTTCAATATGTAAAAAAGTATTATAATCTTGATTTAACTTTCAATCATTTCTTTCTTTCTTTCCTTCTTTTCATCTTTTCATTATGTTCAGTTGAAATAGATTAGCGTTATCACTTCCGCGCGCTCATCCCTTCTCTCTATCTTTTCCCGACTCTTTCTTTCTTTTTTTCTTTCTTTCTAATAAAAACGGAATGATTCATTATTTAGCTGTGGTGATGACACTGATAAGAAATAAGAATTCGGCGGATAAACAACACCATATAATCAGGATTTACATTTTTGCATTTCATCTAGGACGATTTTTTTACTCAAATTAGTTTTGACTAACGAGATGAGAGGCTCTTTAGTATTATTTGTATTATTCTGACAATTGTCCTCATCTTCATTGTTATCTGTACAACGTTTCGGCCAATGTGCTATCCGGCCTTCTTCAGGTATTTCTAGTCGGACTCGGGAACATTCTCGGACTCGGGAACCATTTCGGACTCGGGAACCTTCATTTCGAACTCAGGAACCTTCTTGTAGTAATCGGAAACCTTCTTGTCGTAATCGGGAGCCATCACGGTACTTTGAACCTAAGTCTTTATTCAGTCCACGGGTGTATCCTGTTCTCATTCTGTTAACCATAGCTGGAGTACAGGTGTTAAGCTGTGTTAATTATTATTCTATGTTACTGTTGCCTCTGACCGGGATTGAACCTGCAGTCTAGAGATAACTGTCACTTAGATAGCAATGAAGATGAGGATAATAGTCCGAATAATACAAATAATGCTAATTATCAAGCCTCATCTAAAAAATTCAGAGAAAAAGAGAGACCCTTTGTTTTTCCTTCTCATAGACCGGTTGCTATACCAAGTTTAAAGAGCACAGTCTGCCCTACTATTTACCCATAGTACCTTTCCCAAGGGTGTGTCCATTTCCAACAACGGTAATCATTACACCATGCGCCTCCAACTTGGCAAGCTTAACTTAGTTTAGTACACGTTTACATTAATAGTAAATTTCACAGGTCAAATTGGTGGTACCTAGTGTTCTAAAACTTAACAACCGTGCAAACTTCACACTTTGCGGTAGCGTGCATAAAAAACGACTGCCAAGCCAGGTGCGTGCAGGGGCAGGCACAACAAACACAACATTGTTGCCAATAGCTACACAAATAGGAATCGCAAGGTTATAGCTCCACAAATAGTAGCAACAATTTGGTAATCTGATCTGTGCAGATTTGGTAAACTGACGGTAAGCGTGGCGCTCCACCACAGCAAAAATAATCTTCTAGCGCTAGGAAGATTGTTTTTTGTTTGTTTGTTTTTTCTGATGTGGAGCGTCACACCTACCATCAGTATCCGTATGATTTACCACGCAGATCAGATTATCCACGCTTTGGTACTCATGTGGAGATCAAACGTCAAATGATTTTCTTCATTAAATATTCTTTCTTTATTTCTTTTAAACCACTTTTTTTTCTTTCTTTCTTTTACATATATTTCTTCATTACGGTCAAGTCACACTGAAAGCACCTGTCCCCATAAGATCACCGAAGTTAAGCAGCGATGAGCCTGTTCAATATTTAATTGGGTGACCAGCAACAGCAGGTACTGTAACCAAGCTGAGAGCCTTGCTTATCAAAAAGGATTTGATTCGGCATTAAATGGACAAAAAAGGGTTGATATGTCGTAAAACAAATATTTTTCTTTTTTTTCTTTCAAACACTTTTTTTCTTTCCCTCATACTACTTTTTTTCTCACATATTTCTTTATTTTTCAAATATTTCTTTATTTTTGTTCGTTCGTTTGTTTGTTTCCTTCTTTCAAATATCTTCTTTCTTTTTTCTTTTTTTCCTTATTTCTTTTTCAGATATTTTTTCTTTTTCTTTCTTTCTTTCTTTCTTTCTTTTTCTTTCTTTCTTTTTCTTTCTTTCTTTCTTTCTTTCTTTTACTCCATGATTTTCTTTCTTATTTTCACATACCTTTCATTCAACCTTTATCATCTCTTTCTTTCTTTCTTTCTTTATTATCTCGTTTTTCTTTCTTTCACATACCTTTCCTTCCTTCCTTTCTTCTTTCTTTCTTTCTTTCTTATCTTGGTTTTCTTTCTTTCACATACCTTTCTTTTCTTTCTTTCTTTTGCTCCATGCTTTTCTTTCTTATTTTCAAATACCTTTCATTCAACCTTTCTCACCTTTCTTTCTTTCTTTCTTTTTTTCTTTCTTCTATTATTTCTGTCTCTCCCTCTTTTCTTGAACTTGGTAATAAAATTTGCCAATATTGCGCTTTGAGAAACACTGACATATATCAACCGTCTATATTCACACACATATGCGTTAGGAATTTGAATCCAACTGAATAGCCCATGCCGGACAATGGGGAAGCATCTTGAAGGCTCATAATTAGAATTCATGTCATATAAGAAAAGTAGACAACTTTGGAATGGATTTAAGAATTACAAAAAGTTCTGGATTGGAATCTGTCACTTGAGTCTCGGGCTTTTGCGTGGAAGATTTCAATAATTTTTTTTGTGCCTATTGTTGATTTCATCTTTGAAAGATGTAAAAATAGAGACAGAAAGAAAAAGTTCTGTTCAATATGATATAGTTATACGAGAAAGTTTCCATTTTGAATAGGACTATTGTCTCCTCCATGTCTTCCGGACTCTTTTAAGTGTTCTAGCTGATCTCAACTGTGTTGTGGTCTGGATGGTCTCGATTCTTTCTCTGATTTCGACCCCCCGCCCCAGTATTTTTTCCATGCTTTTGGGCACCGTTCCAAGGGCATCAACTACATTGCTATCAACGTCACCATCACGTGTCATTTTTTGTTTTCGGGCAAGAATTTGTATATCTTTTACCTTGTGTTATCTGGCCTGATGAGAGTCCGGGAAAATACTTACATACATAAAAAGATAATTTAAGTAATATATAATTATAATATATATAGATTATATATATAGTATATATATTTATTATATAGTAATATATATATTATATATATATAATATATAGATTTATATATATAGTATATATATATTATATTATATATATATTATAGAATATATAATTATTATATATAATCATTATCTTATATATATAATATATATATATATATATATATATATATATATATATATACAGGGTGTCCCAGAAGTCGCGCACCATATAATTTTTTTTTCAGATTTTATTGGATATGGATGAGAAATTAACAATACAAGAAAGTTAAATTGTTTTTTATGTTTAGAAGAGATGGGGCTACATACCGCTCTGTAGCTGAAGAATTCAATCGCACTCATCCCGAGCGAGAAAAACCATTGAACCATAACACTGTCTGCCGTTTGATAAAACGTTTCCAAGAAACTGGCTCAGTTGTTGACCGCGAGAGATGCGGTCGACGAAACAGTGCAACTGATGAAGCAACATCAACTACGGTTTTGGCGAATGTTGCTAGAAGCCCCGTGAAATCAGTAAGGAAAATAAGCCAGGAGCTTACGATTAGCAAATCATCAGTACATCGTATTCTTAAGACACAGAAATTTCATCCGTACAAAGTGCATCTTGAGAATTGATGTTTGTATCAATGGAAAGGGTGAACAATTTGAGCATCTATTATGATTATGATGAATAAAATTGATATTCATATGTCTTTTTATACTTTTTATATGTATTTTCATACATGGTGCGCGACTTCTGGGACACCCTGTATATATATATATATATATATATATATATATATATATATTATATATATATATAATATATATATATATTACATTGTTGTTGATATAATTTGAATAATAATATAATTTATATAATAAGAAGAGTCGATGATGAAGTGGATCTCTTTTTGTTAATAATAAGCATTTTCATTTTTGAGGAACAAGATAGATCGCCAGTGAAAACTAAACGAAAAAAGAAAACTGGATTCGCTTTCGTTTGTTTTCATAAGACAATCGGAACTGACAGATTCGGACAACAAATTAATATAACTGATGGATGGATTTCGTTCTGATTCATTTGACAATAACTCATTAATTATTATTATTATTATTAGTAGTAGTAGTAGTAGTAGAAGTAGTATTAGGCCGTAGTTTCTAGTTTCTCTCTTTAAAGAACCACACTTAGTGTTCGCAGCGTTCCAGTACGCGTGGATTAAGCACAAATTTTAGTTTCATGCATGGACAGATGTATATACATGGGAAAATGAAATACTATCTCTTTTGTTTTTGATTGACGATTTATTAGATTAATGGAAATGTTCTTAATGACACATTTTTCTTTTGTATTTGATCTATTCTTTAATTGAGGGTTCATACAAAAAAAAAAAAAAAAAAAAAAAATCAAAATTGAAAAAAATAAAAAAGTAAATAGATAAAAGCAATTGGTAATTTGCTTGAAGCATTGTTAAGTATGTTATAATATATTAAATATTTTGAAGGCCAGTACAATGCGTATGAAAAATAAAAACAAAAAGATGTTATTTTTGTCTTATCGATTTTGAAGCCTGAGCTTCAGCATCAGAGTTTATTTTCAGAAATGACGTCATTTCTGAAAATAAACTCTGATGCTGAAGCTCATGCTTCGAAATCGATAAGACAAAAATAACATCTTTTTGTTTTTATTTTTCATACGCATTGTACTGGCCTTCAAAATATTAATATATTAAAATAAATAGATGTCTTTAATAGACAGATTATTAGCTGAATGCATATAACTAAGTAATGAGTTTGGTCCTCACTAAGTAAGTAAAGTCGTCGGGGCGGCCTAAAGTCGGTATCAGCCAGACAGCGAGGGAGTCTATCTCCTTTTCACTTGCGCTAGACCAAGGAGATTGTTTTTTGGAGTCTGAGGTGGAGCGCCACACCTACCATCAGCTCCTTACTTTACCGCACATATACCTGTGCTACTCATACGCTGAGTTGGTTTTGTGAGGTTTTAAGGGGTCAAATAAGAACAAAACAACGGGTAACGAAAAGTAGAAAAATGTATTAACAGAAAGTAGACAATACAATAGAGAGATGTGGAATTACCGTCCGACGAACAGAGTTATTGGCACTCGCATTGGCTTGCTCCTAAGCCACAATTATCCCTGTTTATTATAGTAAAGCTGTCGGCGCATTCCATTGGTCAAATAGGGTGTATCACCTATAACAGTTGGCGAGGACCGGTATCGAACTAGGAATCTT
This sequence comes from Doryteuthis pealeii, assembly GCA_023376005.1. Classification (NCBI taxonomy): domain Eukaryota; kingdom Metazoa; phylum Mollusca; class Cephalopoda; order Myopsida; family Loliginidae; genus Doryteuthis; species Doryteuthis pealeii. Next base: position 120,153,593 of record CM042147.1, on the reverse strand, counting down.
GTGGTTTCTAGCCGAACGCTCTACGATTGAGCTATCCCGGCCTTATTTGTGGCTTAGAACTAATTAAAAAAAATGTGTACTCCATTCTTTCTTTTTTCTTCCTTCGACCAGTTGCCGTATTGAAAAATTAGAAGGCGGAAGAATTAGGACTTACCGTTAATATCTATCTCTTGCACCATCTGCCGTATTCGTCTACAGATGGATATTGGCCCAAATCTCGCAAGACTTTTGCCCAACTCCTCTGTGGAGATAGAGCCGTCCCCATCTTTGTCGAAAAGCCGGAATGATTCGCGAAGTTCTGCAACATGAAAGAAAGAAAAATAAGATTTAAAAGAAAAGGGCAATTACGTAGTTAACGAATAATTACACAATATTGGTTTTGCTTCTTTTTTAATGGCATATTAAGCTTGGTGGGTTATTTAATGCCAAATACATCCTTGTAGAAGAGCAGTATAGATACTATTTAACCCATAACTGGGGGATGGCTTCATTGCCATCAAAGAATATTCATGAGTTCCTGGGTCCATAACCTGTAAAGATTCTTGTGGCCATTTTTAGACTGCTGGTGAGAGCATTAAGTTTGATCCGTTTTGGATGGAATCCTTGTGTGTTGATCCCTTCGTCCGTCTTAAGCACAAGCAACTGAACGCCGTTCCACCAAGGCCATTAAATAGTTAACCAACCACGTATTCGAGCGTGTTGATTGGCCGATTTAATCCATGCGACCACGAAGAGTCTATAAGTCTTGGTTGTGGCCTCCATCACACCTTATAGCAGCAATATTCCAACACATAACTGGGGGATGAGAGTTCGAAGTCGCTTACTTCGATTTCGCAGTCCAGAATGTTAGCCATAACGATACGCAGAAAGTATCTATATATTAACACTGCTGTAATTGTCAATTCAGAGTTTTCCTTCTCCTAGATTGGTTACCTAAAGAGGTTAAAGGTATGTCCTGTTATTTGCATAGCAGAAGGGAGAATAGTTGGATGCATACCTTTCCCAAGCCTATTAGCGTTATATGAATTGCAATCAGCCCCGTCCGGGATTAGAATTCGGGTCGCCGAGTCCATTTCCTACGACGATAACCATTACACGATATATATATATATATATATATATATTATATATATATATTGCGTGTGGTGTGTGTGTGTGTGTGTGTGTGTGTGTGTGAGAGAGAAGAGAGAGAGAGAGAGAGAGAGAGAGAGAGAGAGAGAGAGAGAGAGAGAGAGAGTCACGTATACATATATAATTCATAAAGAAAACAACAGTATTAAAAACACGAAAATCCTGACCAATTGTTTATTTTGAAAAAAAAACAAAAAAACAAAATCGTTCAGTAGCTCAAGTAACTCAGTGCGCAGGTGCAGAACTTGGCGTTTATTTCTTCCGGAATTGGGCAAAAAGTAAACATGGCCGCAAATTAAGCGCCAAAAATAAAGGCATAAAAAATTGAAGAAGATTTTTTTTCAAATTGTAGGACAGTTTTTGAGTTTATAAAAAGTCGCATTATTATTTTCAAAAGAATAGGAACGCTTTGTAAAAAAAGTACTTGGTCTTGTATATATAAGTAAATAAGTATATATAAGTAAATTAAATAGTATTACTGTCGTATATATATGTCGTTAAGACACTTTACATATATATATACGAGAGTAATCCCAAAACTAGGGTCTCCGAATCGCCGGGAACCCAGGGAAACAGTTTGTGCGGCTATTGGCAACACTGTTGTGTTTCTTATGCATACGCCTGCATCTTCTCCTGTGCACGCCTCGTTGCTACGTTCAATCTTGGTCAGGCGATCGTTTCTAATGGACCTCTCGATTGACGTTACCGCCAAGTGTGAAGTTGGCGCAGTCATTCGTTTTTTGAACCCCAAAAGCATTAAACCGATTGAAATTCATCGCCAATTAACGGAAGTGTGTGGTGAATCATGCATGGATGTCAAAAATGTCCCCAAGTTTGGTAGGGAGTTTGAAACGACATTTCTTACACCCAACCCTTTTTAACCATATGTCTGGTTGAATGCGGTGGCTGAGGGTCTTAGTGTCCTGGGTATAGCGTTAAATTTGATCTAGTTGTTTGACCACTAATTCTCTTCTAGTGCTGAGGTTTCAGTTATGGATCCCTGGAGAATGTTGAGTACCCCCTTCATCACTTTTACTCCCAGGTCCACTTTGACCCGGAGTGGTAGCATCTGTTAAGAACCTATCTATGGGTTAAATAGATAAACAAATGAGTTTAAAAATGGGCTTAAAAATTGAGCTTGAAAAAAATAATTAGAATATCCAACAAGGAATTAATAAAAAAATGTCTGCGGCATAAAATAGCCCAATATTTGATATGTCGTAAAATTCAACCGGTACCATTATAGTATGTGGCCTACCTTTTGAATATGGCCTACGAAATCACGTCTCTCTTAAGTATGTAGTTTACTATAAAAAGCATATAATAAGGTTATAATAATAACTGCTAACCCTAACCCTAACCTTAACCCCAACATAGAATATTTTAGAATTAAATAGATCTGATTCATGTAAATTATGGATAAATTCTTTTTTTAATTATTCTTAATTACTATATACAGCTTATGATTCAATTGCATTTCTTGAAATTGAATATATGGGAAATTCAATATATGGGTAAATAATTAGTTTCAATAAATTGCCTACTACTTATATCTATAAATATACTCTTACTGAGGTAGGACACATTCAAACCGGGTAGGCCACATACTATAACAGAATCAAAAAGGTAGGCCATATATGATAACGGCACCATTCAACCAGCCAGCTAACCCACCAATCATTTCCTACGATAATAACTGTTAAAATGTGCTTAAAAATTGAGTTTAAAAAATTACAATATCCAATTATGAATAAATAAAAGATATCTTCTACACAAAATAACCCAGGGGTTGATATGCCGTAAAAATCCAACCAACCAACCAACTATTTCCTTCGGCAATAACCATTAAACAAGGACGCATGATTATACCTATATGGAGAGCTGAAAGAACTGACCTGAAAAAATATAAAAGTTTTTAAATAAAAAAAGGGTAAATGAAGTCAAAGAGTCTGCAGTGAGAGATAGGAAGGAATAGAGAGTGAGAGAGAAAGAGAAGAGAGAGAGAGAGAAAGAGAGGGAGGGTGAATAAAGGGGTGATAGAGATAAGAAGAAATAGAGAGTGAGAGAGAAAGAGAGAGAGAGAGAGAGAAAGAGAGGGAGGGTGAATAAAGGGAGTGATAGAGATAAGAAGAAATAGAGAGTGAGAGAGAAAGAGAGAGAGAGAGAAAGTGAGAGAGAGAAAGACAGAAACAGGATGAAGAGAGAGAGAGAGAGAGTGAGAGAGAATGCAAGAGAGAGAGAGAGAGAGAGAGAGGAGGAATATATATATATATATAATATATATAAGAGAAGAGAGAGAGAGAGAAAAGAGAGAGAGAGAAGAGAGAGAGAGAGAGAGAGAGAGAGGGGGGAGATTGGAAGGAATAAAGAGAAGGTCCTTTGATGAAAATATGATGGGGAAGTCAGTAGGGAAGGACTCCATGAGAACAATCACGGTAATATGCAGTTAGGAGATAAAAGGAAGCTGTGGAGAGCCATGAATGTCTATGTTTTGAAGAAAGAGAGAGAGAGAGAGAGAGAGAGAGAGAGGAGAGAGAGAGAGAGAAATATGAAGGAAGAGAGAGTGAGGGGGGGGCAAGAGAGAAAAGAAGGAATATATATTATAGAGAGAGAGAGAGAGAAAAGGGAGAAGAGAGAGAGAGACAGAGTGAGAGATAGGAAGGAATTAGAGAGTGAGAGAGAAAGAGAGAGAGAAAGAGGAGGGTGAATAAAGGGAGTGATAGAGATAAGAAGAAATAGAGAGTGAGAGAGAAAGAGAGAGAGAGAGAGAAAGTGAGAGAGAGAAAGAGAGAAACGGGAATGAAGAGAGAGAGAGAGAGTGAGAGAGAATGCAAGAGAGAGAGAGGAAGGAATATATATATATAATATATATAGAGAGAGAGAGAGAGAGAGAGAGAGAGAGAGAAAGAGAGAGAGGGAGGAAGAGAGACTGGGGGTTGCGATTTTAACTCAAGTTCTGTGATATCTGTTAAAAACGAAAGATTTGAATTCAAACATGAGAACTATTCTAAATTGAATCAATCCCCCATCACAAAAAAATTAAAATTCACATACTTATGAAATATCTGATTTGACGTTTTTCTGAAAAGGCGTTTTCAATAACTCAACCAGAATTTTTATCTAGCTTGCGAGAATATGTAAATTTTATACATCATTTGCAACATCCGCCATGTTTGTTCTAATCTTGTGATATATTCAGTGATTTAACATAAATCTGTGATCAAGTTAGCCCTGAAGTTTTATTTTATTCATCACGTGTTAAAAAACAACAACAAAAAAAACGAAAAACAAAAACAAAGAAAAAAAGAAGAGAAAAAGAACAAGAAACGATATTAAATCTATCATTATTTTTGGTTAGTCGACATAATTTAACCAACTGGGGAACGACAGACATTTAATTTCAGGTTAGTATTCTAGTCGCCATCTTGGTTTTTTTTCTCACCGTTAGTTTTAGCAAGGCGATTGACAACGGAAGTCAGAACGGAAGTTTTTGCTTCTGGCATCAGAACATCACCTTGGAAGATTGAAGAGCTACAATAACAAACTTTCTTGATTGGTTGGTTAGAGCATCGTAAAATATTGTTATTTTTATGTCAAGGATGGCACGCGTTCTTTTGCAAGAACATCGATTTGGCCATAGGAAATGTTTGAAATATTTTTTCTTATCATAATTGTTACTTTGCGCACAGTGTTCGATACGCGATCCATTAATCGCAATGGGAAGTCTAGCAAAGACACACAGATGTCGAAATTTCCACCAGTGAACGAAAAAAAAAAAAAAAAAAAAGAAAAGAATGAAAAAAAGAAAGAAATGTAAATATCTAAATTTTAGCCTATTAGAAATTTCTGAAATTTTATTAAAGATTGAATAGCTATATTATTTGTTAGAAAACATGGTTTAAAAATCTTGATAATATATATATATTTATATATATATATATATATATATATATATATATTATAATACTAAAGCTGAGATTATCACCTTTTAATGTCTGAAGGCTTTTTTTTCTGGTCGGATTAATTCCTCGAAAGTTATACTTAATTATTCCTTAGTTTTAGGATTACGTTATGCTTGAAAAAAATTCCATTTCAATTGGTTCTAATTAGTCGTAATTTGCAATTAAGTCAAAAACTGACCAATCCCTGTCATAACTTCTGTATATCACTCTTTTCCTCTCTATGTCTCTCTTGATTACACCCTCATTAAATGTGTTACTTTATCTAGAGAGTAAAAGAAAGAGGGATTAGGAGAGACATTTAACTTCTACATGTAATGAAATTCCCTGATCCATTTCAATTTAAATTTGGTCAACCCAATTCGTTGAAAAATCCGTGTTTTTTCAATACAATTTTGAATTTTTTTTACCAAAAATCAGGGAAATATCCAATTTTATTGAAATTTTCAGTGTTGATTTATCAATGAATGAATTTTATAATGCATTAGTTATTTATTTCAAAACTTTCTAATTTTTTCCAGGTCCCTTAACTTTGATAACACTTGTTTTTTGGGTGCAAAATATCGGTGTGGTATATATGTGATTGATACTAATTTCTGTATAAATAAAAAGACAAAAGACCGAAGGTCTGAATAAAAAATAAATTAAAGTTTTGAAATGAAATAACTGATGCATTATAAAATTCATTCATTTTGCTCCTCATATTTTAAATGAATTTTATATATTAATTTATCATAGCAGAAATACTTAAAGTTTTGAAATAAAATAACTGATGCATTATAAAATTTATTAATTGATAAATCAATACTGAAAATTTCATTAAGTTCGGATAATTACCTGATCTTTGGTAAATTATTTTGCAATCGCGAATGTTACAATTAATTTTGTAAACAAGCCATTTTTAAACAGCGTCTCAGGCCAAACACAATCAAAATTGATCGAAAAAATCGTTTTACATGTATTAAAAAAATTACATGTGTAATATTATTTTGCCTTTTTAAATCTTTTTTTTTATTGATGCTCATTAGATTATTACTTTTCGACTTGGATAAAAAATTTGACCTTAAATAATCGATTTAATTAATTTCAATTTGTTTTTAAAATTCGTAGCAGCCGAATTTTTGGGTGCACCCAGGTCAATCGTTTCTTCGAAATTTTACAAAATGATTTTAATGTTTTTTATTTTTTTATTTTGAAAGTGTGAATAGAAGAAACAAAAAAGATTTAAGGGAGATATCATGATAGAAAATAAGTACCGAAAATCGGAAAATAAATTTAAAATAAAAACTAAAAAGATAATTTTTGGAGAAATATTTTATTCTTTTCGATAATTATTTAATTGGCTATTATCTTATAAACGAAAGTATACATCGATATTTGTTCTGTTTAAAGGGGGGGGGGCTAAATTTTCAATAGAGGTTTTCTACAAAAAATATAAGATAACGATAATAAACTGAAGTAGTTATTAAATAAAATATGTTTTTAGAATATAAGAATATGAAAATTGAAACTTAAAATTAGACGCTTCATATTTTAAATGAATTTTATATATTAATTTACCATAGCAGAAATACCTAATTAAATCAGAAAGTTTTGAAATAGAATAAAATTCATTCATTGATAAATCAACACTGAAAATTTCATTAAAATTGGATACTTCCTTGATTTTAGGTAATTTATTTTCAAATGGGGGGGGTGGATTTATTTTATAAAATACGGATTTTACGTCATCTTTGACAGTCATGTTTAAGATATATTAGAGCAAAATTGCCTGAAAAAATAGTTTAAAATGTGTTAAAAATAAATTACATGTACAATATGATTTCACTTATTTTACTGATGTTACAACTTTTAGACTTAGATAAAAATTTGACCTTAAATAGTCAATTTTATCAATTTTAATTCGTTTTTGAATGAATAGCAGATCCTACTCTTTTCCTTAATCCCAATTATCTAGCGAGAGGTTAATGGGTGACCCAACAGGTCACGTTTTGTCTAGTGCATAAACAGTAAAAAAAGCCTTTAGGAAGCAAAAGTTGTTTAACTCAGCTTTAGTATGTATAATAATAATAATAATAGATAATAATGATAATAATAATGAATATATATATTTATATTATATACAGTGTAAGGAAGTAAAGCAAACAAGACGGATGTTTTGGAATATGGCTATCACATGGGCAACATTAACGATCTTGGAAGAAAATTCTGCTAAGTCCGTTTGGTGTGGTGGTAAGTACTGCGAATTGAGTCAGCTTGACAATCAAGGTTTGAAATCGCTTTACACG
>CM042147.1:120102286-120146115 GCA_023376005.1 Doryteuthis pealeii | reverse complement strand
TCGATCCCAGGGGGCTAATACCCCCAGGCAAATAACCTTCCCCCTTGATTTAAAGGGGCAGGGCTGGGTTTATTGCCCAGCGCCTGAGGCGCGCCCCCCTCGAGGGGGAATGCGAGACGGGATCGACGCATTTTTTTTTGTGACTACCACCTATGAGCTTCGGCTTGTGGGTGGGCCCATATAAAAATGTCTTTGTGTCACACCCTCATAAGTGGGATAAGAGGCAAATACCTTAAATTTGCATAATGTAATGATTTATTTCAACTCGTTACGGCATCATCAGACATGGAGCCCAAAAAGTTCTACCCATTCTTTGCTTCTGAAGATGCCATCATGAGAGCTAAAATTGTTGCAGTTGAAATAAATTATCACAAGAAGCAAGTTTAAAGTCCTTTCCTTCATTTAATATATATATATATATATATATAAAAATATATATATATATATATAAATGAAGGAAAGGCTGTGGTTATATCGGTACTGCTGTATGGCTGTACCACCTGGACTAACGAAGCGCCTTGAGAATAAGCTAGATGGGAGATGCACAAGAATACTGCGAGCGGCCCTGAATAAGTCGTGGAAACAGCACCCCACAAAGAAACAACTGTATGGCCAACCTGCCTCCCATCTCACAAACCATACCAGTAAGGAGGGCTAGGCATGCAGGACACTGCTGCAGAAGCAAGGATGAGCTCGTAAGCGACGTACTACTGTGGAGGCCAACACATGGACATGCTAATCTGGGCCGCCCAACTAGGACCTAGAATTGACCAACTATGTAAGGATGCTGGCTGCTGCGTGGAGAGGCTCCCAGAGTCGATGAATGATAGGGAAGGTTGGCGAGAGATCGTCATGGATATCCATGCAAATTGCGCGACATGATGATAATGATGATATATATATATATGTGTGTAGTCATCCACAGACACCATGTTTTGATGTTTACGTCTCATCAGTATGGCTATACTTGACAACTACTTCTCACCGAGAACGAAATCTAACTGACTTTTCAGCAGTCTAACCTCTTCCCTCTCCACCGGCCCGTAGCAGTCAGTAAGAGGCGAACATTTTAACTGGTAAATGCATACATCGGTAGATGTATGTTACGATCACCCAGAGAACTCGAGTATGTAAACAACAGACGAGTAATGTCTTACGCTAAGCCAGTGAAAGTTCGTTAAAGTTTCTCTAGAGAAATATACGGGGCTCCGGTAGCATATATATATAATTGTCAGATTCTCGATTATACGATTCTCAGACCAGGACCTTGAAGATCGCATAGGTGAGAAACTGACCGTTACGAAACACTCTTAACCCTATGTCAACACTATCCTAATTCAGATATATGCTCTATCACTAGTATTAAGCAGTCTATATTTATAAATACACAATACCACACACACACATACACACGCATATATATATATATATATATATTGTTACGTTCGCCTATCGTAATACGTAACAATATATATATATATATATATATATATATATATATATATGAATAGCAAAATTCCCGGTTTGATACCGGTCCCGGCCAACTCAGTGTATGTGTAGCAATTACTCATCTGATTTGTGCTATAAAGCATCTGGGAACTGACGGTAGATATAACGCTTCCTCTCAGCAAAACAATGCCCCTGATCTACTGCTAACGCAAAGGGGATAGACTCCCTCGCTGTTCGGCTGATACCAATAATAGGCTACTATGCTCACTTTGCCTATTTATATGTATGTCTGGTACAACATTTATATATATATATGTATATATATATTTACCAACACCTCCGCACGAGCAGGATGCGACACAAGGTCAATTTCTTAAGCGGAGTTTAACAGCGTTGAATTCAGAATTTTCCTTCTCCTAGACTGGTTACCTTGCCATGGTTAAAAAGCCCAGTCTGCCCTACTATTTACCAATAGCTGGAGGGAAGAATTGGATTCATACCTTTCCCAAGGGCATTAGCGCCATGTGAAATGCAAACAGCTTCGTCTAGGAATTGAACTCGATTGACGAGTTCATTTCCAACGACTCTAACCATTTAGACCACGCGCCTCCAATCCAAATTATGTATAGCTTTGAAAATCATGTCCTCAGAGAGCTCTTTTCAACCAAAATGCGCTTTTTGGGTGTGTTTAGACATTTTTCCATATTATTTTTTCATTTTTGTAGATAAGGATTTTACACTTTTACATCAGCACATTAAGTTCCCCTATTACTGCTCTTTTTTTTTGTTCGTCCTTTTGCAATAATTTCCAATAATTACTCCTGAGGAGATGTTGTAATAACACCAGCAATGGGTTAAATAGACCACTACTTCGACAAGAATTGGTTTGGCATTGATAAGCCACAAAGTTGGCCAGAAAACTTGAAAAAACACAAAATAAAATGATTAAACAGATGTGTCTTTTGTTAAGTCAACATGCATAAATGAAAGAATGCTGCCCAAATACACACCACACACACACACACACACACACCAACACACACACAACACATATATATATATATATATATATATATATATATATATATATATATATATATGTGTGTGTGTGTGTGTGGTATGTATGTGTGTGCGTGCGTGTGTATGTTTTGTGTAATTTTATGAGAAATGGAAAAAAAAACTTTCCTTGATGAGAGATTTTTAATGAGTCGACGTTGCAGTGTTTTGGTTTGTTTAACAAACCTTCCTTAGGACTTTCATTTATTTAAAGCCTTTTTAACATAATATTTTATTACATTAAGATACTTCCAACGGGTGCGTGCGTATATTTACTAGTTCATATAGAACAGTGTATAAAGAGACACCCATCACGTGGGAACATCTTAGTCTCATAATCCCATAAACGAAACTCTGAATAACACTAAAGTCTTTTATTTAAAAGATTTTTAAAAAGATCTGACGACTAAACAAAGAAACCAAACCAAATAAACATTTCTCACTATAATGTACATTCGTTTCTTGGTAAATCATTTGCATTCAGATGACGCTAGACCTCTGGTGAAACATTTCAGTCAAAACTGTCCGTTTATCTCTCTCTCTCTCTCTCTCTCTCTCTCTCTCTCTCTCTCTCACCCTCTCTCTGTCTGTCTGTCTGTCTCTCTCTCTCTCTCTCACACACACACACACACACACACTTTCCATTCTCCATCTCCTGAACAACTCAAGTTTTGCTTCGAATGTCTCCTGCAACACACAGTCTATACATTGAACTTCGTGTATCACGTTAGGAGTAACTAATCGATCGATTCTCTGGCAGAAGGCGTGAATAATCGAGGAGAAAAATGAGAAGTACATGACGACTGGTAATCAATTTTCTTTGATTGTTAGTGGGCGTCTTATTTGTTCATTTCGTTATTTGTGCTTCTCTAATTTCTTCATCCGGTACACGTCAACTATTGTATTTGCGGATACAGCCCAGTAGTAGAACACTGGAATAAAGTCGTGCAAAAATAGAGGCTAGTGGTAGATTTTTTTAGGTTTCATGAAATTGTTACTAAATAATAGCACAATTCCAGTCAAAATGACGGGATTGTTTGTGCATAGATTCGCTCTTTCTACCTTGGATCAGAGTGTAGTATCAGTGCGCTCCTTCTAGGATCAAAGTGACACTCTTCTGCTTGGGAGCAGAGAGTGTTGGCCGACTGGATTACATACAGCAGCTATGAGTAGACACTATATGTCGTGTGTGTGTGTGTGTGTGTGTGTGTGAGAGAGAGGAGAGAGAGAGAGAGAGAGAGAGAGAGAGAGAGAGAGAGAGAGAGAGAGAGAGAATCCCAAAGAGTATTAACAAAGAGTACCCATAAAGAATACAGTAAAAATACCACGGCAGAAAGATAGATATAATATCGAAATGGAACGAGGTCAGAGAGAGAGAGAGAGAGAGAGAGAGAGAGAGAGAGAGAGAGAGAGAGAGAGAGAAGAGAGAGAAGAGAGAGAGAGAGATTGTACTCTCAGAGAAACACAGGGAGATTCAAGTGAATCTGTACTCTCAGCACAATTTGATGAAGAAGCTGCTGATATATATATATATATATTATATATATATATATATATATATATATATATATACAGATTTTAACTCATGTCGCCGTTTCAATTTTCTACGACAATAACCGTTACACATCATGCGCCCCCTAAGCAGAGACCACCTAGTACGAATCAAGCTCACTATCCATTAATATTTAATCTTCGAGACTGTCTTCTGATGAAGTGTGTTTTAAAGAAAGTAAATATGAATATATAAAACCTAGTTAAGAATTGGCACCAAAAATGATTGCGATGCTAGCATAAGTCTGGCACATGGCAACATCAGTGAGGCCTCCAATGAGAATTGGTCTCACTACAGCCGCGAACTGGTTTGCAACATGTGGTTTCTAACCCTCGCACTGTGGTTTGTTCTCATTAACATGAATTATTACTAAACATACAAGGTGTGTCAAAAAAGTATGATGCACCTAGTGAGGTTCGAACTCACTATTAAATGGTAATTGATCTGCGAGTGTACCTTGCTAGCCATTATATTACGACGATGTGTCCAGAAATTCAGTTAAAGTTGGTTCCGTCATTCGGCTCCCGTCGTGAGGTAATGGTTCACAAACTAGTCTCGCAAGCCCGTTACTACTGAATGTTGCATAATGGTAGCATAGATTATTGGCAGCACCCTGTAATTCTGCGTGTCCAGTTATTCCATATCGCGAAGTGGAAAATCACTGGACAGTTGAAACCCGCAAATCACGTGAGAACTAGTTAGGTCCTCAGTTGACAGCCAGATACCGGGTGAAACAGACGTGTTTCAGTCGGCTGTCATCTCCGCACGTTGAATTAGTTACAAAAGGCAAATAAAGCTTTAAAAAGGTAACAAGCGTTTGTTAATTAATTAAGCATGCCTTAATTAGCCAGAAGAAGCCCTTAGAAGAAAGATGAAACAGCAACAAGTACATAGACGATCACGGCGAAGTAGGAAAAAGAAGAAGAAGAGGTAGAATCCAACATGGCGACTAGACGAGAACAGCAAGCAAGTAACTTACGTATCTGTCCATATTTTTCTCTGATACTCTCTCTCTCTCTCTCTCTCTCTCTCTCTCTCTCTATATATATATATATATATATATATATATATATATATATATATATAATAAAATATATCGGTGGTCTGAAGAAGCTCGTGAGCATACTCGCGAGTGGAAATGGTCCATAACCACGATACCCATGGTATTTAAGGCCTTTTATTCCCAAATAACTTTGCTCTGTTTACAATAATTAAACATTGAGCTCTCATACGGAACCTGAACTCTACAACAAACTACTGGTAGAGAATTAGGACCAGCCTAGAATCACCTTCTACCAAGAAACTTGGTACCGCACCAAAGTATATATATATATATATATATATATATATATATATATATATATATAATATATATATATATATCACATAAGAACTCTGGTTATGTTCCCGACGAGAAAGGAGTTCATAACATGAAAAGCGAGTTCGATCCTCACTGGATTTTCGATAGTTATGACTGTGTGCCAAATCCTAACCGTAGTATAAATTCTTTTTCTCGGTATGACCCTTAAAATATGCTTAAATATCAATATGAATTATCAATATTAATTACCAATATGAAATAATATACGTTCTCCTGTTTACCTTAAATGCTTGTCGTAGTTCTTCTTCATCTTCACCATCTTTGTTTTCTGTGATACCGCCCATATTCTCCATAAACTGAATAAATTCCTCGAAAGAAAACCGGCCATCACCTGGAATCAGTCAAAACAAAAAAAATATATATATATGAGGAAAAGGAGGTTGGAATGAATCCGACAGAACGGGGTAAAATAAGGAATGAAAGGACAAAACTCAGACAAAAATGTGTAGTATATTTCGCTGGAGTATTGAACTCTGTGTTCAATACTCAGCGAAATATACTACACATTTTTTGTCTGAGTTTTGTTCTTTCATTCCCTATTTTACCTCACACACACACACACACACACACACACACACACACACACATATTATATATATATATATATATAAACTCACACATAAAAACAACAACAGAACAAAATAAAGGAAATAAGAAAAAAAAAAGAAGAAAAAACAACATGTTGGAATATTTTGGTGATGTAAGGTGTGCTAAAATACACCACTTAAATTTATAGACTGAGCGAGGTCACATGGTTTAAACCTCAGCCAATCAATAGCCCGAATACGTGACTGGTCAACTACTTACCTGAGAGACGTCCATTTGCAATCATTGACGAAGGACCTGCAAGACTGAGGAGCACCAAGGAACAACCAAAGGATTCTTTACAAAGAATAGCGCTCTGTTTAACACAAAGGATCTTCGCTGGACAAGCGCTCTTGCTTGAAGCCTAAAGGATGGCCACTAAAATCGTAACACAACAGCATTACAATGATTCTAGAGATTCTACAGTTTTACCTTGACTTCCAATTGTCCCGACTTATGAGATTTCCGAATTACGAGCTGTCATTAGGTCAATTTTTCGCTTTGGGTCGAGAGCTAAAATTTGAGGTACGAGCGAGCTTCAGATACGGTTATGTTGATAAGTTCACTAAAAACATGTAAGTTTCCAAATTTATTACGCCAAAGAAAGATGTTACTTTTAAAAATCTAGAATTGGCTACCCAACGTCACCTGGGTAGAAGGGAGGGGGGTATCAAAAAGTTATGCTTACAGATCCATTATTACTGAATTATGAGTTGGATCCTCACAGGATGCCCCAGGTAAATCCCTAGGTAAAAAAGATTTTGCGTTGATTCGGCCTCGCGAGGCGTCAGAAAAAAGAGCACAGACAATTTGAAAATAAAAATCAGTGGGACCATATGACCTTGGGGGACATTTTTTCCATTTACACCGTCAAAATCCGGTTTATTGTTTACAGACGATTTTTAGATTTAAAAAAAAAATTATAAAACTAACCCCTAACCCTAACCCTAACCCTTAACAAACAACCGGATTTTACGGTGTAAATGAGAAAAGTGTCCCCACGAGTCGAAATCGCAAAGGGGTGCCTTAAGGTCATATTGTCCAATCAGTATCTTCAACTTAACACATTAGATGCAAAAAGATTCCATGCTCTTACAATTTAAATTTTATTTAAAATTATCTTTCACGAATATAAATCAAATATTCATTATTTTGGCCCAAAAAGCAAGATCTGGTGATAGTGAATGCACACATTTTTTTTACTTTGTCGTTAGCTGTAGTTTCAGCCGGACATACATACATATATACATACATGCACACCAACTCTCCTTTATATATGTATACATAAACATTAAAACATTTCACAGCACATAATCTATTACATTCTATTTTATGTTTTTATACAATACAGTGCTATTTATAAAAAATGTTAAAGAGATTTGAAAACGTGGAGGACATTAAAAGAAATATAATGTCTAAACTCGTTTCCAAAAATGAGTTTACCTAAGTGCTTCGATCAATGGGAAACTTGTCAGAATAAACATGTGAAATGCTGAGGGGTCTATTTTGAAGAATAGTAAAGTTTCATTCATTGTTGATTTATGCCTTAATAAATACAGCTTCAATAGGAAATAGAAAGATTGACCCGAGTTCAAATCCCGGAGGAGACTTGGCGTTTTCCTTCACGCTAAAACATATCAGAAAGGCATGCATCCATCCGTTCTCACCTCGGTGATGAGTAACTAGTAGGGCAGACTGGGCTCTTATTGCTTTGGTTAGGCAATCCATCTAGGGGAATTGAGCTTTAGTTAGGCAATGTTTAAGGGAGGGAGCTTTGGTTAGGCAGTTTAGGAGAAGGGAGCTTTGGTTAGGCAATCAGTTTAGGAGAAGGGAGCTTTGGTTTAGGCAATCTGTTTAAGGGGAGGGAGCTTTGGTTAGGCAGTTTAGGAGAAGGAGTATTGGTTAGGCAATCAGTTTAAGAAGGGAGCTTTGGTTAGGAGCTGGTTAGGCAATGTTTAGGAGAAGGGAGCTTTGGTTAGGCAATCTGTTTAAGGGAGAGCTTTGTTAGGCAGTTTAGGAGAAGGGTTGGTTAGGCAATCAGTTAAGGGAAGGGAGCTTTGTTAGGCAATCAGTTTAGGAGAAGGGGCTTTAGTTAGGCAGTCGTTTTAGGAGAAGGGGAGTGTTGGTTAGGCGATCAGTTTAGGTGAAGGGAGCTTTAGTTAGGCAATCAGTTTACGAGAAGGGATCTTTGGTTAGGCGATCAGTTTAAGGGAAGGGAGTTTTGGTTAGGCAATCAGTTTAGGTGAAGGGATCTTTGGTTAGGCGATCAGTTTAGGTGAAGGGAGCTTTGGTTAGGCAATCAGTCTATGAGAAGGGAGCTTTGGTTTGGTAATCGTGCTAGGGAAGGGAGCTTTGGTTAGGCAATCAGTGTAGGAGAAGGGAGCTTTAGTTAGGCAGTCTGTTTAGGGGAAGGGAGTTTTGGTTTGGTAATCAGTCTAGGAGAAGGGAGCTTTAGTTAGGCAATCAGTTTAGGGGAGGGAGATTTTGTTAGGCAGTCTGTTTAGGGGAAGGGAGTTTTGGTTAGGCAATCAGTGTAGAGAAGGGAGCTTTAGTTAGCAGTCTGTTTAGGGAAGGAGTTTTGGTTTGGTAATCAGTCTAGGAGAAGGGAGCTTTAGTTAGGCAATCAGTTTAGGGGAAGGGAGATTTTGTTAGCAATCAGTCTAGGGGAAGGGAGCTTTGGTTAGGCAATCAGTCTAGGAGAAGGAAGACTGTAAATTCAAACCAGCTTTACTCCACTTAGAAATTGAACTTTTATCACATCCTGTCCGCGGCGGAGGATTTGGGTAAATACATAAAGCTTCAGTCTCGATACTTCTTGAATCTTCTTGTGCTGCACATGGTGTAATGATTAGCAAACTAGACTAACAAGCCATTACTAGTGAGTTCAAGTCTCATTGGGTGCCCCATACATGCGGCCTTGTGCCACAACTGGACAAAGCTTAGTATATAGGACGTCCCACCATGGTTTAATGGTTAGGAAGCTAGTCTCACTAGATCCATTACAAGTTAATAGCGAGTTCGATCCTCGCTGGATGCCCATATCTGCGACCTTGTGTCAGATCCCCTGGTGAATGGGTTGACAAATATCTACTTCGTGAACACACCTCGTATATATTGGTCACGCAATTTGGTCTCACTAAAGATTGAGAAAAATCCATTTTTATGCTAACACGAGATATTTTAGTAATTCAACTATATACGTGCCAAAAATAAGCAAACAATATTTCCACATCTCTATTAATAATAGAGATTCAGCGTCGATTTGTCTGTAACCGAAACTACGTCACTGTTTGCGTCATAATACCGAAAATCGTCAATACATACAATAAAGAACAATCTTGTAATCAGTTTTTGTAGTGAGATAGCCAATGGCGTGTTATCTCATTTACATATGTGTATTACAGCAGGAGATATATAGAGACTGTTTAGAGGACTGAGATGAAATTAGCGACTTGATGCTAAGACCCGAGCTACGATTACGCTCGAAGAATTATTGATACTACTACAACAGAGAATACGAAACCACACCTCACAACAGTTTTAAAAATCATTTTTTTTTACATTCGCCCGTTTTTCAGTAACAAGAGGTTTACGAATGTTTACAAATAAATACCTACGATTTTGTGTAAAATATTCTAATTAATTATTTATTTGAGGGGGACAGAACTAAATTGTTTTTTTAATTTTTTTTTTAATCCTTTAATACATTTGATGATTTTTCTTACTTATGATACAAACCCTCTGACATTGAATTTTTGACTCCCACTCCACTCACTTTCAGAAATAAATTTTTACATCGCCCGAAAGGTGTTTTTTTTTTGTTAGTTATTCTAATTATATAAAGGATTACTCAGTAATGCCGTTACATTGCGCATACAATGGTCCTATTCTGTCAGTCATCGCTGTTTTAAGTCTTTGCAACTGACAACCCCTTTTCTTCTTGATTTTCAATACACAACACCGACAGCTGAAATTTGCTAAAACAAAAAAACAAAAAACAAAAAAAGAACGTAAGAATGGTAAAATCTGATGTTTAAACATCAAAGAAATTCCCAACCACCAGAAATATTTAGTTTGTTCGTGCAGAAATTGATTAAAAATGAGCGGGAAAAATTGTGTAGCAGCGGTAGAATTAGAGAACAATAATAAGGAAAAAACGAAATCACTGTTATATATTTCATATTCAACTAGAAGTGGCGCCATTATATATGAATTAAAGCGTAGGTGGTGCTAAAATCTAAGGTTTCAAATGCAGATAATAGCAAATGATGATACCAAAATACATGAATTCAGGCGTAGGTGGCGCAAATGTACAAGAGTTCATATATAGGTCATACTAAAATCTAAGAGTTCAAATGTATGTAGCGCTTGCGCTAAAATGCAAGCGTTCAAGTATAGGTGATCCTAAGATTCAAGAGTTCAAATGTAAGTGGCATTAAATTGCAATCGTTCAAGTGATCCTAGAATTCAAGAGTCCAAATGTATGTAGCGCTAAAATGCAATCGTTCAAGTATAGGTGATCCTAAAATTCAAGAGCTCAAATGTATGTAGCGCTTGCGCTAAAGTGCAAGCGTTCAAGTATAGTTGATCCTAGAATTCAAGAGTTCAAATGTGGATTTGCGCTAAAATGCAAACGTTCAAGTACAGGTGATCCTAAAATTCAAGAGCTCAAATGTGGGTGGCATTAAAATGCTAGTGTTCAAATATAGTTGATCCTAAATTTCAAGAGTTCAAATGTGGATTTGCACTAAAATGCAAGCGTTAAAGTATAGGTGATCCTAAAATCCAAATGTAGTAGTGCAAAATGCAAGCGTAGTATAGCTGATCCTAAAATCCAAGAGTTCAAATGCTAGTGCTAAAATGCAAGCGTTCAAGTATAGCTGATCCTAAAATCAAGAGTTCAAATGTAGGTGGTGCTAAAATGCAAGCGTTCAAGTATAGGTGATCCTAAAATCAAGAGTTCAAATGTAGGTAGTGCTAAAATGCAAGCGTTCAAGTATAGCTGATCCTAAAATCCAAGAGTTCAAATGTAGGTGGTGCTAAAATGCAAGCGTTCAAGTATAGCTGATCCTAAATTTCAAGAGTTCAAATGTAGGTAGCGCTAAAGTATAAACATGATTATTTTTTAATTTCCCCCTATTGCAATTGTTATATCGTAATGACCAGTTATACCAAGTGGTCGATCACGGGAGTATTATGAGGAGAGTCCTTCACATAAGTCTCACACAGAGTGATCTGTGTGTACTTAAATAGTGGCTAGCACCACCACCACTGCTGAGGTACAGAGAAGATGGGTCATTCCATTATATCAGCAATAATTTACTAAGTCAAGACATACGTAATAATTAGTGCAAATTATTTTTTGTTTGTTTATTTGATAACTCGTGATAACATAGACTGAATAAACAAATGATCTTCATTTCTTTCGGATTTTTAAAAAACATTTCAAATTAATTTTCAAGAGGGTAGAGGCTTCAAAGTGAAGGTTTGTTTTACAGTAGACTATTTATTTACCCAACCCCTCCGCACGAATAAAGTCAATTTCTCAACCAGAGTTTTAACTTGTTTGAATTCAGAGTTTTCTTTCCTACATGTGGCGAACGGGTTAGGCAAATATCTCTCCGTAGTGTACGGCCGGAATACCTCAGTCGGTAGATTGTTCGGCTAAAAACCACAATGTTCCTAGTTCGATACCGGCCCTCGCCAGCTCAGCGTATGAGTAGCACAGGGTTCTGTGCGGTAAAGTAAGGAGCTGATGTTAGGTGTGGTGCTCCACCTCAGATGCTAAAACAATCTCCTTGGTCTAGCGCTATTGAAAAGGAGATAGACTCCCTCACTGATTGGCTGATACCGACTTTAGGCCACCTCGACGACTTTTTACTTATATACCCTACCTATGAAGATTAATGGTGTATGTCCCAATCCTCATAAATACAGGAGTATTATGCTGATTGAGTAGTCCTATACCACTAGCAGTGGTTTACCTTCTTCACGCCGTTGGTGAGTATTGTATTTTGTTAATGTTATAAATATTCCATTTCGTTTCCAACCTCCGTTTGGTTATTTCTCATTAAGTAACCTTGGTTGGGTTACAACAGGTAAAAAAGGCGTCTCATCATGGTGTAATGGTTAGCAAGTTAGTCTCGCAGATCTATCATTACTGAATAGCGAGTTCGGTCCTCACTGGGTGCCCCATACATGCAACCTTGTGTCACATCCCACCCGTAGATACTTTCTCTGATTCTATAATCAAATCATGCTTGAATGCACTAATCTGTTCTCGTACGTTTTTCTCAATATCATGGAAAGTCAGGGGCGTAGCAGCCCCCCCCCCCCAAAAAAAAAACAAAAAACTTTTACCACTTTTAATATTTTTACCGGGTTTTTAACAATCTATACATATATAAAGGGCAGTTTGTGTGTATGTATGTCCGGAGGAAACTACGAAAATAAAACAATTAACGACAATGTATATACACGTTCACTATCACCAGAGCTTGCGTTTTGTGCAAAAATAATGAAGATTTGATTTATATATGGAAAGATAT
Source organism: Doryteuthis pealeii (assembly GCA_023376005.1). NCBI lineage: Eukaryota > Metazoa > Mollusca > Cephalopoda > Myopsida > Loliginidae > Doryteuthis > Doryteuthis pealeii. The sequence goes on along the minus strand of CM042147.1, from coordinate 120,133,544 downwards.
ATAAAAATTAGCATTTGAAAAGTAAGAGAAGGGAAAGTCATTGGTTGAGTTCGTGATTAAAAAATAAATCAATTATGTAAGACCAAAACAATTAATGGATCTGCGAGACTAGCTTTTTATTATACCCCTCTACCCAGGCAACGCCGAGGAGTCGATTCTAGTACATATATAAAGGACAGTTTGTGTGTAGGTATGTCTGGAAGAAACTATGAAAATAAAATAATTAATGACAAAGTAAATATATATATACACACATTCACTATCACAAGATCTTGCTTTTTGAGGAAAAATAATTTGATTTATATACGTGAAGATAATTGAACAAAAATTTTTAATGATAACAACATGGGATTTTTTTTGTATTTAGTATTTTAAATAGGAGACATTAATATTTCTTTTCAGATTGTCTGGATCCACGCAAGGTCTTTCTTTACGTAGGGATTTTAATGGGGCATCCTGCAAGGGTCAAACTCACGATTCAACAATAATGGATCTGTGAGACTATCCTTTTTTTTACCCCCTCACTTCTACCCAAGCGATGCCGCTTCTAGTCTATACATATATAAAGAGCAGTTGGTGTGTATGTATGTCCGGAGGAAACTACAAAAATAAATCAATTAATGACAAAGTAAATATATATGCACATTCACTATCAGCAGAGCTTGCTTTTTGTGCAAAAAATAATGAAGATTTTATTTATATTTGTAAAGATATTTAAAAATTAAAATTTGAATTGTAAGAGAAGGGAAAGTCATTGGTTACATTCATGATTAAAACATAAACAAATCAATTATGGAAGACCAAAACAATCAATGGATCAATGAGATTAACTTTTTCTACCCCCCCTCCTACTCAGGCAACGCTGGGTAGTCACTTATAATATACAATAAAAAAAATAAATAAAAGAGAGAAAGAAAAAAACTGTCCCCACCAAAACATCTCTTCTCTTCGGCCCTGAAGTAAAAGAAGTTTGAAACAATAGATTAATCTGTAGAAACATCGAGATTAAAAAAAGTCAGCTATCTAAAAACGGAAGTGGTTTGTTCAGTTCGTGCATTAATTGCGTTGTGCGCATGCGCTTGCGTGTCGTCATCTTTCTGAATGAATTATCTTCTTGATGTTTAATCAAAAGCCGACAATAAAATAAAAAAAGAAAAAGAAAGAAAGAAAGAAAGAAAAGAAAGAAAGAAAAGAAAGAAAGAAAGAAAGAGGCAGTGTTTTATTCGAGGGATGCGTGGGAGACATCTCCTTCCGTGTCTTGTTTAATTAAATCAATTTACATTAAAGAAAACATCACCTTTATTCGGCTTTTCTCTCTTTTTTTCCGAACTTATAAAAATCGCATTTATTGTGTTGCTTTATTTATCGTTCATAACATGAATGAATATTAAAAATTCAGTTACTATAGAATTTTAACTTACAAGTCTAATTCGTTTCGCTCGTAACTCAATTTCCTCGTATATCAAATCAAGTCAAGGTAACACTGTATTCCTATTATCAATGTCACCTTCTCTGTTTCCCCGACCGCCATTATTTCTTAAGCAAAACCTGTGTGTAATATTTCTACTACTATTAAATACTAATACTTCTCTGTCATTACAACTAGAATGAAATCGATTTTTAAGACAAATCGTATATTTTATTTTTGGTTGTAGTTTGATAGTTAAACAGTATTAATATATCGGGAAGAGTAGTCATTTACTGAGTTTAGCTTAGATGCGGGGCACAAGGCCGCAAGAATGGAGCACCCAATGAGAATCGAAAAAGAAAACTTGGTTTGAAATTTTAAATTTTAATAAAATCTATTACTGTCTTGTCTTGGGTATAACGTTAAACTGTATCAAATAAAGTTCCAATTTTGGAGCTTTGGGTCATGTGGAGTACCACTTCATTGCCATTACTCCCAGGTCTACTCTGACTCGGAGTGGTTGTACCTGTTATGGTCTCATCTATGCGTTACATATGTCTGTTTAAAAATTACTTATATTAGATAGAAATACTTGATATTATATACCAGCGCGTAAATCATTTGTACTAAGAGTAGGTATTTAAAGTTATAATTGTTTACTAAGGATAACTATTATTATTTATAAACCAAATAGATGTTTTTTGACTAATTATTATCATTAGATAGAAATAGTTACTTAAAACCATATCATTGTGTATACATTAGTATTAGATGGCAATACTTGAAATCATACAACTGTGTGCAAATTATTAGTATTAGAATACTTGAAATCATACAACTGTGTGCAAATTATTTGTATTAGATAGGAATACTTGAATCATACAACTGTGTACAAATTATTTGTATTAGATGATACTTGAAATCATACAACTGTGTGCAAATTATTTGTATTAGATAGGAATACTTGAAATCATACAACTGTGTACAAATTATTTGTATTAGATATGAATACTTGAAATCATACAACTGTGTGCAAATTATTTGTATTAGATAGGAATACTTGAAATCATACAACTGTGTACAAATTATTTGTATTAGATATGAATACTTGAAATCATACAACTGTGTGCAAATTATTTGTATTAGATAGGAATACTTGAAATCATACAACTGTGTACAAATTATTTGTATTAGATATGAATACTTGAAAATCATACAACTGTGTGCAAATTATTTGTATTAGATAGGAATACTTGAAATCATACAACTGTATCCAAATTATTTGTATTAAATAAGAATACTTGATATCATATAGCTGTGAAATGTAACGAAAGTCTTGGCTTTTTTGACCGGCCTGTCGGCGGGGCTCAGAATACGCCGACTGTATCCCATGCATAGATTTAAGATTACCCCCCCCCCCTAAAGGGGTGTTCTGTGTATAATGATAGTGGTCACTACTAGAATAGGTTCAGTCCTAATTAGTAAACTATTTCACTAATAATTGATAAATCTCAGCTTCGGAAATTAATACAAATTAATGATGATAATCCTTGGAGCACTGGGAACGGTCGTAAAGACTCTGGTAATTGAGGATCGAAGAATTAAAAAAAATGGTTTCTTTGTTTAATGGTATATCAACCTTAGAAAGGATAAAAAAAACCGAGACATCACTCCTGTTTATTTGTCCTTGTGCCACACTAATATATTCTCAGTAGATGTCCATTTACAGGTTCATTTAGTCATTTTCATATAAGCCTATACGAGTAAATGCCCAGAGGTCAGTAGATCATTATGATGACCTATGACATAGAAAGGATAAAAAACCGTATTATCGCCCCAACTCATTTGTCCTTGTGCCAGACTAATATATTCTCTGTAGATTTCCATTTACTGGTTCATTTAGTCATTTTCATATAAGCCTATACGAGTCACAAGATTCAGTAGATCATTGGAATGACTGATGACTTAGAAAGGATTAAAACCGAGATATCACTCCGGCTCATTTGTCCTTGTGCCAGACTAATATATTCTTAGTGGATGTCCATTTACAGGTTCATTTAGTCATTTTCATATAAGCCTATACGAGTCACAAGATTCAGTAGATCATTGGTATGACCGATTACTTAGAAAGGATAAAAAAACGAGACATCACTCCTACTCATTTGTCCTTGTGCCAGACTAATATATACTCTATAGATTTTCCATTTACTGGTTCATTTAGTCATTTTCATATAAGCCTATACGAGTCACAAGAGTCAGTAGATCATTGGTATGACTGATGACTTAGAAAGGATTAAAACCGAGACATCATTCCTACTCATTTGTCCTTGTGCCAGACTAATATATTCTCAGCGGATGACCATTTACTGGTTCATTTAGTCATTTTCATATAAGCCTATACGAATCACAAGAGTCAGTAGATCACTGGTATGACTGATGACTTAGAAAGGATAAAAACGAGACATCACTCCTACTCATTTATCCTTGTGCCAGACTAATATATTCTCTGTAGATTTCCATTTACTGGTTCATTTAGTCATTTTCATATAAGCCTATACGAGTCACAAGATTCAGTAGATCATTGGAATGACTGATGACTTAGAAAGGATAAAAAACCGAGACATCACTCCTGCTCATTTGTCCTTGTGCCAGACTAATATATCCTCAGTAGATGTCCATTTAATGGTTCATTTAGTCATTTTCATATAAGCATATACGAGTCACAAGAGTCAGTAGATCATTGGTATGACTGATGACTTAGAAAGGATAAAAAACCGAGACATCACTCCTGCTCATTTGTCCTTGTGCCAGACTAATATATTCTCAGCGGATGACCATTTACTGGTTCATTTAGTCATTTTCATATAAGCCTATACGAGTCACAAGAGTCAGTAGATCATTGGAATGACTGATGACTTAGAAAGGATAAAAAACCGAGAAATCACTCCTACTCATTTGTCATTGTCTTGTAATAGAGGATCGAAGAATTAAAAAAAAAATGGTTTCTTTGTTTAATGGTATATCAACCTTAGAAAGGATAAAAAAACCCCGAGACATCACTCCTGTTTATTTGTCCTTGTGCCAGACTAATATATCCTCAGTAGATGTCCATTTACTGGTTCATTTAGTCATTTTCATATAAGCCTATACGAGTAAATGCCCAGAGGTCACTAGTGCCAGTAGATCATTATGATGACCGATGACATAGAAAGGATAAAAATCACAACCTATTCACTACTCCGTCTTTTCTATTAGCCATCCTTAATTCATTCTCTCTGTGTTCCATTTCTTTAGTTCTTTTGGCGACAGTCGTGCGACAACAGTGTTTGTACGATTGTTATGGTACAATCGATGTTTCACTCATACTACGCTCGCTATTATCTTCTAGACTTATTTCTATCATCCAGTGCCAGTGGTTTCGCCTTGTTCATCTGATAAAATAATCCGCTGGTCACTCATCACTCTTCCAATCAATAGCGTCATTGTGTCTAATATTATATTTCTCCACAATACCCAAAAACTTGCATTAGAATCCCATTATTAACCAAGTTATCAAAATATCATTATCGTTATTCTAAAAACTAACCTAGTTCTCGTTATTTATGCATTGTTTTTTGTTTTTTTTTGGTTTGTTTTGTTTTACGGCATATCAACCTCAGTGGGTCATTTAATGCCGATAAAGTTTTGAAATAAATCAATTCTTAATGGATAATACAATTTTTTTATAAATACATTTTTCTATTTAACAGGTACTACCACTCCGGGTCAGAGTGGACCAGGGAGCAATGGTGATGAAGGGGCGCTCCACATTCCCCAAACCTCCAAAACTGGAACCCCACCATCAGATAGAGTTTAACGTCATTCCCAGGACATGAAGACCCGCAGCCACCGCCTTCTAGCACCCATATGATAAAAAGGGATTGGGGCTTGCCCTAAGGGCAATAGGATTAGGAAAATCATATAGGTGCTAGGGCTTGACGTGACCAGCCGATTGATCGGAGGGGGCCTCTCCGACCGCCCGTCTAGCCCAAGATAGGGCCAAAGTTTTATGCATTGGATCGGCTCGTCTACTTTTCTATGGTTTCAAGATACTGGCATTAGCCGTGTTGGTGAGTTGACGGTTAAATAGAACTTAACGAACGTAAATTCCACCATCGTAATATCACTCCGGTATCGAACCCGGAAACTTTTAGTTTCTAGGTGGATACTGTACTGACTGAGCTAAAACGACCCTATAACTTTCTATATTTAATTCTTCTTCCTTTTTTGTGTCACATTTTCTTTCTTTGCTTTTTTTTTTCTCCATTTATTTATTTCTTTTTTTTTCTGTTCTTTCGTGGGAATTTAAAGGATTTCAGTCGAGCGATGCCGCAGCATTGTCAACTCGGTTAAATCGAACTTAACGGACCTAAATTCCACCATCGTATGTCACCCCGCCGAAAGAAAAAATACCAAAAATCAAGGAATTAACCGAATTTAATGGAATTTTCAGTGTTGATATATTAATGAATAAAAAATATAATGCACCAGTTATTTTATTTAAAAACCATTACATTTTTTCAGGTCAGTTAACTTTGAACCACGTATCTTTGAGAATCGGTGTTATGCCTCAAAGATACGTGGTTCAAAGTTAACTGACCTGAAAAAATGTAAAAATTTTTAAATAAAATAACTAGTGCATTATATCTTTTATTCATTAATATATAAACATGGAAAATTTCATTAAATTCGGTTAATTTCCTGAATTTTGGTATTTTTTCTTTCGGCGGGTGACATACAATGGTGGAATTTAGGTCCATTAAGTTCGATTTAACCGAGTTGACAATGCTGCAGCATCGCTCGACTGAAATCCTTTAAAATCACACGAAAGAACAGAAAGAAGAATAAATAGAACCGTTTCCGGGTTCTATACCGGGTCTCGCCAACTATAGCATGAGTAGTACAACTTGAATCTATGTGGTAAAATGTGGTGCTCCAACCCAGACCCCAAAAACAATCTCCCTGGTCTAGAGCTAGTGAAAAGGGGCTAGACCCCCTCATCGAAAATAGGCAACGCCGCCGTTTATACTACTAAGCGTTTCGTTAAAGTCCAAATGGTGCAGCCATATAGTAGCACTGACACGTTTACAGTTTGAAAGAATCCTCGCTTTATCTTATCAGAGAGATCAGATTTTCATATGATCCATAATCTGTCAATACCTTTCCAATACGTATATTGACATCACTTTCTGTAGATGAGATATTACTACCTAGATATGTGAATTGGTTTACACAACACACACACACACACACACACACACCATATATATATATATATATATATATATATATATATATATATAATCTGTTAACATAATGATAATTCTAATGATATATAGATGTAACAGAATATGATCAATGCGTTTAGAAATTCCTTTTTGAAAATGATAACTGCTTCGTTTATGCAAAGAGATTTATTTTCTATTTCATCATTTTTTAACCACGGAACAATTGCTAATAACAAAGCCGTCAGATATTTAAACTTTGAATTTAAAAAACCACCAAGAGCGCGCGCGCGCGCGAGAGAGAGAGAGAGAGAGAGAGGAGAGAGAGAGAGAGAGAGAGAGAGAGAGAGAAGAGAGAGAGAGAGAGAGAGAGAGAGGGGTTTTTTCTTGACCTCTCACCGGGCTGGATTAACACAAGGTCTTTTGAAATTAAAATTAAGATCTATTTTAACTAGCTGTTCCTTGAATGTACATATTTACCCAATGCCCTCGCCACGGACAGGATTTGACACAAGGTCAATTTTTAACCGTGTACACCTGGTTAGAATCTAAAATTTTCCTACTAGACTGGTTGTCGAACCAATGCTAGAGAACCCAGTCTGCCCTAGTATCTCCCCATAACTTTGGCCGGGGAAAAAGATATGAATTGATGCCTTTCCCAAGGGCATTAGCGCGAAGTGAAACGCAACCTGCCTCGTCCAGGATTTGAACTCGGGTCGTCGATTCCATTTACTACAACGATAATCGCTAAACCGCGAGTATCTCATGTTCCTTGAATGTAGATATATGCCAAAGATGGTCTATCCTGATTTGAAATTTTGTATTTTCTACTTTTGGTACGGTGCCACACGAATCTGTTAATTTTGAAAGATCTTCTGATATCAAGGCCAAGAATCGTCAGAAAAGAAGAAGAAAAAGAAGAAGAAGAAGAAGGTACAAGAAAAAAGATGATGAAAGACAAAGAAGAAGAAGAAGAAGAAGAAGGTACAAGACAAAAGATGATGAAAGACAAAGAAGAAGAAGATAAGACAAAGAGAGAAAGAAGAAGAAGAGAAGAAGGTATAAGACAGAAGATGATGAAAGAGAAGAAGAAGAGAAGAAGAAGAAGAAGAAGAAGAAGGTATAAGACAGAAGATGATGAAAAAAAGAAGAATGAGAAGAGGTATGACAAAAGATGATGAAAGAAAAGAGAAGAAGAAGAAGAAGAAGAAGAAGGTATAAGACAAAAGATGATGAAAGAAAAAAGAAGAAGAAGAAGAAGAAGAAGAAGAAGAAGAAGAAGAAGAAGAAGGTATAAGACAAAAGATGATGAAAGAAAAAAAAAAGAAAGAAGAAGAAGAAGAAGGTATAGACAAAAGATGATGAAAAAAAAAAAAAGAAGAAGAAGAAGAAGAAGAAGAAGAAGGTATAAGACAAAGATGATGAAAGAAAAAAAAGAAGAAGAAGAAGAAGTAGAAGGTATAAGACAAAAGATGATGAAAGAAAAAGAAGAAGAAGAAGAAGAAGAAGAAGAAGAAGAAGGTATAAGACAAAAGATGATGAAAGAAAAAAGAAGAAGAAGAAGAAGAAGAAGAAGAAGAAGAAGAAGGTATAAGACAAAAGATGATGAAAGAAAAAAAAAGAAGAAGAAGAAGAAGGTATAAGACAAAAGATGATGAAAGAAAAAAAAAGAAGAAGAAGAAGAAGAAGAAGAAGAAGAAGGTATAAGACAAAAGATGATGAAAGAAAAAAAAGAAGAAGAAGAAGAAGTAGAAGGTATAAGACAAAAGATGATGAAAGAAAAAGAAGAAGAAGAAGAAGAAGGTATAAGACAAAAGATTATGAAAGAAAAAAAGAAGATGAAGAAGAAGAAGTTATAAGACAAAAATGATGAAAGAAAAGAAGAAGAAGAAGAAGAAGAAGGTATAAGACAAAATATGATGAAAGAAAAGAAGATGAAGAAGAAGAAGATAAAGACAAAAGATGATGAAAGAAAAAGAAGATGATGATGATGAAGAAGAAGAAGAAGGTATAAGACAAAAGATGATGAAAGAAAAAAAAAAGAAGAAGAAAGAAGAAGAAGAAGGGTATAAGACAAAAGATAATGAAAGAAAAAAAAGAAGAAGAAGAAGAAGAAGAAGAAGGTATAAGAACAAAAGATGATGGAAGAAAAAAAAAAAGAAGAAGAAGAAGAAGAAGAAGAAGAAGGTATAAGACAAAAGATGAAGAAAGAAAAAAAAAAGTAGAAGAAGAAGAAGAAGAAGGTATAAGACAAAGATGAAGAAAGAAAAAAAAAGTAGAAGAAGAAGAAGAAGAAGGTATAAGACAAAAGTCGATGAGAGAAAAAAAAAGAAGAAGAAGAAGAAGGTATAAGACAAAAGTCGATGAAAGAAGAAGAAGAAGAAGAAGAAGAAGAAGAAGAAGGTACAAGACAAAAGATGATGAAAGAAAAAAAGAAGATGAAGAAGAAGAAAAGTAATCCTTAAGACAAAAAAAAGACACGTAGGTAGATATAGTTTTAAACGTGGGCAAAGAAGGCAACGTTATGGAATTGGTTAGGGTGGTCATTGTCGTAGTAATAGGTGAATGATAACACACACGTTGAATTAAAAGCACGAAATGAACAAAATGACAGACTGAGTTTTTGTGGGAGGTAAAAGAGCTCCTGGCGTCCACTGGACTATCAAGTCCGATGTGGATCGGAGAAGAGAGTGGTTATCACAGGTGTTAATTAAGAAAGCCATTCAGACATTATTGGGCGTTGCCGTGTAACTTAGAAGTGTTCATCTGAACTGAGATAAGATGGCACCGGAAGTGAAAGAGGCTTAGTGGTATCGAGGCGGGAAAAAGTCAGCAGACACACCTTTCCATTACGTGATGATAATTGCTTTTGCTGATATCTAGGTGAATGAAAGGCAGCGACTGATAAACAGGGAAATATTACATGAAAAAAAGGAACATATTGGTAATTATGGAGAGAGAGAGAGAGAGAGAGAGAGAGAGAGAGGAGAGAGAGAGAGAGAGAGAGAGAGATGAAGAATGAGAGTGAGAGGATGAGGATGAGAAAGAGAAGATAAGAAAAAGAAAGAGTAAGAGAGAGAGATAAAGAAAGAGAGAGAGAAAGAGAGAGAGAGAGAGAGAGAGAGAGAGAGAGAGAGAGGATGATGATGAGAGAGTGAGAGGACGTGTATGGGAAGAGAGAGAGGGAGACAGAGAAAGGATAAGAACAATAAAGAGAAAGAGAGAGAGAGAGAGAGAGAGAGAGAGAGAGAGAGAGAGAGAGAGAGAGAGAATAGTAAAAGAGGAGGATGAGAAGCGAAGATATTCATATATTCATAAGTTGTAGGTATATTCGTACATATCAGGTGTGCGGAAGTCTCCAGCGTTTTTTTATTTATTACAATACTCTCCCACTAAAACACCCACAGGTTTTCTAATCTCTCTCTCTCTCTATATATATATATATATATATATAGGTATCTTGTATTAGGGAAATGAAAATAAAATACTCGATTGCCTGTGAAAGAGCTAATCCTCTTTTAATTGTATAGTATTCTATAACAAATAAACACACACACACACAATTTCTCGGACTCGGGAACCTTCTTTTCGGACTCGGGAACTTTCTTTTTCGAACTCGGGAATTTTCTTGTCGTAATCGGGAGAAATCACGGGACATTGAACCTAACCCTTTATTCAGTCCACTACTAATACAATACTAATTATCAAACCTCATCTAAAAAATTCCGAGAAAAAAAAAACATGTTTAGTTATAACCAACGTTTAATAATCTTTTGATTCTCTTAATCCTATTATCAGAAAATTTCTTCAACATTGAGGCTTCCAACATTTTCTATTCTTGATGAACTGCTGCAAATAATATTTATTGTCGGACTCGGGAACCTTTTCGGGAAGCTTCTTTTCGAACTCGGGAACCTTCTTGTCGTAATCAGGAGCCATCACAGAACTTTGAACCTAACCCTTTATTCAGTCCACGGGGGTATCATGTTCTCATTCCGCTAACCATAGCTGGAGTACAAGTGTTAAGCTGTGTTAATTATTATTATATGTTACTTCTGCCCCTGACCAGGATTGAACCTGTAGTCTAGAGATAACTGTCACTTAGAACTGTCTTAACCTAACTCCTATATCCACTACGCTATTTGTCCAATTGTTACCTATAAAATCAATATCAACTATACTATTTTTGGCACATTCTCTCTCATACTCTATTTTCACTATTTCCTTCCTCTTATCCACCCTCTCTTTCTCTCTTTCTCCCCCCTTTCTCTCTCTGTATGCATACATGTGTATTTTCTAGTTCTCTCTCTTTCTCTTCTTTTCTTTCTTTTTTCTCTCCCTCTATCTATGTATATGTATACACGTGCACCCATCTCTCTCTCTGTCTCTCTTTCTGTGTGTATCTCTCTCTCTCCCTCTCTCTCTCTCTCTCTCTCTCAGAAAAATTCTTCAACATTGAGGATTCCAGCATTTTCTATTCTTGATGAACTGCCGCAAATAATACATTTTTATTTCAGATAGTTCTGAGCCAAATTTTCCAGCTGGGAAAATTTGGCTCAGAACTATCTTGGCCGCCCTCGGTGGCGGCAGGCTCTCTGTAGCGGACTGTTCATGTCTGAAGCCACCATGGCGCAACACCATGAAGCCAAGAGGTCCAGAAACGACAACAAAACTCCGGCACATCAACATCTTCAGGGACAGCTTTCACATACGACATCTGTGGTCGAGAATGTTTTTCGAACATTGGACTTTACAGTCACAGGAGACGCTGTAACTTCAGGGGTACAAAAACTTTATTATAGTCTTCCGAAACTGAAATGCTAATGAATTATCAGAAAAATTCTTCAACATTGAGGATTTTCTATTCTTGATGAACTGCCTCAAATAATACATTTTTATTTTTATTTCGGATAGTTCTTGGAATAAACGTGGATTTAATTATTTCCCCACATATATTTCTTTTTATTAAGTCCGAGGTCTGGAGGCGAAAACAGTCAAGAATTTCGTAATCTCGAAGACAGTTTTGATTGGTTGAGAAGAGTACGCACAGGCATCATCCTATTGATATAGACGGGTGTGTGTGTGTGATGAAGTTGTTGGAAGATGCTACAGAAATACTTCTTTGTTTTTTTTTCTTATAGAAAGGAGGTGCGTAGTGTAATGGTTATCGTCGCAGAAAATTCACACGACGAGACGAGTTCAAAACCTGGACGAGACTATATCCCATAACGCTAATACTTTTGGGAAAGGTATACATCAAGCTACTTTTCCTCCACGTATAGGTAAATAGAAGGGCAGACTGGCTCTTTAACCTTGGTATTGGTATCTCAAACATTCTAGGAGAAGGAAAACTCTGAATTCAAACCTATTAAACTCCACATAAGAAATTGTCCTTGTCACATCCTACACGTGCAGTGGGTTGGTAAATATATATAGTCACATTTTCATTACAAAGAATTAGTAGGTTGGTTGGTTGGTTGGTTTTTACTACACATGATATATATATATATATATATATATATATATATATATATATATATATCATGTGTAGTATAAAACCATAAATTTGGTATGAGCTCTCTAATTGGTAATTTAAATTAACTCTCATTACTAGCATATAAGCAATGATCGTTTCCCCGGAAACTTGATCTCTTTGTGACCGTAAAATACATAAACAAACCTATGTATTTAATAGTTTAAAAACACCAGTCCCGCTATAGCTGTCAGTGGACGAGGGGATAAGATATCAGGCAGACAAACAGCCTGTCTGAGTTCGAGCCTAGCCAAGTTGTTGTGTCTAGCCACAATAAAGAAGCGTGAAACGCTGAATCACGTGTCTGTGGATAACTTATATATATATATATATATATATATATATATATATATAGTTCAATTCGAGTTCAATACCTAGACGAAGCTGTTGGCATTTTACATAGCGCTAATACCCTTGGGAAAGGTATGAATCCATATATTCTCCCTCCAGCTATCGGTTAAATAGTAGGACAGACTGGGCTCTTCAGCCTTGGGTAGGTAACCAGTCTAGGAGAAGGATAACTCTGAATTCAAAATTCCTGAGGTCGGTCGTTGATTGGGTTTGTGGCAACCCTTGATGCACTAATTCTTTCCTATCGACTGTGCCAAAAAGTGTGGAGGGTCCAACACAAGCCTTCACCACTATAAACAAATCGCTGTGTGGATGTTCATTGTATGAACACTCATACGTCGAAATCGACGGGAGTGTCCATCATCATCATCATCATCATATATATATATATATATATATATATATATATATATATCCGAATACCGCTTGGATGTTTTCGTTTTCGCATATACCAGTTTATTTATTATAGTATTTTACTTATATACACTTTAATCTATGTGCATATGCACTTATGTACATATGTATTTACCCAAACCCTTCACCTTGTGACACGTGATCAATATTTCATCGGAGTAGTGCTAGTTTGAATTCAGAGTTTTCCCTCTCCTTGACGGGTTGCCACCCAAACCTAAAAACCCCAAGGGTATCCCATCATGATTGGCAAGTTAATTTCGTGTATCTATTACTACCGAATCGCGAGTTCGATCCTCGCTGGCTACCTCCATTCCCGCGACCTCGTATCACATCCTACCCGAGGCAGTATTATTTGCTCATAGCTAGGGAGTGGGTAATGAGTGATGGATTCATGTCTTCCCCAGGGGCATTAATGCAAAGGGGATTTTGTTCGTATTTATCTATATACTAGCAGGACCTGTGGATATACCACAGTTTGATAATTTAATTATCACAACGTTCGGCATGGTTACTTAAGAGCTATTACATAATCGTTCAATATGTAAAAAAGTATTATAATCTTGATTTAACTCTCTCACTCTTTTTTTCTTTCTTTCCTTCTTTTCATCTTTTCCTTATGTTCAGTTGAAACAGATTAGCGTTATCACTTCCGCGCGCCCATCTCGTCTCTCTATCTTTTCCCGACTCTTTCTTTCTTTCTTTCTTTCTTTCTTTTTTTCTTTCTTTCTAATAAAAATGGAATGATTCATTATTTAGCTGTGGTGATGACACTGATAAGAAATAAGAATTCGGCGGCTAAACAACACCAGATAATCAGGATTTACATTTTTGCATTTCATCTAGGACTATTTTTTTACTCAAATTAGTTTTGACTAACGAGAAGAGAGACCCTTTAGTATTATTTGTATTATTCTGACTATTGTCCTCATCTTCATTGTTATCTGTACAACGTTTCGGCCAATGTGCTATCTGGCCTTCTTCAGATATTTCTTGTCGGACTCGGGAACATTCTCGGACTCGGGAACCATTTCGGACTCGGGAACCTTCATTTCGAACTCGGGAACCTTCTTGTAGTAATCGGAAACCTTCTTGTCGTAATCGGGAGCCATCACGGTACTTTGAACCTAAGTCTTTATTCAGTCCACGGGTGTATCCTGTTCTCATTCTGTTAACCATAGCTGGAGTACAGGTGTTAAGCTGTGTTAATTATTATTCTATGTTACTGTTGCCTCTGACCGGGATTGAACCTGCAGTCTAGAGATAACTGTCACTTAGATAGCAATGAAGATGAGGATAATAGTCCGAATAATACAAATAATGCTAATTATCAAGCCTCATCTAAAAAATTCAGAGAAAAAGAGAGACCCTTTGTTTTTCCTTCTCATAGACCGTTTGCTATACCAAGTTTAAAGAGCACAGTCTGCCCTACCCATAGTACCTTTCTCAAGGGTGTGTCCATTTCCAACAACGGTAACCATTACACCATGCGCCTCCAACTTGGCAAGCTTAACTTAGTTTAGTACACGTTTACATTAATAGTAAATTTCACAGGTCAAATTGGTGGTACCTAGTGTTCTAAAACTTAACAACCGTGCAAACTTCACACTATGCTGTAGCGTGCATATAAAAACGACTGCCAAGCCAGGTGCGTGCAGGGGCAGGCACAACAAACACGACATTGTTGCCAATAGCTAGACAAATAGAAATCGCAAGGTTATAGCTACACAAATAGTAGCAAAAATTTGGTAATCTGATCTGTGCAGATTTGGTGAACTGACGGTAGGTGTGGCGCTCCACCACAGCAAAAACAATCTTCTAGCGCTAGGAAGATTGTTTTTTTGTTTGTTTGTTTTTTCTGAGGTGGAGCGTCACACCTATCATCAGTATCCGTATGCTTTACCACGCAGATCAGATTATCCACGCTTTGGTACTCATGTGGAGATCAAACGTGAAATGATTTTCTTCATTAAATATTCTTTCTTTATTTCTTTCAAACCACATTTTTTCTTTCTTTCTTTCTTTTACATATATTTCTTCATTACGGTCAAGTCACGCTGAAAGCACCTGTTCCCATAAGATCACCGAAGTTAAGCAGCGATGGGCCAGTTCAATACTTAATTGGGTGACCAGCAACAGCAGGTACTGTAACCAAGCTGAGAGCCTCGTTTATCAAAAATGATTTGATTCGGCATTAAATGGACAAAAAAGGGTTGATATGTCGTAAAACAAATATTTTTCTTTCAAACACTTTTTTTCTTTCCCTCATACTGCTTTTTTTTTCTCACGTATTTCTTTCTTTTTCAAATACTTCTTTATTTTTGTTCGTTCGTTTGTTTCTTTCTTTCTTTCAAATATCTTCTTTCTTTTTTCTTTTTTTTTTTTCCTTATTTCTTTTTCAGATATTTTTTCTTTTTCTTTCTTTCTTTCTTTCTTTTACTCCATGATTTTCTTTCTTATTTTCACATACCTTTCATTCAACCTTTATCATCTCTTTCTTTCTTTCTTTCTTTATTATCTCATTTTTCTTTCTTTCACATACCTTTCCTTCCTTCTTTCTTTCTTTCTTTCTTATCTTGGTTTTCTTTCTTTCACATGCCTTTCTTTTCTTTCTTTCACATACCTTTTTTTCTTTCTTTATTTCTTTCTTTCTTTCTTTTGCTCCATGCTTTTCTTTCTTATTTTCAAATACCTTTCATTCAACCTTTCTTTCTTTCTTTCTTTCTTTCTTTCTTTCTTTCTTTCTTTCTTTCTTTTGCTCCATGCTTTTCTTTCTTATTTTCAAATACCTTTCATTCAACCTTTCTCACCTTTCTTTCTTTCTTTCTTTCTTTCTTTTGCTCCATGCTTTTCTTTCTTATTTTCAAATACCTTTCATTCAACCTTTCTCACCTTTCTTTCTTTCTTTCTTTCTTTCTTTCTTTCTTTTGCTCCATGCTTTTCTTTCTTATTTTCAAATACCTTTCATTCAACCTTTCTCACCTTTCTTTCTTTCTTTCTTTCTTTCTTTCTTTCTTTCTTCTATTACTTCTGTCTTTCCCTCTTTTCTTGAACTTGGTAATAAAATTTGCCAATATTGCGCTTTGAGAAACACTGACATATATCAACCGTCTATATTCACACACACATATGCGTTAGGAATCTGAATCCAACTGAATAGCCCATGCTGGACAATGGGAAAGCATCTTGAAGGCTCATAATTAGAATTCATGTCATATAAGAAAAGTAGACAACTTTGGAATGGATTTAAGAATTACAAAAAGTTCTGGATTGGAATCTGTCACTTGAGTCTCGGGCTTTTGCGTGGAAGATTTCAATAATTTTTTTTGTGTCTATTGTTGATTTCATCTTTGAAAGATGTAAAAATAGAGACAGAAAGAAAAAGTTCTGTTCAATATGATATAGTTAGACGAGAAAGTTTCCATTTTGAATAGGACTATTGTCTCCTCCGTGTCTTCAGGACTCTTTCAAGTGTTCTAGTAGTCTGGATGGTCTCGATTCTTTCTCTGATTTCGAGCCCCCCCAGTATTTTTTCCATGCTTTTGGGCACCGTTCCAAGGGCATCAACTACAATTGCTATCAACGTCACCCTCACGTGTCATTTTTTGTTTTGTTCTCGGGCAAGAATTTGTATATCTTTTACCTTGTGTTAATCCGGCCTGATGAGAGCCCGGGAAAATACTTACATACATAAAAAGATAATTTTAGTAATATATAAATTATATAATATATAGATTATATATATAGTATATATATATTATTATTATATAGTAATATATATATTATTATATAGTAATATATAGATTATATATATATATAATCATTATCTTATTATATATATATATATATATATATATATATATATATACAGGGTGTCCCAGAAGTCGCGCACCATATAATTTTTTTTTCAGATTTTATTGGATATGGGTGAGAAATTAACAATACAAGAAAGAGTTAAATTGTTTTTTATGTTTGGAAGAGATGGGGGCTACATACCGCTCTGTAGCTGAAGAATTCAACCGCACTCATCCCGAGCGAGAAAAACCATTGAACCATACCACTATCTGCCGTTTGATAAAACGTTTCCAAGAAACTGGCTCAGTTGTTGACCGCGAGAGATGTGGTCAACGAAAGAGTGTAACTGATGAAGCAACATCAACTATGGTTTTGGCGAATCTTGCTAGAAGCCCCGTGAAATCAGTAAGGAAAATATGCCAGGAGCTTACGATTAGCAAATCATCAGTACATCGTATTCTTAAGACACAGAAATTTCATCCGTACAAAGTGCATCTTGAGAATTGATGTATGTATCAATGGAGAGGGTGAACAATTTGAGCATCTATTATGATTATGATGAATAAAATTGATATTCATATGTCTTTTTATACTTTTTATATGTATTTTCATACATGGTGCGCGACTTCTGGGACACCCTGTATATGTATATATATATATTATATATATATATATATATATATATATATATTATATATATTACATTGTTGTTGATATAATTTGAATAATAATATAATTTATATAATAAGAAGAGTCGATGATGAAGCGGATCTCTTTTTGTTAATAATAAGCATTTTCATTTTTGAGGAACAAGATAGATCGCCAGTGAAAACTGAACGAAAAAAAGAAAACTGGATTCGCTTTCGTTTGTTTTCATAAGACAATCGGAACTGACAGATTCGGACAACAAATTAATATAACTGATGGATGGATTTCGTTCTGATTCATTTGACAATAAGTCATTTATTATTATTATTATTATTATTATTATTATTATTAGTAGTAGTAGTAGTAGTAGGCCGTAGTTTCTAGTTTCTCTCTTTAAAGAACCACACTTAGTGTTCGCAGCGTTCCAGTACGCGTGGATTAAGCACAAATTTTAGTTTCATGCTTGGACGGATGTATATACATGGGAAAATGAAATACTATCTCTTTGTTTTTGATTGACGATTTATTAGATTAATGGAAATGTTCTTAATGACACATTTTTCTTTTGTATTTGATCTATTCTTTTAATTGAGGGTTCATACAAAAAAAAAAATAAATAAAAATTGAAAAAATAAAAAAATAAATAGATAAAAGCAATTGGTAATTTGCTTGAAGTATTGTTAAGTATGTTATAATATATTAATATTTTGAAGGCCAGTACAATGCGTATGAAAAATAAAAACAAAAAGATGTTATTTTTGTCTTATCGATTTCGAAGCATGAGCTTCATCATCAGAGTTTATTTTCAGAAATGACGTCATTTCTGAAAATAAACTCTGATGCTGAAGCTCATGCTTCGAAATCGATAAGACAAAAATAACATCTTTTTGTTTTTATTTTTCATACGCATTGTACTGGCCTTCAAAATATTAATATATTAAAATAAATAGATGTCTTTAATAGACAGATTATTAGCTGAATGCATATAACTAAGTAATGAGTTTGGTCCTCACTTAAAGGTAAGTAAAGTCGTCAGGGCGGCCTAAAGTCGGTATCAGCCAGACAGCGAGGGAGTCTATCTCCTTTTCACTAGCGCTAGACCAAGGAGATTGTTTTTTTGGAGTCTGAGGTGGAGCGCCACACCTACCATCAGCTCCTTACTTTACCGCACATATACCTGTGCTACTCATACGCTGAGTTGGTTTTGTGAGGTTTTAAGGGGTCAAATAAGAACAAAACAACGGGTAACGAAAAGTAGAAAAATGTATTAACAGAAAGTAGACAATACAATAGAGAGATGTGGAAATTACGTCCGACGAACAGAGTTATTGGCACTCGCATTGGCTTGCTCCTAAGCCACAATTGTCCCTGTTTATTTATAGTAAGCTGTCGGCGCATTCCATTGGTCAAATAGGGTGTATCACCTATAACAGTTGGCGAGGACCGGTATCGAACTAGGAATCTTGTGGTTTCTAGCCGAACGCTCTACCGACTGAGCTATCCCGGCCCTTATTTGTGGCTTAGAACTAATTTGAAAAAATGTGTACTCCATTCTTTCTTTTTTCTTCCTTCGACCAGTTGCCGTATTGAAAAATTAGAAGCGGAAGAATTAGGACTTACCGTTAATATCTATCTCTTGCACCATCTGCCGTATTTCGTCTACAGATGGATATTGGCCCAAATCTCGCAAGACTTTGCCCAACTCCTCTGTGGAGATAGAGCCGTCCCCATCTTTGTCGAAAAGCCGGAATGATTCGCGAAGTTCTGCAACAGGAAAGAAAGAAATAAGATTTAAAAGAAAAGGGCAATTAAGTTAACGAATAATAACACAATATTGGTTTTGCTTCGTTTTTTAATGGCATATTAAGCTTGGTGGGTTATTTAATGCCAAATCCATCCTTGTAGAAGAGCAGTAGAGATACTATTTAACCCATAACTTGGGGATAGCTTCATTGCCATCAAAGAATACCCTTGCGTTCCTGGGCCCATAACCTGTAAAGATTCTTGTGGCCATTTTTAGGCTGCTGGTGAGAGCATTAAGTTTGATCCGTTTTGGATGGAATCCTTGTGTGTTGATCCCTTCGTCCGTCTTAAGCACCATCAACTGAACGCCTTTCCACCAAGGCCATTAAATAGTTAACCAACCACGTATTCGAGCGTGTTGATAAGCCGATTTAATCCATGCGACCACGAAGAGTCTATAAGTCTAGGTTGTGGCCTCCATCACACCTTATAGCAGCAATATTCCAACACATAACTGGGGGATGAGAGTTCGAAGTCGCTTACTTCGATTTCGCAGTCCAGAATGTTAGCCACAACGATACGCAGAAAGTATCTATATATTAACACTGCTGTAATTGTCAATTCAGAGTTTTACTTCTCCTAGATTGGTTACCTAAAGAGGTTAATGGTCTGTCCTGTTATTTGCATAGCAGAAGTGAGAATAGTTGGATGCATACCTTTCCCAACGCTATTAGCGTTATGTGAATTGCAATCAGCCCCGTCCGGGATTAGAAATCGGGTCGCCGAGTCCATTTCCTACGGCGATAACCATTACACGATATATATATATATATATATATATATGTGTGTGTGTGTGTGTGTGTGTGTGTGTGAGAGAGAGAAGAGAGAATGAAATTGCAATCAATCTCTCTCTCACACACACACACATATATATATATGTGTGTGTGTGTGATATATATATACATATTTGTGTGTGTATGTATATGTGTGTGTGTGTGTGTGTGTGTGTGTGTGTGAGAGAGAGAGAGAGAGAGAGAGAGAGAGAGAGAGAGAGAGAAGAGAGAGAGTGAAATTGCAATCAATCTCTCTCTCACACACACACATATATATATATATGTGTGTGTGTGTGTGTGTGATATATATATACATATTTGTGTGTGTGTATGTGTATGTGTGTGTGTGTGAGAGAGAGAGTGAGAGAGAGAGAGAGAGAGAGAGAGAGAGAGAGAGAGAGAGAGAGAGAGAGAGTCACGTATATATATATATATAATTCATAAAGAAAACAACAGTATTAAAAACGCGAAAATCCTGACCAATTGTTTATTTTGAAGAAAAAAACAAAAAACAAAATCGTTCAGTAGCTCAAGTAACTCAGTGCGCAGGTGCAGAACTTGGCGTTTATTTCTTCCGGAATTGGGCAAAAAGTAAACATGGCCGCAAATTAAGCGCCAAAAATAAAGGCATAAAAAATTAAAGAAGATTTTTTTTTCAAATTGTAGGACAGTTTTTGAGTTTATAAAAAATCGCATTATTATTTTCAAAAGAATGGGAAATGTAACGCTTTGTAAAAAAAAATACTTGGTCTTGTATATATAAGTAAATTAAATGGGATCACTGTCGTATATATATATGTAAAGTGTCGTTAAGACACTTTACATATATATATATATATATATATATATATATATATATATACGAGGGTAATCCCAAAACTAGGGTCTCCAAATCGCCGGGAACGCAGGGAAACAGTTTGTGCGGCTGTTGGCAACACTGTTGTGTTTCTTATGCATACGCCTGCATCTTCTCCTGTGCACGCCTCTGTAACGTTTTTAAATGCCATCCTTGGCCAGTTGAAAAGGGCTTAAAGTAAGTAAGTCCTGAGTTATGGAATCCTTTGGTAAGCGAATAAGTTCTATCCTGCGTATAAGTCCTATCCTGCGTATAGTTAAAGGTCCAGTGATTTAATTCTATGTCCTTCGTCAATGAAAGTCAAATTAGTTATGGTCAGTGTGGTCCGTTTAAATATGTATCTACCTCAGAGTACTGCCAGTGATTGGCCAAGAGCTTGGTCACATGGTTGTGGTCGAGTCTATAAGTAGGAGTGGGCTTTTATCACACACTTTATATAGAAAAATATCAACACCCCTCCTATTTTGATATAAGGTGGGTGATTCTATTTAGAAATATTAAATCATTTCATTCAGAAATATTAAAATTATTTTTGTTTTATTACTTCTAATCCTATTTTTATTAATTAATCCTATTTTTATTAATATTTTTATTATTGTTATTATTTTGTTATTCTTAATCTAATTCTTAACCTTATCATTACTGCCACTATTGTTGTTAATATTAGTATTGTCCCCCTTTTTTTTCTTTATTTTTTAAATTAAAAAAAAATTTCTTTTTTCTTAATTAGAAAAATACAATACGTATGCTGCTACGTCCAGTCTTGGTTAGGCAATCGTTTCTAATGGACCTCTCGATTGACGTTACCGCCAAGTGTGAAGTTGGCACAGTCATTCGTTTTTTTTTTAACCCAAAAAGCATTAAACCGATTGAAATTAATCGCCAATTAACGGAAGTGTGTGGTGAATCATGCATGGATGTCAAAAATGTCCCCAAGTGGGGTAGGGAGTTTGAAACGACATTTCTTACACCCAACCCTTTTTAACCATATGTCTGGTTGAATGCGGTGGCTGAGGGTCTTAGTGTCCTGGGTATAGCGTTAAATTTGATCTAGTTGTTTGACCACTAATTCGTTTCCAGTGCTGAGGTTTCAGTTCTGGAGCCCTGGAGAATGTTGAGTACCCCCTTCATCGCCATTACTCCCAGGTCCACTTTGACCCGGAGTGGTAGCATATGTTAATGAACCCATCTATGGGTTAAATAGATAAACAAATGAGTTTAAAAATGGACTTAAAATTGAGTTTGAAAAAAAAAAATTAGAATTCCAACAAGGAATTAATAAAAAAACGTACGCGGCATAAAAGCCCAATGTTGATATGTCGTATAAATTCAACCGTACCATTATAGTATGTGGCCTACCTTTTGAATATGGCCTACGAAATCACGTCCTCTTAAGTATGTAGTTTAACTATAAAAGCATATAATAGGTTAAATAATTAACTTGCTAACCCTAACCCTAACTTAACCCAACATAGAATATTTTAGAATTAAATAGTATCTGATTCTGTAAATTATGGATAAATTTTTTTTAATTATTCTTTAATTACTAATATACAGCTTATGGATTGAATTTTGCATTTCTGAAATTGAATATATGGGAAAATAATTAGTTTCAATAAATTGCCTAACTACTTAATATCTATAATATACTCTTACTGAGGTAGGACACTTCAATACGGGTAGGCCACAATACTATATACAGAATCAAAAGGAGGACCATATTATGATAACGGACCATCAACCACCAGTCTAACCCACCAAATCATTTCTAACGATAATATGTTAAATATTGTGCTTTAAAAAATTGAGTTTAAATACAATTCCAATAAATGAAATAAATAAAAGATATCTCTACACAAATAACCCCAAAAGGGTTGAATGCCGTAAATCCAAACCAACCAACCAACCAACTATTTACTCGACAATAACCATTAAACAGGGACGCAATGATTATACCTATAATGGAGAGCTGAAAGAACTGACCTGAAAAAAAATATAAAAGTTTTTTAAATAAAAAAAGGGTAAATGAAGTCAAAGAGTCTGCAGTTGAGAGGATAGGAAGGAATAGAGAGTGAGAGAGAAAGAGAGAGAGAGAGAAAAGAGGGGGGGTGAATAAAGGGAGTGATAGAGATAGAGAAGTAAATAGAGAGTGAGAGAGAAAAGAGAGAGAGAGAGAGAGAGAGGAGAGAAGAAAGAGAAGAGAGGGAAGGGGTGAATAGGGAGTGATAGCGATAAGAAGAAATAGAGAGTGAGAACGAGAAAGAGAGAGAGAGAGAGAGAGAGGGACGGGTGAATAAAAGGGAGTATAGAGATAAGAGAATAAGAGAGTGAGAGAGAAAGAGAGAGAGAGAAAGTGAGAGAGAGAAAGAGAGAAACAGGAATGAAGAAGAGAGAGAGAGTGAGAGAGAATGCAAGAGAGAGAGAGAGAGGGAGGAATGTAAATATAATAAATATAGAAGAGAGAGAGAGAGAAAGAGAGAGAGAGAGAGAGAGAAGAGAGAAGAGAGAGGAGAGAGAGAGAGAGAGAGGGGGAGATTGGAAGGAATAAAGAGAGGGTCCTTTGATGAAAATATGATGGGGAAGTTCAGTAGGAAGGACTCCATGAGGAACAATCACGGTAATATGCAGTTAGAGATAAATGGAAAGCTGTGGAGAGCCACGAAAATGTCTATGTCTTGAGAAAGAGAGAGAGAGAGAGAGAAGAGAGAGAGAGAGGAGAGAGAGGGGGGAGAGAAATATGAAGGAAGAGAGAGTGAGGGGGGAGCAAGAGAGAAAGAAGGAAATATATAATTATATATATAGAGAGAGAGAGAGTAAAAAGGGAGAGAGAGAGAAATAAACAGAGTGAGAGATAGGAAGGAATAGAGAGTGAGAGAGAAAGAGAGAGAGAGAGAGAGAGAAGAGAGAGAGAGAGAGAGAGAGAGAGGAGAGAGAGGATGAATAGGAATGATAGAGATAAGAAGAAATAGAGAGTGAGAGAGAAAGAGAGAGAGAAGTGAGAGAGAAAGAAGAGAAACAGGAATGAAGAGAGAAGAGAGAGAGTGAGAGAGAATGCAAGAGAGAGAGAGAGAGAGAGAGAAGAGAGAGAGAGAGAGAGAGAGAGAGGAAGGAATATATATATATATATATATATAATATATTAATATATATATAAGAGAGAGAGAGAGAGAGAGAGAAAGAGAGATGAGAGGAGAAAAAGAGAGACTGGGGGTTGCGATTTTAAACTCAAGTTCTGTGATATCTGTTAAAAACGAGAGATTTAATTCAAACATGAGAACTATTCTAAATTGAATCAATCCCCCATCACAAAAAAATTAAAATAATCACATACTTATGAAATATCTGATTTGACGTTTTCTGAAAAGGCGTTCAATAACGTCAACCAGAATTTTTATCTAGCTTGCGAGAATATGTAAAATTTAATACATCATTTGCAAATCCGCCATGTTTGTTCTAATCTTGTGTATATTCAGTGATTTAACATAAATCTGTGATCAAGTTAGCCCTGAAGTTTTATTTTATTCATCACGTGTTAAAAACAACAACAAAAAAACGAAAAACAAAAACAAAGTAAAAAAAGAAGATAAAAAGAACAAGAAACGATATTAAATCTATCATCATTTTGGTTAGTCGACATAATTTAACCAACTGGGGAACGACAGACATTTAATTTCAGGTTAGTATTCTAGTCGCCATCTGGTTTTTTTTTTCTCACCGTTAGTTTTAGCAAGGCGATTGACAACGGAAGTCAGAACGGAAGTTTTGGCTTCTGGCATAGAACATCACCTTGGAAAGATTGCAGAGCTACAATAACAAACTTTCTTGATTGTTGGTTAGAGATCGTAAAAATATTGTTTTTTTTATGTCAAGGATGCACGCGTTCTTTTTGCAAAGAACATCGATTTGGCCATAGGAAATGTTTGAAATATTTTTTTTATCATAATTGTTTACTCTTGCGCCACAGTGTTCGATAACGCGGATCCATTAATCGCAATGGGAAATCTAGCAAAGACAACACAGATGTCGAAATTTCCCAACCAGTGAACGAAAAAAGAAAAAAAAAAAAAAAAAAAAGAAAGAAAAAAGAAAGAAAAAAGAAAGAAAATGTAAATATCTAAATTTTAGCCTATTAAGAATTTCTGAAATTTTATTAAAGATTGAATAGCTATATTATTTGTTAGAACATGGTTTAAAAATCCTGATAATATTATATATATATATATATAATATATATATATATCATATATATATATATATAATACTAAAGCTGAGATTATCACCTTTTAAATGTCCTGAAGGCTTTTTTTTCTGGTCGATTAATTTGCCCTCGAAAGTTATACTTACTTTTTCCTTAGTTTTAGGATTACGTTATGCTTGAAAAAAATTCCATTTCAATTGGTTTAATTAGTTGGTAATTTGCAATTAAGTCAAAAACTGACCAATCACAGTCATAACTTCTGTATATCACTCTTTTCTCTCTATGTCTCTCTTGATTACACGCCTCATTAAATGTGTTACTTTAATCTAGAGAGTAAAGAAAGAGGGATTAAGAAGAGACATAACAACTCTCTGATTCACTTTCTATTGTAATGAAATTCCCTGATCCATTTCAATTTAAATTAGGTCAACCCAATTTGTTGAAAAAATCCGTGTTTTTTTCATACAAATTTTTGTAATTTTTTTTTTTTTTACAAAAACAAGGGGAAATATCCATTTATTGAAATTTTCAGTGTTGATTTATCAATGGATGAATTTTATAATGCATCAGTTATTTATTTCAAAACTTTCTAATTCTTTCCAGGTCCCTTAACTTTGACAACACTAGTTTTTTGGGGCGCAAAATATCGGTGTGGTATATATGTGATTGATACTAATTTCTGTATAAATAAAAAGAAAAAAGACCGAAGGTCTGAATAAAAGAAAAAAAAAGTTTTTTTTAAAGAACCTGCTCGGATAGTAAATAAGTACCAAAAATCGGAAAATAAAATAAAAATAAAAACTAAAAAAATAATTTTGAGAATTTTCTTTTACTCATTTCGATAATTATTTAATTGGTATTATTCTATAAAAGAAAAAAACAACAAAAAAACATCAATATTTCTTACGTTTAAAACCCTTTTAGGTGGTGCTAAATTTCAAATACAGTTTTCGACCAAAAAATATGGGTGATTGATATCAAAGTAAAGTAGTTATTAAAAAACACATTTTTTTAGAATCTAATAATATGACATTCTAAACTTGAAATTTTGCTTCTCATATTTTAAATGAATTTTATATATTAATTTATCATAGCAGAAATACTTAAAGTTTTGAAATAAAATAACTGATGTATTATAAAATAATAATTGCCTGATCTTTGGTAAATTATTTTGCAATCGCGAATGTTACAATTAATTTTGTAAACAAGCCATTTTTAAACAGCGTCTCAGACCGAACACAATCAAAATTGACCGAAAAAATCGTTTTACATGTATTAAAAAAAATTACATGTGTAATATTATTTTGCTTTTTAAATTTTTTTTTTTATTGATGCTCATTATATTACTAATTTCGACTTGTATAAAAAATTTGACCTTTAAATAATCGATTTAATTAATTTTAATTCGTTTTAAAATTCGTAGCAGCCGAATTTTTTGGGTGCACCTAGGTCAATCGTTTCTTAGAAATTTTACAAAATGATTTTAATGTTTTTTTTTTTTTTTTTTTTTTTTTTTTTTTTTTTTTTTTTTTTTAAGTTGTGAATAGAATAAACAAAAAGATTTAAGGGAGATATCATGATAGAAAATAAGTACCGAAAATCGGAAAATAAATTTAAAATAAAAACTAAACAGATAATTTTTGGAGAAATATTTTACTCTTTTCGATAATTATTTAATTGGCTATTATCTTTATAAACGAAAGTATACATCGATATTTTGTTTCTGTTAAAGGGGGGGGGGGGGCTAAATTTTCAATAGAGTTTTTTCTACAAAAAATATAAGATAACGATAATAAACTGAAGTAGTTATTAAATAAAATATGTTTTTAGAATATAAGAATATGAAAATTGAAACTTAAAATAAGACGCTTCATATTTTAAATGAATTTTATATATTAATTTACCATAGCAGAAATACCTAATTAAATCAGAAAGTTTTGAAATAGAATAAAATTCATTCATTGATAAATCAACACTGAAAATTTCATTAAAATTGGATACTTCCTTGATTTTAGGTAATTTATTTTCAAATGGGTGGGTGGGTGGTTGGGGGTGGATTTATCTTATAAAATACGGATTTTATGTCATCTTTGACAGTCATGTTTAAGATATATTAGAGCAAAATTGCCTGAAAAAATAGTTTAAAATGTATTAAAAATAAATTACATGTACAATATGATTTCACTTATTTTACTGATGTTACAACTTTTAGACTTAGATAAAAAATTTTGACCTTAAATATTCAATTTTATCAATTTTAATTTCGTTTTGAATGAATAGCAGATCCTACTCTTTTCCTTAATCTCAATTATCTAGCGAGAGTTAATGGTGACCCAAACAGGTCACGTTTTGTCTAGTGCATAAACAGTAAAAAAAGCCTTTAGGAAGCAGTTGATAACTCAGCTTTAGTATAAATAATAATAATAATAATAATATATATATATATATATATTATATATTATATATATATATGTGTGTGTGTGTGTGTGTGTGTGTGTGATGGTTTCATCCAATATTAATAATTTCCAAACAGATCTATTTTACCTATAGATGGAATCCTAACATTTACTACCACTTTGGATCTGAGCTAACCTGGGAGTAATGGTATTGAAGGGGTACTCCGCACTCTCCAGAGATCCAGAACTGGAGGCTCAACACCGGATACTGTTTAATGTCATAACCAGGATATCTCTTTTTTTATGGGGGCTTCTTATCCCTCTGCAGTCGGTGTATTCTAGGACACGTCGACAGGGTGGAAGTCAAGATTTGGAATGATAACACTTGGCATCGAAGTATGGTGTGCTTCCTACTTTTCAACAGTCGCACTCGGAAAGAAACCGAACAATACGTAATACGAAAGAGGCTAAATATATAAAATGAGCAGTTGCATTGTCGTCTAGACGATGTCGATTTTTATCGTGGTGTTAGTTGTGAAGTTCTTATATTAAGTTGGAAGGCTCAGTAACCTTCCAACGTGGGTACATGTGTGTACATGAAATATTCCCACAAAGGAATTAGAAGATATTAACAAACTTTAATACGTGCACACTTAGAAATACATTCAGGATAGGAATACATATACTCATCACAAAAGGTATAGCAATACATAGACAACGGATACATAAACGCATTATAAAGGAAGTAGGATGTAGGACTTACGTCCTAAAGATTGTCGCTTACTGATAGCAAAGTGGGGGACAAAGCCCCTCACTTAAGGGTAAGAGGCAAAAGCGTCTACACCATGTGAAGTGTTTGCTGGTCTCAGAGGAAAGAGAATTAGAATTTTTCCGGGGTCCCATTTAAATAGACAAGCCCTCTACTGGCGAAACCTGCAGCAATGGAAGATAACTCTTCTGGACCAAACAGAGGCAGACAGTCGCTACAGTGGGAAGGCTTCCCGTTTCTCTTGTATTTTAAGGGGCTTGTCTGAGTATATTGTTAACGCATCTCTCAAGGGTGCTATTTATGATTCAATTCAGATTTGAATGGCATATTTCACTGTATACAATATATATATATATATATAATATATATATATATATATATATATATATATATATATATATATTGATATATATATATATATATATATATTGATATATTATATATATATATATATACTGATGCCTTGATTTACAAGTGCTTCAACTTACGAGTTTCCCGAGTTACGAGCTGTGACTTGGTCGATTTTTGCTTTGTGTTGAGAGCTAAAATTTGAGATATAAATGAGCTTCAGATCCGCTTATGTTAATAAGGTCACGAAAAAGATTAAGTTTCCAAATTTCTTAGGCCAAAGAAAAACATTATTTATAAAAAGAATAAATATTATGACACATTACAGCACATAATCAATTACTATCTATTCTATTATGTTTTTATACAATACAGCGCTATTTTTCTTGTTTTTTGGGAGGTGGGTGGGGCTGGAACGGATTAATGGCATTTCAGTTTATTTCAATGGGAGAAAATGATTTGGTATACGAGTTACGAGCGGAATGAACGAAACTCATAAGTCAAGGTACCACTGTATATATATATACATATATGTATATACTATGTGTATAAAAAAGGTATCGAGATTTTTTGTACTTTTTGACACACCTTGTATTCTGAAAAAGAAATAACGTTCCATTCATTCTTTATTTCTATCTTGGTAAATGCAGCTTTACACTTGGTACTTTTTTTTGTCACACCTTGTATTCTGAAAAGAATAATGAATGGAACGTTATTTTTTCAGAATACAAGGTGTGTCAAAAAATACCGAAAATCTCGATACCTTTTTAATACAGAGTGTCCAGGAGAAATTTGACAGTTTCATAGGGAAAAATAAAAAGTGCTTGGTAACTACAAAATTTAATGGATTGTAAAGAAATTCAACAGACACGGAAATTACACTACTGTCAACAAGTTTCACTCAAAATAACTGCCTTTAGCGTCGATCACAACCTCAATCCTGCTCCAGAACCTACAGCAAGCTGATGTTACATTTTCCCTGTGAACGGTCTCAAAAACTACCTTAATTCTGTCGATTAACTGGGCTTTTGTAGTACTGGCACGGCAATTGGTGTCTTTCTCAATAGCGCCAGATACATAATAATCCATGGGGTTAAGACCTGGGGAGTTCGGAGGCTAAATATTGAGACTGGTATAGTCGGAAAAAATCGCCGACAACCATTTTTGACTTTTCCCAGAGGTGTGGCAGGGGGCCGAATCCTGCTCACACACACACACATACTTGTTTTTGACTATATCCCGGATGACATTCTCTTCTGTCTGTACTCTCTCTCTCTTCTCTCTCTCTTCTCTCTCTTCTCTCTCTCTCCTCTCTCTCTCTCTCTCTCTCTCTCTCTCTCTTGCATACGTCTATTTTCTAGTTTTTCCTCCTCTCAGAACAAATTATTTGGATGACTGAGGCGGCGAAAGCAACAAAAAAAAAAAGGAAAAGAAACAAGATACTGTTGGAAAGCTTCTTGAAGATAACCATGTACGACTTGGTAGGATCGGGGGGTAGGGTGAAAGCACGAGACGAACACC
The DNA here is from genome assembly GCA_023376005.1 of Doryteuthis pealeii. Classification (NCBI taxonomy): domain Eukaryota; kingdom Metazoa; phylum Mollusca; class Cephalopoda; order Myopsida; family Loliginidae; genus Doryteuthis; species Doryteuthis pealeii. Next base: position 120,103,470 of record CM042147.1, on the reverse strand, counting down.
GAAAAATGTAAAGATTGGGGCATCAAGATTAGTATACTTGCATTAGTTTATATATATATATATATATAATATAATATATATATATATATATAGGGTGTTCGGAATGAATTTGACATTCATATTTGGTTAATTTTTTCTCCGTATGTGTTGAATACTGACGCACACTACACATCATTTAAAAACTTGGACCCTTCTTCATTTCATATACGTGATGACAGATAGAATGGATGACTGGATACCCACCTGAATCGTGGAAGAGAATAACTTGTATCATGATGATCTGCGTCGTCATTAAAATAAGGAGATTATGGTTGCTACCCATGCTACCTGAGCACTGTAAAACAATCAGGCATGAACTGGAGAATTGGCAATAGAGACTACGAGGCTGTGTTTTTAGAGAAAGCGGAACATAACAGACGATCTGGATGCGTTCGTACAGCGCAGAATCCTCGAAAATCTGCAGAAAAAAGAAGTCGGAGGACCCTTAGATGCCTTACATGGAGTTGCTAAACACTGTTAGTCAAGCTCTGGATAACAAGGGTAGCCAATGGTAGACCATATGATATCGGCNGAGAAGATATAGATGAGGAAGTCACGAGAGTAGAGTGGAGAGTGCACGCACGGAGAGGGAGGGAGAAGGAAAGAAATAGAGAAAAAGAGCGGAGAGCACACAGAGAGAGGAGAGAGAAAGCAGAGGGAGAGAGGGAGAGAGAGAGAGAGAGCAGAGAGAGAGGGAGAGACAGAGGGGGAGGTAGTCAACACGAAGAGGTATGTTGAAGGTTATAGACGAGGAAGAAGTAGGTCGCACGATAGGTCACGCAGAGAGTGTATATATATATGTGGTATAAGGCTGATGTCAGCATGGACGGGAGCCGCGAGTAAAACTATACGAGAGTGTATAGACGAGCACGCACGCACGCACGCAGGTGTGAAAGAAAGGGAGAGAATGAACAGAGGTTAGAAAGACATAGAGAATGCCTGAATGCGAGATGAAAAATAACACATGAAGAAATTCACAGATCATTTGAGTGAAAATGCGTGTGTGTGTTTGTGTGTGTAGTTTTGCGTGTGGAGATAGATAGAGTAGATGAGTAAGGAGGAGAGAGAGGAGAGAGAGGAGAGAAAGCAGAGTAGAGAGAGATATAGAGGGAGATGATAGCGAGAGAGGGGGGAAGAAGAGAAAG
>CM042147.1:120094786-120097286 GCA_023376005.1 Doryteuthis pealeii | reverse complement strand
TGATATTTTATGACGTCTTTATTTCCCCAAGTCCCCATATAACAACATGCGTGGAGAGAAATAAATGGAAAATGGACTCTCTCGTCGATTTCGACGCATGGGGGTTCATCCAGTGAACAACCTACACAGCGTTTTGTTTATAGTGGTGAAGGCTTGTGTTGGACCATCCACACTTTTTGGCACAGTCGATAAGAAAGAATTGGTGCATAAGGAATGCCACAAACCCAATCAACCTCAAATTTTTCAAATTCAGAGTATTCCTTCTCTCTCTCTCTCTGGTTACCTATCCAGGGTTAAAGAGCCCAGTCAGCCCTACTATTTTACCCATAGCTGGAGGGAGACTATATGGATTCATTCCTTTCCCAAGTGTATTAGCGCTATGTGAAATGCAAACAGCCTAGGATTTGAACTCGGGTCAACGAGTCCATTTCCCACGACTCTAACCATTATCCCACGCGCCTCCATATAAGTGGAGAGAAATATCCCGTTGAAGAGACGCTATTTAGCGTCCGCTCCGTTCAGTTACTTCAGCTAAATCTGAATCTCTAAACCCAGAGTTTTTCAACCGGTGTGCCGCGGCACAATAGTGTACCGTTCAGCTTCCGTGGATGTGCCGTGAGTGTTGAGGACGGTTGATCATCCTCTTATATTTTTATTCTATTACTTTAATATTTTTTTGTTTTAATTGATTAAAAATATTGTTACATAATTATTAGATTCCTAATATTTATGTACAGTAGTGTAGAAACCAAAATGGCTATTATAAGTTCAGCCGGTGGCCTTGAACGATTGAATGACAAGGCTTGCCCTCAGTCCTGATCCTTCCTTTCTTTACACTTGCATTGTGTTAGCCTTCAAAACCAACCAACAAAACCATATATATATATATATATATATATATATATATATATATATATATATATATATATGATCCAAATTAATTAATGTGTAATAAACACTTTTGTTTTATGCCGCTGCAGAAAAATAACCACTGGCATCTGTGTTTGTTTATAATTTATTTCTCTAAGAGTGAGTTTATTTTTGCCACAAACTTGTTGCATTTTTTTGTGAACATGACCGTGTGTTTGCTCTAAATACAGTGTAGATGTTTTGTTTGAAAACATAAGTAAATTGTATAGGTGTTTATTTTTAGTCTATACGAACTTGATAAAAAGTTGAACAAATGTTAAATTTAGCCGCTACAAATTCTAAAAGTCAGTAAGTATTATATGAAACATTTTTTTTACGTAAAAAAAATATGTAAATAAAAAATAGTGTTTTTTATTTACCTATTTTTATTCAGAATTTCGTAGCCCGAATTCAGGGGTGCGTGTTATGCTCGAATAATTACGGTACTCGCAAGGGGATCATTGAAATTAGCATATATCATACCGACATAAGCTTGGTTGGTTGGTTGGTTGTTGATTGGATTTTACGGCACCAATGGGTTATTTTATGCCGAATACGTTTTTATTTTATTCATTCTAGTTGGGTATTAAATTAAAAAAAAAATCATTTTTAACACATATTTAGGACTATATTACCTTTAGGCATCCTTTTTGATCTCGTTTAAGAAAGTTATGTTTTTAGTGTTAAATTAAACTTAGTAAAACTTAGTAAATGGGAGGAATAGTTACTAAAGAATTTTTTTTTTTCAATGCTGCTATTTTAAGGGAGCATTCTTTTAAAAAAATGTCGAAAATTTTAAGGAGTGCGTAGATTTATGATAACGGCATTTTCAAAAAAGAGTAGTTTTTGAAGGTGTTGGATTATTTCATGGATATAAGCCGTGCTGCAATACACCACTCAAATTTATAGACTAAGCGAGGTCACATGGTTTAAACCTCAGCTAATCAACAACCCGAATACATGGCTGTTGACTACTTAATCGCTGATACTGAGAGACGTCCATTTGCAATTATTGACGAAGGACCTGCAAGACTGAAGAGCACCAAGGAACAACCAAGGTTTCTTTACCAAAGATCGCGCTCTGCTTAACACAAAGGATCTCTGCTGGACAAGCGCTCTTGCTTGAAACCTAAAGGATGGCTACTAAGATCGTAACAGAAGGGTGACGTAGTCTCGCTGTTTTAAAAAGATCAAAGCGAATTTCCTTTTAGTTTTAAAGTAAAAATCAACAACACTCAGGAGCCTTACCTCTTATTTGGGATTCTGAATATTTCTGAAGGATATTTTCCTGAAAATAGATAGAATAAATAAAAATGAACAAATTAGAAAATTAAAAACAACAAATTGCTCGGAATTTTTTAGATGAGACTTAATAATTAGTATTATTTGGATTATTCGGACTATTGTCCTCATCTTCATTGTTATCTGTACAACGTTTCGGCCGAGGTGCACTCCGGCCTTCTTCAGGTATTTCCCGAGTCCGACACAAGAAGAAGACCGGAGGGCACATCGGCCGAAACTTTGTACAGACAACAATGAAGATGAGGGCAATAGTCCGAATAATCAAATAATACTAACAACATTTATATCA
>CM042147.1:120009786-120089786 GCA_023376005.1 Doryteuthis pealeii | reverse complement strand
AACTCGGGGCGACGAATCCATTTCCCATGATTTTAACCATTACACCACGCGCTTCCACAATTATTGGAGGCGCGTGGCATAATAGTTAGAGTCGTAGAAAATGGACTCGTCGACCCGAGTTCAAATCCTTGACGAAACTGTTTGCATTTCACATAGCGCTGATACCCTTGGGAAAGGTATGAATCCAACTATACTCACTCCAACTATGGGTAAATAGTAGGGCAGACTGGGCTCTTCAACCTTGGTAAGGCAACCTGTCTAGGAGAAGGAAAACTCTGAATTCAAACCTGTAAATTCCGCGTTAGAAATTGACCCGTTACATCCTGTTCAGAGGTAAGGGAATTGCGCACATTGTACATTTAATATCAAAGTTTTTGTGTAGTTTCTTAAGATCTTTTTAAACAAGACACCAATTGACATTTGCTGCTTGGGCGACAACTCATCCTCGAAAACAACCTGTCCAGGCTACGTAGTTTCCACTATCAAATGGAAAGGATAATCCAAGGTCGCGTATCGACACAACACGGGAAGGGAAAGTTACCGGTGATAAGCTCATCCGATTGGCGAAGGAAACGAGGACTCGGGGTCACTTCCGACGGTAGGAGAGGTCATCGCACCTTACTGGATAGCTACCGCCCACCTTAAGCTGGGCAGCCCCCAGCCAGTTAGGTGCTGTCCCGCTATCGCCTGCTTGCTCCACTGAGTGTATGGAGCTTAAAGAATTGTCTCGATAGGAGGGCTAAAAAGTCTATACCAAGCAATACGAAGCGCAAACATCACTGTTTGTTTGCAGTCACTGCATCCAGAGACTGCCATTCAAAAATTGGACTTACATAAACACTAAAACAATCCTAATACAAATAATTTTCAAACAGATCTATTTGACCCATAAATGGGACCCTAACAGATACTACTACTCTTTGTTAGAGTGGACCTGGGAGTAATGGCAATGAAGGAGTACTTCACACTCCCCTGATCTCCGAAACTGGAGTCTCACAATCAGATACAGTTTAGTGTCATACTCAGGGCACTCCATTTTTGGGGGGGGGGGAGGCATACCCCTCTGCAGTGTACAGTCAGCACCACGGACAGCGAGGGAGTCTATCCCCTTTTCGCTAGCGCTAGACCAGGGAGTTTTTTTTTCTGAAATGGAGCGCCACATCTACCGTCAGATTTACCACCAACAGAATAGATTATCCAATCTGTGCTAGTCATACGCTGAGTTAGCGGGGACCAGTATCGAACCCGAAACCTTGAGATTCCTAGGTGGGTGCTCTACCGATTAAGCTAAATCTGCCCCTTTGTAGTCGTAGTAGTAGTAGTAGTATTTGATGTTATTGACATCATTCCATCTACGAGAGACGATGAAGTAGTGTCTAATTGTTTTTTAACTACATAGCAGGGGCAGGTTCATAGGGAGGATGAACTATTGCCCAAGCAGCAAATACCAAAGGATCCAAGCAAGTAATGAACCAATGCAGTTTTGCAGAGGCAATGTCGCAGGAGTTGCTGGATAGCACTGGATTTCAGCACAACACCACTTTAGGGACTCCAGCTCCTGATTTGTTTTCGGGGTTTACTCCCGTAGTAGTAGTAGTAGTAATAAAACTTGACTTGAACCCCAACTTCTGTCGTCAGTTGTAATGTAACAGCACACCTTCAAGCGTGGAAGATCTCGCCTCCAGCAGACAGGGTTGCCTGTCGCACAGGAGCTAAGCTGCTCAATAATGAGATAAACAGGACTGCAGAGCGGCGTTGTCATGAACAACCAATGCATTTAGTAATCATCAGATTATGGTTTCATTAGCATGAAAATATGAGCAGAATTGCAAATTAATATTCTTATAAGTTTTTTTTTTCCAAAATACCAAATGAAATTAATTTGATGACATTCTCTGCAATCGTTCGCCGATCGGACTATTCATTGATATTAGAAAATACACTGGAAATTATAAAATTTATTTAAATACAAAAATGAGTATGCATAATTATGTGGCAGCTGTACGTAATTACGGGCGAATCTTCACGTTAGACAAAACGTGACCTGTTGGGTCAACCATTCAGCTCTGGGTAGATAATTGAGATTAGGGAAAAGTGAGTATGCTAAGTGAATAAAATTCAAAAAAATATATAGATAAATACATCATTTTGTATTAGTATTATTTGTCTTATTCGACTATTGTCCTCAGTTTCAAGTTGCTCTAACATGACGCACTCATGACTTTTCAATGAAGATGAGGACAAAAGTCCGAATAATCCAAATAATACTAATAATCAAGCTTCATCTCAAGAATTCAGAGAAATATTTTGTATGTTAAGCTTTCTAAGAAAGGGAATGTTTGACCTAATTTAAGCTACTGGTTGCAGCTTGTGAAATCTAACATACAAATACATTTCAAATTCTTCCGTCTCTCTCTCTCTCTCTCTCTCTCTCTCTCTCTCTCTCTCTCTCTCTCTCTCTCTATCTATCTATCTATCTATCTATCTCTTCTCCCAGAGAGACTAAGATTATATAACGAGTAGGTAATCAAGAGATACTTTGAGGGGAAAAGTGATAGAGAGTAAAGTAAGAGATTGGCCAGTTTTTGACTTAATTGCAAATTACGACTAATTAGAACCGATTAAAACGGATTTTTTTCAAACATAATTCAATCCTAAAATCAAGGAATAATTTACTATAATTTTCGTGTCATTAAATTAAATAAGAAAAACCCCTAGGGTACCAAAAATTGATTCGCTCAGCTTTAGTATAATAATAGATTTTTTTCACGCATTTGTTTGATTTCACTTTTCTACACATAGTCACCATATAATACCTTGATAGATGAAGGTCACCCGTAATATTGGGATAAATCGAACCAGGGACAGAACAACGGCTGGGTATTGAAATTGTGTTTTTTGTTGCTTTTTGTTTTCGTTCGTTTGTTCATTACCCATGTTTCATGATAACAAAAAAAAAGTTTATAAGAACAAAGTTTATACGCAATCAATTTTATATATATATATATATATATATATATATATATATATATATATATATATTTAATTCGCCCGTAATCACGTACAGCTACCACATAATTACGTATACTCATTTTCATAAGTTTTCTGCTCAGACCAGAAACCGTTATTTTAATGCAAACAATATGAAATATCTATTTGAAAATGTCAACATAGAAGACATTCTATTCTTTTTGAAGGAAATAAAATTATACCATAGAATATAGACATGAACCTAATCAATACCATACAACATGATCCCCAATGGTGCTAACACATTGTTAAAACCAATTACTAAAACAGTATATATATATATATATAATATATATATATATATATAGTCTACGATGTTTGATATTCATATGTGTATACCTATGTGCTCTTCACCACTGTATCAGTAAGCCTCTGTAAGTCTACGTATAAGAATAATAATTGTTTTATTGATCAAATGTTATGACTAGAGTAATTATCATCTAATAATTTCTCGCTCTTGTGAGGTCCCGCTTCACATATCTCATTAAACCTTGAATAGGTGTACTATAGAAGCTACCAGAACTATCTAGCCATGTGGTCACTCAGGCATAAGTAAGTAGGCAAAAGATGGAAAACAAAAGAAATAGAAAAACAACACGGGACACAGTAGTACTTTGGGGGTTTTTCTTTTCAACTCCGGCATCAGGCATTATTACTTGCTTCTGCCAGCATTGGTTATCAGGTCAGAGAGAAAAAGCTGACTAATCTTTTCTATTAATAGGGATACTTCATTTTAACTATCCTTGCTTTTCACGGGACCCGCTATCGACTCTACCACTCTTCTACGAGTCACTCCTCTTCTGTCGACTTCAAACTTCACCTTTACTTTCGCCCCGGGAAATTCGAAGAGTCCTGTTATCATTGGTAGTCATTCCTCCATGACTGAATGACCTAGAGGCAAGTTGCTGTGACCTGACTCACGCAGGGGTCAGTTTTCAAAAGGCTATCTAGGCTATCTGGCATCTAAAAACACGTTCTTTTTCTTTTTTTCTCTTTCTATTTCCAGAAATTTGATTCCCATTTTTCCTATTCAATTCAAATTTACTCTAAGCCATCCATTACACTACCTGGGGTCATGGCAAGAGAAATATGCGATAAAACTATACACCTTGATTAAGGTTTCTATTAGATTGCAACCATCCATATCACTTATTCAAAGCAGTATGTACACTCACAGCTTATTGGAGGCGCCCGTGGTGTTGTGGTTATCATCGTAGGTAATAGATAAGGCGACACATGTTCAAATCCATATTTCAGCAGATGTTCAATGGATATGTAAAAAATACACGTTCCGAAGGTTATTCTAAGCCAGTCATATTTAAATGAACATAGGAAGACTGTGTTACGCCAGTATTCTATCTTTAAACTCAGTATTCATAACCCATGCTCTTATCGGTTCAAAACACCTACCATTGGTGCTAGTTGGAAACACTCAACTACTCCACCCAACAGGCAAGCCCCTACTTCCGTAGATGTTGATGGATATTTAAATGAACATAGGGAGATTGTGTTGCGTTGGTGTTCATGACGCTTACACTTTTCGCCTGAAAGACACACCACTAGTGCTAGTGGGAAACACTCAACTACTCCACCCAAGAGTCAGGCCCCTACTAACCCCAGAAGTTGATGGATATGAAATAGATACACGTTCGAAGGTTGTTCTAAGCCGGTCATATTTACATGAACACAGGAAGATTGTTTTGCGTCAGTATTCTACCTTTAAGCTTAGTATTAACAATTTCTCTTATCTGGTTTCAAAAACATCTACCATTAGTGCCAGTGGGCAACATTCAACTACTCCGTCCAACATACAAGTCCCTACTTCCGCAGATATTTAAGTGAGCGTAGGAAGATTGTATTGCGCCAGTCTTCTGTCTTTAAGCTTTGTGTTCAGAACCCTTACTCGTATCAACTAAAAAAAACACTATTAGTGCCAGTGGGCAACAACCAACTACTCCGACCAACAGGCATGCCCCTACATCCGAAGAAATTGATGGATATTTAAGTGAGCATAGGAAGATTGTAATGCGCCAATCTTCTGTCTTTAAGCTTTGTCTTCATAACCCTAACTCGTATCGACTAAAAAACCCACTATTAGTGCCAGTGGGCAACAACCAATTACTCCGACCAACAGGCACGTCCCTACATCCACAGAAGTTGATGGGTATTTAAGTAAGCATTGGAAGATTGTGTTGCGCCAGTATTCTATCTTAAAACTCAGTATTCATAACCCTTACTTGAATCGGCTAAAATCTCACCATTAGTGCCAGTGGGAAAGTTTCAACTACTCCGACCAACAGGCATGCTCCTACATCTACAGAAGTTAATGGATATTTAAGTAAGCATAGGAAGATTGTATTGCGCCTACTTCCACAGAAGTTGATGGATATGTAAAAAAACTCAGATGCATATTACGAAGATTATTCTAAGCCGGTCATATTTAAATGAACACAGAGGAAGATTGTTTTGCGTCAGTATTCTACCTTTAAGCTTAGTAGTTAATACTAAGCTTAAAGGTAGAATACTGACGCAAAACAATCTTCCTGTGTTCATTGCTCTTATCTGATCTCAAGTGGGAAACACTCAACCACCCCACCCAACAGGCAAGCCCTTACTCACGCACTTCCCTACTTCAGATGGATATGTAAAAGACTCAGCTACACGTTTCGAAGGTTGTTCTAAGGCGGCCATATTCAAATGAGCATGGTTAGTTAAAGAACCGATCTAATTAAGAGATCGGCTTCACCACTGACCTCATGTTTATTCATGTATTAATGCATTGTCATGGTCAGCCCTACCGGCTTCTAAGCGCTCAGGCAGGAGGTAAGACTGGGGCATGTGTGATCGGACTGAACGTTGTCCTCTCTCTCTGTCTCTCTGTCTATGGCGGTTCTTCGGGCAGCAAACGATATGAAATCGTGTTATGCACATATTCCGACGCACACGTTGTTTTTAATTCAATAGTTCAGCAGAGATGGCATAAAATTGGAGGATGCTGGGACGCTTAACCAGCGTGAAATTGGTAGAGAGGTGACGTTTGAAATAGAGAGAGAGAGAGAAAGAGAAGAGAGAGAGAGAGAGAGAGAGAGAGAGAGAGAAGAAGAAGAAGAAGAAGAAAGCAAAAGTTGGTGACATTGAGAGAGAAAGAAGCGAGAGAGAGAGAGGAGAGAGAGAGAGAGAGAGTGAGAGAGAGAGAGAGAGAGAGAGAGAGAGAGAGAGAGAAGAAGAAGAAGAAGAAGAAGAAGAAGTCTAAGCAAAAGTTGTTGACATTGAGAGAGAAAGAAGGAGGCGAGAGAGAGAGAGAGAGAGAGAGAGAGAGAGAGAGAGAGAGAGAGAGAGAGAGAGAGAGAGAGAGAGAGAGAGAGAGAGAGAGAGAGAGAGAGAGAGATAGAGCAATAAAATCAGAAGTAAAGTGTGAGTGAGAAAGAGAGGGCAGTAGAGAGAGAGAGAGAGAGAGAGAGAGAGAGAGAGAGAGAGAGAGAGAGAGAGAGAGAGAGAGAGTGGGAGGGGAGAAATTCGAAGCAAAAGTTGGTGACATTGAGAGAGAAAGAAGGGATGAGAGAGAGAGAGAGAGAGAGAGAGAGAGAGAGAGAGAGAGAGAGAGAGAGAGAGAGAGAGAGAGAGAGTGATGAACATCTATTAATCCGTAACCTAATGGTAACATAAATAACATTTACATTACACAATAAATATTTATTTCTCAACGTTGTTTCATTTGTCAATGTTCTTAACCCGATGCTTCTACAATAAAATATTGACCAAACATTGAGACAATTTTTAGATTAACTCTTAGCCAACCAAATTTCCCCAACGGCTGTATCAAATTTTCTTGGTATTTTTTACCTGTATGATGGGATATTTAAAAGTTTGCTATCTATTTACCTCAGAACTCATTCTATTCAAATAACGTCCTATTACTATTGTAATTTGAGTCCTTCTGTTAAATTATAATGAACTAACCATCAGTTTTTTGTACTTTGATTGGTGGTGAGCCGCTGTGAGCGACCTAAAGGGGGCAAAGAGTTTTAATTCAGTTGACAACTAATTCAGGCAGTGGACTCATTAGTATATAATGGTACGTATATTAGTGAAGTGTTTGACGAAACAGCGTGCACGAAATACGGATAAAAGGATTTGTGAGGGTGAAAGAAAAAGAGAGGAAAATAGAGATGAGATAAAGAAAGCGAGAGAGAGAGAGAGAGAGAGAGAGAGAGAGAGAGAGAGAGAGAGAGAGAGAGAGGGGGAGTCGAAGCAAACGTTGGTGACATTAAAGGGAAAGAAGGAATGAGAGAGAGAGAGAGAGAGAGGGGAGTCGAAGCAAACGTTGGTGACATTGAGGGAAGAAGAAGAGAGAGAGAGAGAGGAGAGAGAGAGAGAGAGAGAGAGAGAGAGAGAGAGAGAGCGAAGCAAAAGTTGGTGACATTGAGAGAGAGAAGGAATGGCAGAGAGAGAGAGAGAGAGAGAGAGAGAGAGAGGAGAGAGAGAGAGAGAGAGAGAAGGGGAGAGAGAGAGAGGGGAGAGAGGGAGGGGGATATAACAATAAAATCAGAAGTAAAAGTGTGAGTGAGAAAGAGAGGGCAGTAGAGTGAGGGAGAGAGAGAGAGAGAGAGAAGAGAGGAGAGAGGGGAGGGAGGGAGAGGGGGATAGAGCAATAGAATAAAATCAGAAGAAAAAGTGTGATTGAGAAAGAGAGAGAGGGGGGGAGAAAGAAAGAAAGAGAGAGAGAGAGAGAGAGAGAGAGAGAGAGAGAGAATAAAATAAGAACAGAGGAAATGTAAAAATACAGATGGATATAGAAGAAAGTGAGTGATAAAGAGTAGGAGATAGAGAAAGAAAGGAAAAGGGGGAAACATAAAAGCGCTGGAATCTATCTATCTATCTATCTATCTATCTATCTATTGCTCACTTTTTCCTATCTATTTTTTCTGTCTCAAATTTCTCTCTCTCTCTCTCTCTCTCTCTCTCTCTCTCTCTCTCTCTCTCTCTCTCTCGATCTATCTACCTAAGAGAGAATGGAAGAGAGAGGGGAATTTGTGACTGGACAAAGAGATTAATAGATAGATAGATAGATAGATAGAGAGAGAGAGAGAGAGAGAGAGAGAGAGAGAGAGAGAGAGAGAGAGAGAAGAAGAAGAAGAATTTAAGGCAGGAAAAAGAAATATTGAAAGAGAGCGATAGATCGATAGATAGAGGGAGAGAGATAGAGAGAGAGGGGGTGTAATTTGAGACAGGAAAAAGAGATAGATGAAGAAAGAGGTTGGTAGATAGATAATTAGATTAAGAGAGAGAGAGAGAGAGAGAGAGAGAGAGAGAGAGAGAGAGAGAGAGAGAGAGAGAGAGAGAGAGAGAGAGAGAGAGGATAAACAGATTGAGAGAGAAAATGAGAAAGATAAATTTGACACTATGAAAAATAGATAGAAGAAAGATAGCGATAGATAGATAGATAAAGAGAGAAGGAGGGAGAGAAATTGGAATTTAAATATATATATATATATATATATATATATATATATATATATATAGAGAGAGAGAGAGAGAGAGAGAGAGGGGGGGAGAGAGAGGGGGAGATATATTAATATTTGGAATATAAATTAGTGGCCTAAACTAGGTTGCCAATGGATAGAAAATGAAGACGTGATATTCGTCCGTCCGTCCATCCATATAAAGTGGCCTTGTGTGTAGCGTCCTTAAATGCCAAGTGGCCAGCAGCGATTCTGTTAGAAATATCGGCTCTTAATGTACATGTGTGACTGTGAATTCAATCGGGGGAAAAAGACATCCAGTGTGAATAAGAATTTGTCAATGATAAAAAAAGAGAAAGATCCCAGATACATTATGCGGTAAAAATAGAGCGAAAGAAGCATTTAAAAATTTAAGATAATTTGCTTAACATCTTATTATAATGGAGATTGTGTGTTTTTCTGTCTGTAACCGAAACTAAATCACGACTCAAGTCCCTTAGTAATTGACTTCACATTCACCATGAATTTATCCTTATTTTAACTTTAATTATTAATAAAATTGTTTTACATTATTTATACTGTTAACCATATCTACATGATATTTTCCACGTACCCCACTTGTACGGGTCAGGCACAAAGGCCCTATTTATGTGGGACTACCCATAAGCCGAGACTCATGGGGTGGCGGGTGAAAAATTGCGTCGATCCCGTCGGCATTCCCCCTCAAGGGGGGCGCCCCAGGCACTGGGCAATAAACCCAGCCCTGCCCCTTTAAATGTTGCCTGGGGGGATAGCCCCCTGGGATCGACGCCGTTAATTATATCAATGATCCAGAGGCCGAAGCCACTGTTGACCATATCTACATACTAATAACATGCAATTGTATTTATATATACAACAAAATAGCGGTTTATAGTGTGAACGGCAAGGCTAATTTGCATATTGATATTAAAAATGTAATTTTGATAAATATATGCTTAGTATTATTGGTTTCTAACTGTTTGGTTTTATCTTAATGAATATAAGCAAACATCTCTTCAATGAATCTTAAATGAAATCCATTAACAAGAAAGGATAACTGTAATTTTATTCTTTACTTCCTCTTTTAACTAAATACTTAAATTAGAAAAAATAACAATGAAAGACGAGAGTGATGGAAGAGTAAGTTTCAGTTGTTCTATTTTTCATTATATCCCTCTGTTTCAAATCTTTTTATCTGCATTCTTATTTAGTTTCATTAGCGTTTCTAATTTAATACGATATTTCATTACATTAAAACTTAAATACTTGCACCCGGAGGGTGCATATATTTGCTAGTTAAAGGAAAAAAAAAACAAAAAAAAAAACAAAAAGAACCTTGGCCAAAAGTCGAAAAGAAAAAAAGAAAGTTTTTGAATAAATTAAAAGAGGAAAAACCTGATTTTATTCAAGAAAAACACGAGCGTGTAGTAGACATTTACTGATCGGTTTAACTTAGTCGGTAGAGCATGCGTTGACGAACCACATGGCCCTCGCCAACTCAGCGCATGAGTAGCGCAGATTAGATCTGTGCGCTAAAGAGAGGAGCTGACGGTATGTGTGGCGCTGCACCTTTGTAGGTATTTACCTAACCCATCAGCCACCGGTGGAATGTGACACAAGGTCGCAAGTATAGGGCATCCAGCGATGATCGAACTAGTTATTCAGTAATAATGGATATGCGAGACTAACTTGCTAACCATTAAACCATGATGAGACACCTCACCTAATAAAACAAGTTCTTAGATATTTGATATTACAATCAGATTAGCTCAGTCCGTAGAGCATCCGCCTAGGAACCACAAGGTTCTGTGTTCGATACCGGCTCTTCACCAACTCAGCATATTTTTAGAGCAGTTTAGACCAGTGCGATAAAGTAGGGATCTGACGGTGTGTGCGCGCTCCACTTCAGACGCAAAAACAATCTCCCTTGTCTAGCGCTAAGGAAAAGAAGATAGACACCCTCGCTACCCGTGTTATATACCTCTTTTATTCTTCTGGCCGGATCTGCTTCTTCTATCTTCTAATGGTCGGGTATATCTTCTACAGGTCTCGTCTGGTCTTTCTTATCTGGGGATTCCGTGTCTGGTTCTGCTGGGGACCATTTCTTATCAGAAGCCTTGTGTCATTGTTAGCTTTTAGTAATAACAACAAGACTTCGATTTACCTTTGATGTTATTTTATTCCGGATCCCCAGAACCAGACAAAATGCGCGCGGAGAGTCACATCTTGTTAGCTTCAGTCCTAACTCTCAACTAACTAACTGAGTTGCCCACCTTAAACCGGGCTTTCTATCGGGGTTCCGTTCTCACGATTCTATCCCCAGAAAGCAAGGTGAGAGTGAGGTCAAGCATTGTCACTCACTCTCAAGGCCATCAGCTGTACTGATCGCCATAAGGATTTCTATACTACCTTAAAAAGTAATAGGGATCCAATTAATATGTAACACCCGGCTGATACAGACAATAGGCCAGTCTGGCAACTTTACTTTTACTCCAGTCAGTAGAGCATTCACCTAGGAACAACAAGGTTCCGGGTTCGATATTTGTTCCCGTCAACTCAGCGCATGATTAGCAGAATTTGGTTATTCTGATCTGTACGGTAAAGCATCTTGGAGCTGACGGTAGCTGTGGCGCTCCACATCATCAAAAACAATCTCTCTGGTCTAGCGCTAGCGAAAAGGGGATAAACTCCCTCGCTGCTCGGCTGATACCGACAATAGGCCACTTCGCTGGCTTTACTACATTCATAACTAATCACATCTAATGAACAATGAGTTGGATGCACACCGGGTGCTCCATAACTATGACCTTGTGGTTGACTAAATAAATGATGTACTAAGCTAATTTTTATATAAAAGTATATGACTTCTTTTGCCCAATTCCCTAATAAAAGAAGCTCTAGAAAAAATCCACACTGGACATTTAGGGATAGAAAAATGCATTTTAAAGGCAAAAGAAGTCATATATTGGCCCAATATAAATACTCATATAAGTATATATATATACACAACTCCTCTGGCATGAGTAGGTTGTGACACAAAGTCAATTTGTTAAGCGGAGTACAGGTAGTTTGAATTCAGTTTTCTTTCAAGACTTGTCGCCTTATTAAGGTTAAAGAACTCAGTCTGCCCTACTATTTACCCTTAGCTGAGGAGAGTACACATTTGGATTTGTGTATTTCCCAAGAAGTGAAACACAAACCACCTTGTCCAGTATTCGAACTCGGATCGCCGATGTTCATTTTCTACGATGATAACCATAACGCCACGAGCGCATCCAAGTTTTGTATAAAAATGTGGAGAATGCTCGTTTTATCAGGATAGAACACAGAGACTGATTTGAAATATCCCGACAAGTACCAAACGATACCACAGCTTAACGAAGGGTGTCCCATCGGGGTGTAATGGTTAGCAAACCAGTCTCACAGATCTATTACAACTGAATCGCGAGTTCAGTACCCACTAGATGCCTCCTACATGCGACCATGTGTCACATCCTACCCGTGTCGAACGCGTTTGGTAAATAGGGCGTCCCATTATGGTGTAATGGTTAGCAAGCTAGTCTCGCAGATCAATTACTACTGAATAGCGAGTCCGATCCTCAGTGGATGCCTCATACTTACGACATGTTTCACATCCTACCTGTAGCAAACGGGTTGGGTTAATTGGGCGTCCCGTTGTGGTGTAATGGTTAGCAAGCTAGTCTCGCAAATCCATTACTATTGAATAGCGAGTTCAATATACAGGATGACCCATATCTACGACTTTGTGTCACATCCTACGCGTGGCGAACTGTTTGGATAAATATATACCGCAGCTTAGCGATAAAACGGTGCTCTTCCAATATGTGATCTACCGAAGGTTTGTGATCTACTATCGATCTACTATTCATGGTATGTGATCTACTAGGATAAAAGAAGACAGGGTTAGGGTTAGGGTTTAGGGTTAGTCTAATGGGAAAATAATGGGTAGTTAATGGGTAGATCACATATTGGAATGTAAACAACTCGGTAGATCACATATTGGATTAGAAACCATTCGGTAGATCACACATTCGGATCACACATTGGAAGAGCACCGATAAAACTCATCATTTGCCGTCCTTTGTGATAACCACTAAGCTTGTCAATTTTTAATCAAACTGAAAATGTTCCTAATTGTCGTATTGAAAATTGAAGGGAAAATTCACACAACATCCGTC
The DNA here is from genome assembly GCA_023376005.1 of Doryteuthis pealeii. Lineage (NCBI taxonomy): Eukaryota > Metazoa > Mollusca > Cephalopoda > Myopsida > Loliginidae > Doryteuthis > Doryteuthis pealeii. Next base: position 120,077,074 of record CM042147.1, on the reverse strand, counting down.
GACACGAAACGGGAAACTTTCACACAGGAAATTAAAAAAGAGGGACGAAAATTGAACACTCACCGATTCCTGGGGTTTCTGTGTCTCTTTAACTTGTGGCGATTCCTTAACCTGGAAAAACAAAAATAAATAAATAAATAAATGAATAAAATAGATATGAGTCAATAGAGACAATTTCAGGATAGAAACTAACTTTATCCGATTCAACTGTTGTTATTGAACCAATACAATCTGCCCTATATAGGTTGATTTAAGGGAATTACAGTTTCAAAGAAAAAGAAATGTATCATTCGCACGAAAGAAATACAAGGAATATATATATATATATATATATATATATATATATATATATATATATATATATATATATATAAGTGTCGTTATGGGTCAAACGGGAGAAAATTAAATATTTCATAAAATATAATGTGATTAATTAACGCCTGAAGAAGATATCAGAAGATCTGAAACACGTGTCGCCAATGTAAAATAATAATATCTAAAAAAAAAAAAAAAAAATCCATTTTGCGGATCTTCTTGCATAATTTAAATATCAATTTTATTGTGTAATTCGTGTCAATTATATTGTGCAATTTAAATATCAATTCTATTGCAAAGTTTATATCAATTTTATTGTGTAATTCAAATGTCATTTTAATGTGAAATTTATGTAAATTATATCGTGTAATATAGATATCAATTTTATTGCAAATCTTATTGTGTAATTTAAATGTCAATTCTAATGTGTAATTTATGTCAATTTTATTGCAAAATTCATGTCAGTTTTAATTTAGATATCAATTATATAGTGTGATTTAAATGCAAATTTAATTGTGTAATTTATGTTAATTATATATATTAAATTAAATGTAATCTAAATGTCAATTCTATTGCATAATTTATGTCAATTATATCGTGTAATTTCAATTCCAATTCCAATTTTATTGTGTAATCTATGTCAATTGTATCCTGCAATTCAAATGTCACTTTTATAGTATAATGTCATTTATATCATGTAATTTATATGTCAATTTTATCATGCAATTTAAATGTAAAGTTTATAGCATTATTTATATCAATTATATCGTGTAATTTAAATTCCAATTTTACTGCATTTTTATGTCAATTATAACGAGTAATGTCAATTTTAATGTGTAATATAAATATCAATTTTATTGTGTAATTTATACGTCACTTTATATGTCCATTATGAAATTGTATTTCTGATAGTAAAAAAAGAAATCAAAAATCATATCGTATTACACAACTACAAATCTTTTTTCCGTGGATTGATTTACAATCTATCTAATTAACGTGCAGTTCGACAACACAAGAACACAATTCCTACAATGATATCCGTCAACTACTCTTAGTTCTAAAATATATAGAAAGAAAGAAAGAAAGAAAGAAAAAGACTACAGATTCCTGAAGCCATATTTATCAAAACAGAACAACCAGTAATAAACAAATAAAATCTGGGAACTGGTATTCTAAAATGCAACTCTGGTTTCCGGCCAACGCCGGGGGTCCAGTGAGCTTCGGCCGCTGGACCTGTCAGAGATTAAATTAATAGCGTTGATCCCAGGGGGTCATACCCCAAGTAACACTTCCCCCCTCGATTTAAAGGGGCAGGGCTGGGTTTATTGCCCAGTGCCTGAGGCGTCCGCCTTGAGGGGGAATGCCGACGGGATGAACGCAATTTCCCCACCTAACACTCATGGTCTCGGCTTGTGGGTGGTCCCACGTTAATAGGGCCTTGTGCCTGACCCGTACAAGTGGGATACAAGGAAAATAATACTTGTATTCTAAAATGCCTTTAATTATCAGAACATCTGTGATGTCACAAATATGCGTCATAATTTGCGTTTTTTTAGATAAATTCTATAAAAGCTACGGACTACATCATACATCAACCTTTCATTTGTTTTCTTGACTAGAGTCAACGTCTATAGAAAGTATTTGAAACTCACTATTTGATGTGAGTACATTTCTGCATCCACCTCAAATAATTATTTATTTATCCGAAAATGGTTACATAGGTGCACGACACATCTCGGCATATAGCCGGAAGTTGTATTAGAGGAGGAGTGACAAAGCTGGTCATACTGTTGCATGGTTCTAACTTGCTAGGTACACTCGCCGACCGATTCATACAAAAAATAAACGCTTGCATTCTTTTCTGTGCAGCCTACTTTCACAAAAATACCACACACTCTCTATAGCTTTATTCTACTTAAGATATCCCAATTTCGAATGATTTTGATGATTTACACGCAGTACGTTCTTCGAATGATTTTTAGGCGATGGAGGGGTAGGGTAAAATCAAAACAAAACCCCAAGAAACTGAAAGTACTACAAAATAAAATAGTGGGCCATTTAGGTTAACCTCTTTCGGTCGACTAGTATATAGGACCGCCGACTATCTTCCGATCTTTTAGGTTCGAAAGCAAGCCAGTCAGCTCCTCTAAAACGGGCGTGGGCGTCCTTAGTGGAGAATTGGTGAAAAAGTTAGTATTTGTCTGTAGGCCAGATGGGTTGGGGCTACTAGAAAAACTGACTTTCCAGGAATAAAAGCACTAGGGTAATCGGACAGGGCTTGTATTCTAAAATGCCTTTAACTATAAAAACTTCCATGACGTCACAAACATGCGTCACAATTTTTTTTTCTCAAAAATCTATAAAAGCTACGGCCTACATCATATGGGACTTTAACGTTTCATTTATTTTCTTGATAAGAGCCAACGTCTATTGAAAGTATTGGAAACTCATATTTACGGACATTATGAACTTTGGACAGTTATATAAGTTTTGACATCATACTGATACAACTAATAAGACAACAGGAAAAGCTCACGGAAAAGCATAAAGAATTTAAGTTGTCTATTACCGTCAATACGACAGGTATGATAATATAATATAATATTATATACACATGCTGTGGAAAATAAAATAAACAACAACAAAAAACAACAAAAACGACAACTACAATAACAACAAGAAAAACAATAGAAAAGAGAAATAAAAACCAAAAACAGCTGTGCCGCTAACAAAGTCATCAAATCATAATTCTGGGTCAGGCATAGTTTCAGGGTTTAAAGTAGTGCACACACACACACACACACACACACACACACACACACACACATATATATATATATATATATATATATATATATATATATAAAGATAAACCTAATGATTCAGATATACCTACTAAAAGTTCCGCTTAGTGCTCTTCAGGGCTAAGATCTGACTCAGATCTTAGCCCCGAAGAGCATTGAGCGAAACTTTTAGTAGGTATATCTGACTCATTAGGTTTATCTCTATTATTTGCTCTACTTAGGTATTGAGCACTCTTTACTTGTTAGCTTTAGAATATACTGGCGGTTTTTATATGTATATATATTTTTCATATATATATATATATATATATATATATATATATATATATATATATATATATATAAATAGTTTTTTTTTTCTTTTGGCCAAGTATTATAGTATCAACTGATTATTTTCGGTTGGTACGACTATCTTGGTCTTTTCTTTTTTCCAAAAACTTTTTTTTCTCCCCAGGTGATGTTTGGTAGTATATTTTTACAATCAACCTATTTGCCGGGTTTTTTCTTACCGCAAGGGTTTATCAACAAGTTTGGTATATATATATATATACCAAACTTGTTTCTCCCTGCAGCTATGGGTAAAATAGCAGGGCAGACTGGGCTCTTTAACCATGGCTAGCTAATTAGTCTAGGAGAAGGAAAACTCTGAATTCAAACCTCTTAAACTCCGCTTATATATATATATATATATATATATATATATATATATATATATATATATAGAGAGAGAGAGAGAGAGAGAGAGAGAGAGATTCAAAAGATATAAACACTTCTATGGGGGTAGCTTGATGAAACTATGACTTCAAATCACCTCCAATAGTTTACCGCCCCTGTTAAAAATATTAACACTTTTATGAGTGCGCATTCATTAGAAAAGGAGAAATTATATTATGGAGACCACCTGGGGAAGATTCATAAAAAATGTGCTGATGAATATGCGGAACAGGTGGAGACTGTTGGAAATCATAATATCATCAAGGTGCTCCCATAGAAATGCTAACATTTTTTGAATCATCCGAGGAACATTTCAAGAATGTGTTGACAGGGATGATGAACAAGTGGAAACTTTGAAATTATAATCATGACATAAAAAAGGCACTACAGTTGGAGTCTTCTTTTTCTTTTGAATAGCCATATATAAGAGAGAATGACTCAAAGGAAAAAGCGCGCGAGTCAAACCAAATGAGTTGGAATAAGAAAAAATATAAAAAAAGTGCACAATACATATGTAGACCCGTTTCAGAGAACCTAATTAGCAGCAGAAGTTAATCCTACACACACACACACACACACACACACACACACACACACACACACACACACACATATATATATATATATATATATATATATATATGATTATTTATATATATATATTGGTTTGTTGGTTTATAAAACCCTTATATAAAATCATGAATGACCCATGAATGTCAAAATAGGTGGAGGTCAATCCCAATTACAAAGTAGCATCCCTGAAGGCCCATTAAGATTAAATTTTCTGGTGTAATTGAAGTAATTTTCTAAATCAATCAAGCTATATAGAGTTCAGTAACCGGAAATATCCACTCAGTCCCCCTGATGAAGGTGTAATAGTAACACCGAAACCGCGGTCGGGATGTAACTTTTTCTACAACTATTAATGCTCTATATTTACAATATATTGAGCCCTATAGGATTAACTACTTACGCTATGTTTACATAGTAGTACCCATCAATGAATATATATATATATATATATATATATGTGTGTGTGTGTGTGTGTGTGTGTGTGTGTGTGTGAAGTATTTAGAGGATGTATTTTTTTATATATGATAATATGCCAACATAAGTTTTTTTTTGTTAAACCATCTTCAAGGCGATTAATAGCAGGTGTTAAATGCTTTATCAGAAAAATATTTTAAAATGAAAAGATAAAACCATTTCATATATTGGTTTGTTGGTTGGTTTTGAAGTCTATCACAATGCAAGTGTAAAGAAAAAAGAAGGTAACTGTGGTGTTGTTTGTTAACCTGTTATTTATTCTCAATTCTTAATATTTCGGGATAAAATTCCCTTCTACAGAAGATTACTAGAACTGAAGTTGTTGCTAGTGACTGTTCATTTGTTCTGTCTGATGTCTTCCAAATTCTGTGTGTGTGTGTGTGAGCGGGGGTGCTTGTTTATCTATGTGTAAGCGTGTGTGTAAGTGTGTGTGTGTGCGTGCTTATATCTGTGTGTCTGTTCATTTCCTTTTTTTTCCATATATATATATATATATATTTATATATACGCACACACACACACACACACACACACACACACACACATATATATATATATATATATATATATATATCAGTCATCCACAGACACGTGTTATGACGTTTACGTCTCACCAGTGCAGCTCGACTTTTTCACAGTTACTTCACAATATATAAACCGGGAGCCGACAGGATTTTCGTCTGTTAAGCTCCTTACCATCACGGCCATCAGTGACTGTCAGTCAGAGGCGAACAATTAATTGATGCATACTTAGAGGATGCATGTTTTTACAATTGCCAGAGAACTCAAGTTTGTAAACAACAGGCGAGTAAATGCATATATATATACTCACACACACACACACACGCATATATATATATATATATATATATATATATATATATATATATATATTTAAACTGTCCTTGTATAAGTAAAATTTAATTTGCTACGAAATAAATGTTTCGACGCTTAGCAATAAGCATTATAACATAAGTGATATATTTAACAGTCTATCCTACCCCCTCCCCACACATACCACCAAAAAAAATCCCAGTATAGGATATTTAGTGAGGATCGAACTTGTGAGACCAGATTTCTAACCACTGCAGCACGGTATGTCAAGATCCTATCTCATTTCGTTACAATTCCAAATCTTTCTTATGAGTCTTATTTTAATGTCATTCCTACACATATCTCCAGGTATATCCAGCTTACAGACTGAAGTGCCGTCTCAATTATCCGCTATATTAAACGTATGAAATACCGTCGGCTATTGATTTGCGATGAAAATCTCTTGATATCCGCTTGGACGACTTCAAACCTCAAGGCAGCTGCGTCCTTTCTTTCTTTCTATTACGATATTTAGAATGTCTACGAGTTGATGAAATGATTCACAGAGATAACAGTGTTGTTTTGGATATTTTACAAGCATTGTGTGTAATTGCAAAGGGTAGTTCGACAAGTACAACATGGTACTCAATAATTCGGCTCATTTGAATAGCGCGCGCAAACCGAATGTAAGTAAAAGTAAAGTCGTCGGGGTGGCCTAAATCGGTATCAGCCAATCAGCGAGGGAGTCTATCCACTTTTCACTTTCGCTAGACGAAGGAGATTGTAGCATCTGAGGTAGAGAGCCACACCTACCATCAGCTCCTCACTTTACCGCACAGATTCCTGTGCTACTCATACGCTGAGTTGGCGAGGGCCGGTATCGAACTATGAACCTTGTGGCTTCTAGCCGAACGCTCTACCGACTGAGCTAACCCGGCCCTAACGTCATAATTTCATCGCTATCCACGGAGAACTAGTGTATAAATAGTAGACAAAGGACGACTTCGATGGAAATCATGGAAACTAGGTGTAATTGTAAGTGTTTTTTTTAATTGCTGAATTCTCGGTACTTTAGAGTAGTACATATGTACATGCGTATTTAGCGTGGTCATGAAGTCAACGGCGCTCGGTTACCGACTGGCTGTTTCTCGCCTATGCGATTTTCAAACCAAGTCTTGTTTTGGTTTAAAAATCGCATTGGCAACAAACTGTCAGGCAGTAACCAAGCGTCATTGCCTTCATGTCCACTCTACCCTAACTTAGATATACATACTCTATCCAAGATAGTGAGTACTCTTTACTTATGAATATACCATACCATATTATCAATAAAAATGTATAACTGCACTGATGAGATGTGATACCTCGAAACACGTGTCTGTAGTTTACTCTATTATACGCTCCTAATTTCAGTTGAGCACTCTATTTAGGAGGAATTTAATTGCAAATTCACCGTATTCAGCATTAAGCTAAATCTCACTTTGTTTACAAAGTTTGAGAACTCTTAGTGAATTCATTTCCGCTTAGAAATGTAGCGATTAAATAGCCTGCTATACTTGGCAGCTGATTGTGGCCGTATGGGTAAGAAGGTTCGGCGAGCGTAAGTTCGTTCGGGTCTCGAACCCGGCCAGAGGCAGCTGCTAAAAATGGTATAACTGCACTGATGAGAGGTGATACCTCGAAACACGTGTCTGTAGTTTACTCTCTCTCTCTCTCTCTCTCTCTCTCTCTTCTCTCTCTCTCTATATATATATATATATATATATATATAAGATATAAAAGATCCGTTGAACAGGAACAACAGTCATTTGATAAAGGGTATCTAACGAACCCGAAAATTCATGATAAAAAATAATGATAAAAAAATAAGTGAATCCAATACTCCATAACATGGTTCGTAATAACGCCAACAACTTAAAAAAAACATATATAATATATATATATATATATATATATATATTTGAAGGCAATTACAATGCGTATATCGTATAAAATTCGATAATTATTGAAAATATCATGACAAGCAAACTATCGAATTTTATACGATATGCGCATTGTAATTGCCTTCAGAAATATAAATAATAATATACTTTACTTAACAATGCTTCAAAAGCAAATAATCAAATACTATATATATATATATATATATATTATATATATATATATATAAATTGTTGTTCTGCTTCCAACGGGAGAAAATTAAATATTTTATAAAAAAGAAGGTCCGCAAAATAGATTATGTTTTTAGAAAAAATGTTATTATTATTTTTAAAGGAACATATGACCTTAGGCACCCATTTTTGATCTCGATTAAGAAAGGACATGTTTTTCATTTACACCGTCAATATCCGACTGTTTTAACAGACGATTTTTTTATTTTAAAAACTTATAAAACTAACCCCTAACCCTAACCCCTAACCGTAACCCTTAACAAACAACTAGATATTGACGGTGTAAATGAAAAATATGTCCTTTCTTAATCGAGATCAAAAAACGGGTGTCTAAAGGTCCGAAAAAAAAACTAGAGAAATTAAATAAGAACGCATATGAAAAGATTAAACTTGTGTTTATTTTTTATCTTAATTGATTTATCAATAAATGTTTTAAGAAATAGGCAATAACTGAACTGATGCAAAGTTTGTTTATATTTATATTTGTTTTGATTAATCGTTTAACAACCAGTAAATTTAATAAGTAAATATTATTAATAATATCTATTATTAAATTATTATATTGATTATAACTTTATTTACTAAATCATTTTATTGATTATATATATATTTACCAACTCATCCGCACGAGCAGGATGTGACACAAGGTCATTTTCTTAAGCGGAGTTCAACAGGTTTGAATTCAGAGTTTTCCTTCTCCTGGACCGGTTGCCTAACCAAGGTTAAAGAGACCAGTCTGTCCTACTATTTTTCCATAGCTGGAGGGAGAGTAGGATTCATACTTTCCCAAGAGTATTAGCGCTAAGTGAAATGAAATCACCACATCCAGGATTTGAACTCGGGCGACGAGTCCATTTCCCATGACTTTAACCATTACAACCACGCGCTTTTTTTATATTGATTATAGGTCGACGGGGCGGCCTAAAGTCGGTATCAGCCAGACAGTGAGGGAGTCTATCCCCTTTTCACTAGCTCTAGACCAAGGAGATTTATTTTAGCATCTGAGTTGGAGCGCCACATCTACCATCAGTTCCCCCATTTTACTGCACATATCCCTGTGCTAATAATACGCTGAGTTGGCGAGGGCCGGTATCGAACCAAGAACCTTGTGATTCCTAGGCGAACACTCTACCGACTGATCTAAATCAAAGCATAATACCGCAAAAAATGAATAAATAAGTAAATGAATAAAGCAAAACTTATGATATTGATTATACTTTACTTTACTTTATACTTATTGAATTATTATATTGATTTTTGGCATTTCAGTCTCGGAAGATTATAATATAGTTTTTGTGCCCCTGAAGTTACAGCGCCCCCTGTGACTGTGAAGTCCAATGTTCGAAAAACATTCTCGACCACAGATGTCGCATGAGAAGGCTGTCGATGTGAAGATGTTGATGTGCCGGCACTTTGTTGCCACTGCTTTTTTCTGGATCTCTTGGCTTTATGGTTTTGCGCCAGGGTGGCTTATATATAATGAAAATAACTTAATTAATATTAAATTATTAATATTGATTATAATCAAAGCAAAATACCGCAGCACCAAAAAAGAAAACAACCTTCTGTAGAATAAGTGAAAGTATAGTTTGTACATTTTTTTTCATTGATAAATTTATTATTCAGCTAAAACCAAAAATAGATTTGGTACACTATGATAAAAATATTTCTCTTTCTTTTTTCTTCGTAATCATTTTGTTCTGAATGTTTTTTTTCTTTGTTAGTCTCTGATTATGTTGCTCTCGGCGGTTTTCTTTCTTTCTTTCTTTCTTTCTTAGTCTCTGGTCATTTTGCTCTTTTCATTTTTTCTTTCTTTGTCTCAGCTTATTTTGTTCTCTTTGCTTGTTTGTTTTTTTCTATCTTTCTTTGTCTCAGCTTATTTTGTCGGACTCGGGAACCTTCTTTTCGAATCGGGAACTTTCTTGTCGTAGTCGGGAACCTTCTTGTCGTAATCGGGAGCCATCACAGAACTTTGAACCTAACCCTTTATTCAGTCAACGGGGGTATCCTGTTCTCATTCCGCTAACCATAGCTGGGGTAGGAGTTGTGTTAGTTATTTTTTCTATGTTACTGCCGCCACTCAGGATTGAACCCGGAATCCAGAGATAACTGTGACACTATCATTATTTTACTCAAAAAGCAATATCTGGTGATAGAGAATATATATATAATATATATATATATAATATATATATATATATATATATATACTTTGTCGATAAATGTTTTATTTTCGTAGTTTCCTCCGGACATACATACACACAAACCGTCCTTTACATATATATGTATAGATTACCTTTTTTCTTCTTTTTTTAATTTTATTTCATTTCTTTCCTTTTAATTTTTTGCCACATTAGCGGTTCCTTATCATCTACCAGCTGCGTTTGCTACACACTCTTTTGTCCGTCGCCGTACGGACTGACTTCATCCCGAATCTTCGTGTAAGTCATCCGGTACATACCGAGCTGCGTGAAGCACTCGGAGGGTGCCGTTCACTCAATAAAAACTCAGTGTGCAAGATGCGTGACTGGCAGAGATGCAGGGATGATTCTTCTGCCCAGATTCATTGCCGTCTCTCTCTCTCTCTCTCTTCTCTCTCGGAAGTGAGGCCCTCTTTTTTTTTTTTTGGCATTGGTCTGTCGTTCGGTTCTACGAACCAGCTGGACTTCTACGCCTACCGATTTATTTCAAAGCCAACACAATCAAATTACTTGAAAAATAATCAGTGTCTTCAATCAACTTAACTCGTTGCGAGGGCCACAGAGTGGAAAAGAGTGCTTCGCATATGGCAGCCAATCAATTTACGATGACGCATAAAAAAATGTAATGTGATAAAAAGAGACTATTTTCAGCAACTACATAGTTATATTGCTTCAGAATATTGGTTGGTGTAATGGTTATAATCGTAGGAAATGGATATGGTGAAACGGGTTCAAATCCTGGACGAGACTGTTTGCATTTCACATATCACTGATATCCATGAGAAAGGTATTTATCCAACTATTCTACCTATTCTATGGGTAAAATAGTAGGGCAGACTGGGCTCTTTAATCTTGGTTGGTTGGTTGGTTGGTTAGATTTTACGGCGTGTCAATCCTTGTTGGGTTATTTTATGCCGAAGAAATTTTGTTTTATTCATTCTTGTTGGGTATTAAAATTTTTTAAAACTCATTTTTAAAAACATTTTTTAAACTCATTTTTTCTATTCAATCCATAGATGGGACCCTAACAGATAATACCACTCCGGGTCAAGGTGGACCTGTGGGCAATGGTTATAGAGGGGCACTTCACGTTCCTCAGAGCTTCAGAATTGGAACTTCACCATTAGATGCAGTTTGACGTCATACCCAGGATACATTTAACCAGTCTAGGAGAAGGAAAACTCTGAATTCAAACCTGTTGAACCCCGCTTCAGAAATTGACCTTATGTTACATCCTACTCGTGCGGAGAGATTGCTATATATATATATATATATATATATATATATATATATATGAAAGTAAACAAACAATCTGTTTGAGATGGCGATAGCTGACACTTTCTGTGAGAAGATGTGCTTAATTGAAGTCAAACCTAATTTTAAAAATTAATTAGTTGATAATTAATGAATTAGGCGAGCATATTGCCTTTTTCTCGATTTACATTTACATGTGAACAGATATGCTCGCCCAATTCATTAATTATCAACTATTTGATTAATTAATTTTCTAATTAGGTATGACTTCAATTAAGCACATTCCCCCCCAATATATATATATATATATATATATATATATATATATATATATACACGAGCAGGATGTGACACAAGGTCGTTTTTTCAGCGTGGTTTAACAGGTTTGAATTCAGAAATTTTTTCTTCTATACTGGTTGCCATACCATTAAAGGGCCCAGTCTGTCATTCTATTTACCCATAGCTGGAAGGAGAATAACTGGATTCATACATTTCCCAACGTTATTAGCGTTATGTGAAATGCAACCAGTCTAGCACGTATATGCTAAAAAGGGAGGCGCGTGGTCTAAAGGTTAGAGTCGTAGGAAATGGACTCGTCAACGCGAGTTCAATTCCTGGACGAGCTGTTGGCATTTCACATTTCACATAGCGCTAATACCCTTGGGAAAGGTATGAATCCTACTCTCCCTCCAGCTATGGATAAATAGCAGGGTAGACTGGACTCTTTAACTATGGCTAGGTAACCAGTCTAGGAGAAGGAAAACTCTAAATGCAAACCTGTTAAACTCCGCTTAATAAATTGACTGTGTGTCGCATCCTGCTCGTGCGGAGTTGGTAATATATATGCTAAAAAGGATGGTAGGTTTGCTGTAAGAGCAATACGGTCGGGACAATCATATAGGTGCTAGGGCTTGACTTGATCAGCCGATTGATCGAACAGGACCTCTCTGACCGCCCGTCTAGGGATTGCTTAGCTATCAGGATTCCGTTCTTAAGTATCACGGGTTGCTACCCACGGTCAACAGCTGTCCCCGTTGGGGATGTCTTACCCCTCTGCAGAAGTATAGTCAACGTATTGTACAGCTCCAGCAGACAGGGTGGCAGCATTTCAGAGTCTTTTTGCGAAAATGTATTACTTATTCTAATTAAAAAAAATATACTTATTTTATCAAAAATAACACATAAGAAACTTGGTAAAGAAGAACAATTTCCTCGTAAATTCCTACCATAAAATAAACTGAACCCTCATTTTACGTCCGTGTTTTTGCAATAAATGTTTTATTTTTCTTGCACCCGTTATTTTACAGTACTAAATATATTTTCTTTATTTGTTAAAGAATAAAGAATCAAGAAAATATATTTAGTATTGTAAAATAACGGGTGCAAGAAAAATAAAACATTTATTGCAAAAACACGGACATAAAATGAGGGCTCAGTTTATTTTATGGTAGGAATTTACGAGGAAATTGTTCTTCTTTACCAGAAACATTACATTTCCTTCTTTGCTTAAAAAATAAAACTTGATCATGTATGTTTTATTTCGAGCCTCAAAAACATTTTTGCTTACAAAATAACATACGTAGATTGTAATTTTATTCCGTTAAAACTCTCTGTGCAAAGAGATTTAAAAATAAAATACGTTGGTAATGCCATAACGTCCGTCTCCAAATGGACTGACGCCAAAATAGACTTGACGGCTAAATACCCCCCCCCCCCAAACGCCCCCCCCCCCACTTAAACGCCTACGTTTAATAAGCTACGCCAAATCGTATCAAAGCCATCCAGTCTGTGAGTTCTTCACAATTTACATTGATTTAATGTCTACGTAAAAAAAAAATACAGAAAATAAAGTCTTACCTACATAAACATATAAATTGTCCATGTGTTGTATACTGGATCATACAATATTCAGTCTACTAATACATCCAAATACAGTTTGCGCCAGACATAGAGTAACTCGCAACAGAGTGTTAAAACATCGAGGTAGACGGTTCGCGTAATGGTTCCGTAATCTTCGCACTCTCAGGGTATTAACGTATACGGATGTGCCACAAGGACATTTTAATGAGGGACTACCCACGAGCCGATACTCATGGATAGTAGGTGCAAAAATGCGTTAATTCCCATTGGCATTCCCCCTCAAGGGGGCGCCTCAGGCACTGGGCAATAAACCCAGCTATGTCCCTTTAAATCAAGTGGGCAGGTGTTGCCTGGGATCAACGCTGTTAATATTATTTAAACGGTCAAGAATCCGAGGCACACTGGACACAGGCCTCGAAGGGTAGGTCAGGATATTTACCTCATACCCCACTTGTACGGGTTAGGCACAAGGCCCTATTAACATGGGACCACCCACAAGCCGAAGCTCATGGGTGTAGGCACAAAAAATACGTCGATCCCATCGGCATTCCCCCCTCGAGAGGGGCCCGAAGGTTGGTGAGTAACCACTCCGATGTTCTAAAACAGAAATAGTATTGGACCAGCTCATTTATTCTCTACGAAAGGTAAGCTAGGCTAGTCCACAACACCATGTAGGGTAATATTTTGATATATGTAATAGAGGTGTCCTTGTACTGAAGATGAATATTTGACGTTTCGAAATTAAAGCCGAGAGTAAGATCATTCGTTATTGAATAAATCCAACGGGATAAAAAGCATTGTGAATAAAAAATTTGAAACCGGGATTCTTTAGTAATAGGCCACAGTCCCAACGCGATTTTCGTTCAGTTCTGTCGGATGTAAAATATGGTTCAATACTTTTTATGTAATTAATAAAATAAAACACAAAAAGAGTATAGTTACTTTTTGCGCATAGGTATCTTGATTTCATAATTAATTAAGTTTTAAATGAGTAAAATACGTATAAAAACTACTTAGCTCCGAAATAAAAATTAGCCAATGAGATTAGTGATTTCAACTCATTTAAAACTTAATTAATTAATTATGAAACCAAGAAACCTATGTGCGAAAAATAACTATACTCGTTTTAATCATTACGTAAAAATTATTCAGCACTTTCCGCCTCTGAGACTGTAGCCTATAAGTCGTACTATTAAAAAAAGCTTAATTCCCATGAAGTCTCAGATAATTTTATGCGTCTCGTTCTCTAGCACAGGTTTAGGTTTGTGCATATACCATTTAGTTGTATGGTGAAAATTGAATTTCTTGCATAATTCCCAGTGGATTACCTTTCCCACAGAGTCATGCCTAGTCTTGTACTCTCTTTGTGCTAGTTTGCTGCATTCACTTATTATATGATTGACCGTTTCGTCACTATCTCCACTCATTCTGCACTTGCTATTCTGCTGTGTCTTATCTATTTTTGCCTTTATATAGTTTCTTCTAATGGCATTGTTTTGTGCTGCGATTATAAGGGATTCGGTTTCTCTTTTGAGGTTTCCTTTTCTTAGCCATATCCATGTCTCCTGATGTGATATCTCTTGAATTTGACGCTTAAAGTACCCATGTATTTGTTTTTCTTCCCATTTCTATTTTTTAAAGTTTTTGATGTATTTCTGTTTGTCAATGTATTGTAAATGCTTTTCCTGGCTGCTGCAATTAGTCTTTCCTTACTTATTATTATCATTATTATTATTTACTCCTTTTGAGTTTTCACATCAGCATTAGCTGATGGTCTTTCACTGGGGTCTGAGTGACAGCAAGTCTCCTCAGGTCTCCAGGACTCTTCTGAGTATTCTGGCAGACTGCAGCAGTGCAGTGTTCTGAATGGTTTCAATCCTTTCTTTGATATCCAAACTTTCCAAATCCTTTTCCAATCCTTTAGGGACTGTTCCAAGTGCACCAACCACAATTGGTATCACTTTCACTTTCATGTTCCATAAATTTTTCAGTTCTCTGGCAAAGTCCATATATTTGTCCATTTCTTCTTCTTCTTCTTCTTCTTCTTCTTCTTCTTCTTCTTATTATTTATTATTATTATTATTATTATTATTGAATTTCAACCTTATTCGTTGTGTATAGACCAACCTCAGTTCTTTATGCCTGAAAATTAGGTCTTTAACATTCGACCTATATACGAGTATATAGGTAGGTAGAATATCTTACAGAAGGCATGCAGGAATAGAATTCTTGGTATTTTACGGAAATTCAAAAGAAATCGATTTCCATTATCTGAAAGGCTTGTTTATCAATCAAATGATATGATAACATTAAAAGGTTTGAACTTTAGCATTTTGGAAAGTTTGTTACAACGGAGAAAAGTAAAGATCGAAAAGAAACATAGCAGCAAACTACTTGCCAGCTTTACCACTGAAAAACGTGGAAGGTCACCATCCAACTAGGGTATTTCCTCTCATACAATGAGGGCGTGGCACAAGGACATTTTATGTAGGCCCACTCACAAGCCGAAGCTAATGGGTGGTAGGCACAAAAATGCATTGATCCCGCCGGCATTCCACTTCAAGGGGGTGCCTCAGGCACTGGGCAATAAACCCAGCCCTGCCCCTTTAAATCAAGAGGGCAGGTATTGCCTGGGGGATAGCCCCCTGAAAACAACGCTGTTAATTTTACTTAGTCACTCCAGAGGCTGAAGTACTCTAAAACAGGCTAAGCAACCTATTTGCCTCTCACCCCACTTATGATGGCGTGACACAAGGACATTTTTATTTGGGCCCACTCACAAGCCGAAGCTCATGGGTGGTAGGCACAAAAATGCGTTGATCCCGTCGGCATTCCACTTCAAGGGGGTGCCTCAGGCACTGGGCAATAAACCTAGCACTGTCCCTTTAAATCAAGGGGGCAGGTATTGCCTGGGAGGATAGCCCCCTGAGAACAACGCTGTTAATTTTACTTAGCCGCTCCAGAGGCTGAAGTACTCTAAAACAGGCTAAGCAACCTATTTGCCTCTCATTCCACTTATGATGGCGTGACACAAGGACATTTTATTTGGGCCCACCCACAAGCCGAAGCTCATGGGTGATAGGCACAAAAATGCATGGATCCAGTTGGCATGCCTTCTTAAGTGGGTGCCTCAGGCACTGGGCAATAAACCCAGCCCTGTTACTTTAAATCAAGTGGGCAGGTATTGCCTGTGGGGTAGCCCCCTGGGATCAATGCTGTTAATTTTACTTAGCCGCTCCAAAGGCCGAAGCGCTCTGGGGCGGGCTCAGCAATCACTAAGTCACCATTCAACCAATGTATACTTACATCCTTCTTTCAGTTCGAGAGGTTGAGGTGTACTATTTACAATCAGTTTAGTTTGTGTCATATCATCATCATCATGTCGCGCTGTCTGCGCGGATATCCATGGCAATCTCTCTCCATCCGTCCCTATCGCTCATCATTCTCGAGAGGTCCTCTATGCAGCATCCTGTATCCGCACAGAGCTGATCAATGTACGTCTTTGCTGGTCGGCCCACACTGGCGTGTCCATGTGCTCGCTTCCACACGAGGACGTCGCTTATGAGCTCGTCCTTGCTTCTCCAGCAGTGTCCCACGTGTCTTGTCCGTCTTACTCGGATGGTTTGGGTGATATGTGGTAGGTGACCGTACAGCTGTTTTCTCGTAGGGTGTTGTTTCCACGTCTTGTTCAGGATCACCCGCAGCATTCTTGTGCAGCTCCCATCTAGTTTATTCTCTAGTCACTTAGTTAGGGTCCAGGTGGTGCATCCATACAGCAGTACTGACACGACAACGGCCTGGAAGAACTGTCTCTTTAACTTGTCTGTGAGATTAGATTTCCATATGATCGATAATTTATTTATAGCGGCCAATGCTTTTCCTATACGTGCATTAACGTCGTTTTCTGTGGAGGAGATGTTACTGTCTAAGTATCTAAATTGCTCTACAGAGTTCAGTACCTAAATAATGACAATGGAATCATCTGTTTTTCCTGTGAATAATGTCTGACTAAACCTCGGAAGAGAGAAACAACGTAAATAAAACTGTATTTATTTATTCACAATTGTAAATGATATTTATCATTTCCTCCCTCCTTCCCTCACAATTATGTAAATATGGGATAAGGTTAGAGCAGGGATCACCAAACTTTTTTCATGGTAGAAAATAACGAGCGCGGGCCACATTATTATTGTGTTAATACTTACTTGCCTGAACGAAAGCTCTGAGAAAAAGATGTAAAACAAAATTTATCTTTACATATTATAATCATGGATGAGTGGCGTAAGATGCACAAAAACAAATTTAACCAACACATTTATTTTCAAAACATTATCAAAGAACGCAACATTCAAATACCGTAGGCGGGCCTGATACAATTCCGTAGTTTGGTGACCCCTGGGTTAGAGAGACTGGCATGTTTTGGTGACTCTGGTGAGGATTTTCTTTTTCAGAATAAAAGTGGTGTGATGAAAGGATCATTATAGTGTGTTTTGGGTCAGTAAATGGGTCTAGTTAAGTTAAAGGTAGAAAGGTGACCTAGGTTGAGGAAGAATTGATTTGTAAAATATTGCCAAAACTTCATGGTTGTAAAGAAAAAGAAGAACTATGTTCAAAAAAGAAAATAAACTCATTATATCTATTGGGTATCGATTAATATCAAGCCTGGTTTACTCTTGTATCTTAGTGTTTAAAAGATACCAAGTGGTGTCTTTAAAATGAAAGTGTCTCTGGTCAGTTCGTGTTGTATTCCCTCATAATCTCCCTTAACATAACTCTTCAGATATAAAGGAGCAATTAACCCCCTTACTACGAATCCACTTCCTGTCAGTAGCATGCTGGAATAAACACGTATATTATAAAGCTAGTCTCTTGTTTCTTCTCGAAAATTAAACATGGTGTCTTCTGAAATGGTCGATAAGCTTAGAAGATATCGGAAACGACATTTATATTTACTAGTAAATATATGCACCCCGGGTGCAAAATGAAACTAAATAAGAATGCAGATAAAAAAGATTTGAAATTGAGGGGTATAATCGAAAAACAGAACAACTGAAACTTACTCTTCCATCACTCCCGCCTTTCATTGCTAAATTTTCATAATTTAACTATTTAGTTAAAATAGGAAGTAAATAATAAAATTACAGTTATATCTTCTTGTTAATCGATTTCTTTCGAGATTTATCCCCGAGATACTTGCCCATATTCATTAAGATAAAACCAAACAATTAAAATCAATAATACCAAGCACATATTTATTAAAATTACATTTTTTATATCAATATACAAATTAGTCTCCCCGTTCATGCTGTAAACCGCTATTTTGTTGTATATTTAAATCCAATTGCATGTTATTATGTAGATCCGGCCAACGGAGTGGGGTCCAGTGGCTTCAGTCCTGGATCTTTACAAGTTAATAGCGTTGATCCCAGGGGGTCATCCCCCCAGGTAATACCTTCCCTCTCGATTTAAAATGGCAGGGCTGGGTTTATTGCCCAGTGTCTGAGGCTCCCCCTTGAGGGATGCCGAAGGGATCAACGCAATTTTTCACCCGCCACCCATGAGCTTCGGTTTGTGGGTGGTCCCACGTTAATAAGGCCTTATGCCTAACCCGTACAAGTGGGGTACGAGATAAATACTATGTAGATAAGGCCAATAGTATTAATAATGTTAAACAATTTTATTAATAATTGAGATTTGAATAAGATAAAATAATGGAGAACGTAACGTAAATAACTAAGGGAATTGTGACTTGAGAAGTAATATAGTTTCGGTTACAGACAAACACACACTCTCAATTATAATAAGATAAATAACGGTACTCGACCGATGGAGAGAGTTAGTGATAAAAGGGTTGGCCGGCCGGCAAGCCAATCTCGCTGACCAATGCAATTACAGTGAACTAGATCCTCGTTAAATATCTCATTATTGTTGCCCCTGTGCCAAACTGAGTTAAGTAGAACAAATATCTACGCAGCTACTTGACCTTGTTAGCACGTCTTTCAGACATTATACAGAGTGGCACATAAAAGACTGACACTTTCACATTTTTTAATCATTTAGTCTTAACATATAGTCCAAGGAAATATACTTTTAACTATTTGCCAAAAATGTTATCTTGCAGATCGCGTGCATTTTCAAGGATATCATAATCCAAACACTGTATGACTTTGCTCAAGGTTTCTGGGATCAATCTGCATATATATATATATATATATATATATATATATATATAAAATAAATATATAAAGGTATTACATATCTATTTATTTGATGGCAACAGTCCTTAGGTTTCATACATGCAAAATCCTAAGGTTGTGACTGTTCTATTGCCATCAAATAAATAGATATGTAATACCTTTATATATTTATTTTATTATATAATAGCTCTATTCTTTATATCGAGCACTCTCCTAATACTACTGCAATTTGGCGCACCATTCCAGTGAAAGCTGAAGCGGTGACTATCCCAGGCTATATAAGGGTTTTATAATTTGCTTGAAGCATTGTGTATATATTGGTTTGGAGGTTGATTTTGAAGGCTATCACAATGCAGGTGTAAAGAAAAAATAAGAAGAGATTTTATCTCGAAATATTAATATTAAGAATACACTACAGGTTAAGAAACAACACCATTGTTACCTTATTTTTATTTACACCTGCATTGTGATAGCCATCAAAATCAACCTCCAAACCAATATATATATATATATATATATATATATATATATATATATATATATATATATATTGAAAATTTTGAAAAAACACAGGTTCAAATAAAATGAGTGATATTTATTCTGCCAACGCTGCAGTGTTTCAATCTGTTTAGTAGATCTTCTTCAGGGCCTTTGTTGATATAAGGAAAAGTAAGATTTATCACAGAATAATAAGGAGACTGTGATAGTTTTTGTTGATCAGTTTGTTTAAAAATGTTTTGAATGGAAAATTAGCGCTCTTAGAATAGTTCGAAATTGAAAGATGACATCGAACATTCCATTTTTCTCTTCACACACACACACACACACACACACACACACACATATATATATATATATATATATATATATATATATATATATATATACCGAGCCCTCTACACGAGCAGGATATGACACAAGGTTAATTTCTTAAGTGAAGTTTAACAGGTTTGAGAATCTTCCTTCTCCTAGACTGATTACCAACCCAGGATCAAAAAGCCCAATCCACCCTATTATTTACCCATAGCTGGGGGTAGAGCAGTTGGATGCATACCTTTCCCAAGGTTATTAGCGCTATGTGAAATGCAAACAGCCTTGTCTAGGATTTGAACTTGGGTCGACGAGTCCATTTGCTACGACTCTAAACATTACGCCACGCGCCTCCTTTTATCTCTATATTATTCTTGAACTATGTCAATGTCTCCGTCATCATCATCATAATCATCATCATCATGTCACGTTAGTAGCACGGATATCCATGACAATCTCTCGCCAACCATCTCTATCACTCATTGTCCCCGGGAGGTCCTCTGCACAGCATCCAGCATTCACGCGAAGCTGGTCGATGTAAGTTTTTCTTGGACGGCCCACATCGGCGTGTCCATGTGCTGGTTTCCACAGGAGAACGTCACTTATGAGTTCGTCCTCGCTTTTCCAACCGTGTCCAGTGCTTGTGAAAAAGAGAATAGACTCTGCCGCTGGCCGGTTGATACCACTTATTAGCCCCCACCCCACCCGACTTTACTTTTTATTGTATTAAAAAGCAAACAAAAAGAACGGCCTGAATCGTGTCGTGAATTTTTAGTGTCAATTACATATTTCATTGTTAGTTTTATTTAATCTTGTTTTTTTTTCAAAAGGTTTCAAAAAGTTACAAAAATACTTAAATGATGGATATAAAATATGGTTACATATACAAGAGTATTCCACTAATTTCCTTTGTAAATGCAAGCTGCCATAAAACGCGGGAAAGAGAGGAAGAAGCTTAAGTGTTGTCTATTTATAGCTTCAGACATTCGACCCAAGACTGATACACGGAGTAGCGTATGAAGTGCTAATTCTTTTTACTATCTTCACTTTGGTCATCAAGAGGGGGGAGGGAGGAAAGTGGGGGGAAAGAGAAAGAAGAAAGAAAAGAAAAGAACCTGATCTGAGAAGGAAAAAAGAACATGATAGGCACGAAATAATTGCCAGAGCAAAGAAACAGAAAGAAAGAAAAGAAAGAAAGAAAGAACCATTGAAAGAAAAGAAAAAAAGAAAGAAAGAAAGAAAGAACACCATTTAAAAAAGAAAGAAGAAAAAAGAAAGAAGAAAGAAAGAACAGAGAAAGAAAGAAAGAAAGAAAGAACTGATGAGAGAATAATTATCAGAAGCAAAGAAGAACAAGAAAAGAAGAAAAAAGAAAGAAAGAGAAGAACCATGAAGAAAGAAAGAAAGGAAGAAAGAAAGAAAGACAAGAACAAAGAATAATTACCATGAGCGAAAGAAGAAAGAAAGAAAGAGAAAAAGAACTATTAAAAGCAAATGACCAACACAAAGAAGGAATATAGAGAAAAAGAAAGAACCATTGAAGCAAGACAAGAAAGAAAGACAGAAAGAAAGAAAAGAAAGAAAGAAAAGAAAGAAAAGAAAGAAAGAAACTATTGAGAACAAAATGACTCAGAGACAAAAAAAGAAAGGAAGAAAAAATGTATATATCAGAGTAAGATGTGTTCTATTTAATAATACTCTATATTGTCTGTCTGTCTGCCGTCTGTCTCTCTTCTCTTTAGCATAGAAATAGCAAAATATAAGAAAGGAAAGAAAGAAAAGAAAGTCTTATTTATTTTGATTTAGTACTATTTTAGTTCCGGAACTCATGAAATATCTTAAGTGTTCTTCCGGTTGATGGAGTTGATGTTCCTCTTTGGTCTCTTTTCTCTTTCTTTCTTTCTTTCTTCTCTTCTTCTTCTTCTTCTTCTCTTTTCTCTTCTTACTTCTTCTTCTTCTTCTTCTTCTTCTTCTTCCGTGAGTCATTCATTTAGTTGATAATTATGTTACGCTTCTTTTCATTAATATTTATTTATTTATTTATCTATTTGTTCGACTTTATTTATTATTTATTTATTTATTTATTTATTATTGCTTCGTCCCACAATTATTTTATCGTCTGATTATTTTCTAGTTCTGCCTTCCGCTTTCGGCTTCCTGGTATAGTCGTGTTGTAACGTGATTAAATATAACTTTAGTTGCTTTTGGTGATATCGTTGTTGTTGTTGTTTTTGGTGATGTTTTTTTTTAATATTGTCATTCGCGCTGTCTATAGATCAGCCATCACTGGCTGTAAGATGGCGACTCCCCGATTTTAGATGATCCACCATTAAAACTGAGCCAATTGGCAACAAAGACGCCAATGAAAACAAATATGTAATAAATTGTATAAAACGTTTAATAAAACAGGGGATCACTTGCTGCTTAACAATTTTTTTCTTCTTTTCGCAAGTTTATTAGCAATTATTCTTTCCTTAAAGATTAATACTCAAAATGTCCATTCACAGTACACTTTACAAACTTTAAAAAATGAAAAAAAAAAAAAAAAACAGACAAACAACAAGACGAAGAATGAAAGACATAAATATATATGTCATGCATACATGATGGCACAAACTCGTATTCAAGTATTTCCATTGTTGTATAAGTAACAATAATAACAATAACAAAAAAAAAGCTCAATAGTTCAAACAAAATAATGGTGAGCTCAAAAAGTTCAACAATGAGCGCACGAAAGTGTCTCTTTTAGTCCTGCCAAAGTCTTGCACACCTTCCACAAATTACAGGTATTTCCAGGGAGCACAGGTATTTTATTAGTCATCCCGCCGATGCACAAATTGGTGACTGATCAGGCCAGCTTGCTCATCATAGCCTTCCACACTGGTACATAGTAGGACCGATTTGAAGCCCTGTATTGTCTACTTCTTTATTCTGGAATATCTCTCTTCAACTGCTCATGCTGTATACGGCCGGTCTCAACCTTCCATGCCCTCTGCACAGCTCTTCTCCACTGCCCACGGTCCAGAGACTTACTCTCCCAGGTCTTCACTTGCATACATAAATACATACTTACATTTTCGTGGTGTAATGGTTAGAGTTGAAGGAAATGGACACTACGTATACGAGTTCGAATCCTGAGTTGGTTGTTTGTATTTCACATAGCGCTAATACCATTGGAAAAGGTTTGCATGTGTGTGTGTAAATAAGAGAAAGCAAAGCATCCAAAAGATAGATTTACTTTAAATGATAAAGTCGATGTTAAACGTTCGTTCTTTTTATTATTATTATTAAACCTTCATCGGACATTACGATCTCTTCAGGACTCTACCGAATATTTAATAAGTTGAAGTTTATCTCAGTTTAACTAAGTAATTGACTTCAACTTAGTCAAATATTAGGCAGGTCCTGAAGAGACCATAGAGATCGAAACCGTGATAGACCCATAACTCTTTTCTGCTATCTTATTATAATGGAGATTGTGTGTTTTTCTGTCTGTAACCGAAACTAATTACTTACTCAAGTTACAATTCCCTTAATTATTTACGCAAATTCTCCATGATTTCATTCTTTTAAACCTTCAGTAAAAATTGTTACATTATTAAATACTGTTGACCATATCTATGTACTAATAGTATGCAATTGTATTATAATATACAACAAAATAGCGGTTACAGTTTGAACGAGAAGGCTAATTGCATATTGATATTTAACATTTTATTTATAAATATGTGCTTGATTATTGATTCTAACTGTTTGGTTTTATTTTAATGAATATAAGCAAAAATCTCTTCAAAATCTTAAAAGAAATCCCTAATAAGAAGAAATAACTGTAATATTATTCTTTACTTCCTATTTTAACTAAACAGTTTAATTAGGAAATTTACCAATGAAAGACGGGAGTAACGGAAAATGATGGAAGATTTACTTTCAAAGTTGTTCTATTTTTCAATCATACCCCCTCTGTTGCAGATCTTTTTATCTACATTCTTATTCAGTTTCATTAGCCTTTCTAATTTAATATTATATTTATTATAAAATTTAACTAAAAACTTGCACCCGAGGGTGCATATATTTGCTAGTTACTATTAATATAGCTCTATGTTTATTATATATTGAGCAGTCTTTGGTAAATTACTAATGCCACTGCAACGGAAAGTTTAAGCGGCAATTGTATACACACACACACACACACACACACACATATATATATATTATATATATATATATATGCATATTATATATATATATATATGTCTATATATATATTGATATATATATGTATTTATATATATATATATATATATGTATTTATATATTTATATTATATATATATATATGTATATATATAATATATATATATGTATATATATATATATATATATGTATAATATATATATATATATAATATATATATATATATTATATATATATAATATATATTACCACAGTGTATGGTTAACACTATCTCACTTGATGAGACTGTAGTAAGCCGATATATACAGTATTATTAGGAGAGTGCTTAGTACCTGATAGAGTGATATTAATAATAATAATGAATATATATATATATATATAATATATATAATATATATTATATATATATAAATATTTGTATTATATATATATATATATTATTAATATATATATTGTATTTATATATATATTATCATTATATATATATGATTATATATATTTATTATATATTATTATATATATATATATATTTATTGTATATATATTTATCATTATATATATATGTATATATATATATTTATTTATATATATATTATATTTTATATATATATATATATATATATATATATATATATATATATATATATATATTGATTTTGTGTTGCATTTATAGACGATTTATTTCTCTACTTTTTTATTGTCCATCTTTGTCTACCGATTAGATTCTAATGACTTCGATCAATCAAATTATTCTTAATAAGGAGATGTATCGAACTTTCATCCAATCAGACATCTTATCTTGCAGAAGGAAAAAAAAAAAACAAGAAAGTCATAATAATAAAAAATACAGAAAAAGCTCCATCAACAAATTCTAATCTATTCAGAATGAAGAAAGAAGAAAAAAGAAAGAATAGAAATATGTTTATTTTCACATATATTTTTTACAAAAACCCAACAAATGATTAATGTGTGAAGGATGATCACTAATTAGGACTGAGCCTATTGTGCTTTGGCATTGTCCCTTCCAGCTGGAGAATTTGGCTCAAGACCTCGGTGGCGACAGAATCACCATAGAGGACTGTACATGTCAGAAGTCACCCTGATACAACATCATGAAGCTAAGAGGCCAGAAGAAAGCAACGGCAACAAAGCATCGGAACATTTTAAAAACAGGATCACTTGCAAAGAAAAAGGTTTGGCAGAATCCATAAAACAAAGCGGTCGATCCCGGAATCATCAACAGCATAACACACTAGTATTATTCGGACAGTTGTCCTCATCTTACTATTATCTGTACAACGTTTCGGCCGATGTGCCCTCCAGCCTTCTTAGTATTTCTTGTCAGACTCTAGAACCTTCTTGTCGCAATCGGAAACTGAGAGTGGGCAAAAATGGCCAATTTCGTGTACTAATAAAGTGCCAAACTAATATGATATCCTGATAGAGTTCGATGAGGAGTATCACATAGTAAAATATGGTTGAGTTCGCTTGAGAATTGGGGGAAACATGGGCTTCAAAGGTGCCCCCAAAATGCCATTTTTCAGCCATTATAAGTCTACGTATTTTGATGAGAATTTTGAACCCTACCCTTTATTCAATCCGCGGGGTATACCGTTCTCATTCCGCTAACCATAGCTGGGTACAGGTGTCAAAAATTCAGAAAATAGCACAACACACCTTAAACATAAAATAAAATCTTCAGGCATAAGATGATTCTGCTATCATCTAATAAATTAAACAAGTCAACAAAATAAGACTCTAAATGATATTTTCTGAGCCCTGGTATAATCAGTAATATAACACAGTTGAAAAACTAATTTTTAACTAGAAATCTTTACACATAAAATGCCTTGAAAATCAATACAATTCATTATGCAGAAAAATCCATAAAATTATCATCTGATCAGAACCAATATTTAATCAAATTCACCATGAATAAAAAAAAAATGGTAACATATGTTCAGAATAGAGTAATAAAATACTGGTTATAGATCAAAATGCTGAGAGAAACCAATATCTTCACAACCAGAACAGAAATATTTCAAAATATCACAAACTGGACAATTTAAATTAAAGCATGTAATGAATACACTTTTAAAAATGAGTGACAGTGTTATAGAAGAATATCTAGAATTTACCTGGAAAAGAATGGTCTCTTATCAGCAGAATATCAAAAGTGTCTATTTCTCTGAATTTTTTAGATGAGGCTTGATAATTAGTAATATTTGGATTATCGGATTATAGTCCTCATCTTATTATATCTGTACAATTTTGGCCGATAGGCCCTCCACCCTTCTTTAGGTATTTCTTGTCAGACTTCAAATGCAAAATCTGATCGAGAATGTTTTTCAAACATCGGACTTCACAGTCACAGGAGGCGCTGCAACTTCAGGGGCACGCAAAACTTTATCATAGTCTTTCGAGACTTTGTGATAAAAGCGCACATTCTGGACGTCTGGGTCGGAACTTTCGTGAATGTTATATATATATATATATATATATATATATATATATATATATTATATATATATATATATGTTTACTCATAGTCATATATATATATATATATATATAATATATATATATATATATATATTATATATATAGTCGTGGAAAATGGACTCGTCGATTCGAGTTCAATTCCTAGACGAAGCTGTTGCATTTCACATAGCGCTAATACCCTTGGGAAAGGTATGAATCAATATATTCTCCCTCCAGCTATGGGTTAAATAGTAGGGCAGACTGGGCCCTTCAGCCTTGGTATGTAACCAGTCTAGGAGAGGATAACTCTGAATTCAAAATTCCTGAGGTCGGTCGTTGATTGGGTTTGTGGCAACCATTGATGCACCAATCCTTTCCTATCGACTGTGCCAAAAAGTGTGGATGGTCCAACACAAGCCTTCACCACTATAAACAAATCACTGTGTGGGTGTTCATTGACGAACCCTCATGCGTCGAAAAATCAACGAGAGAGTTCATAATATATATATATATATTACTTGGTCCTTTAATTGTTTATTTCGTAGTTTCCTCCGCGACATACATATACACACAACTGCCCTTATATATGTATACATGCACCNATTTGAACTACTCGTTCCGTAACCAAAACTATGGCCCTATAACATCTATGCTGATCAATTGTTGCATCCTGAGTGGAAAAAGAATCACAAGAGAACACAGTGCAGTGCCATGCATACTGTAATCTTTTTCTCAGCACTTTTTAAATAAACAAAAGACAGTAGTAATACATCAACAAGAGGCCCGCTCCACCACCTATTATGAGAGCGAGGCTTCAAAGTCTCGAGTTGACGCCCAGTAATTCTCGTATCGAAACATATTTCTTCTTCCCCCGATTTTTTGTCACATGCTGCTCACTATGGACCTTCTTGTGAATGTCCACGTAGGGTGTAACTGGCTTTTAAAAGCCATGAAGGAAGATAGGACTCGCGCCCGAGTCCAAATCCCTCCGGACCCCACCAATTGCTTATCCCACGGGTAATACGTGCAATTCACTTTCGCTGCCTTGGGGAAAGGTCATGAACGCCATTCATCACCTCGTCACTCTTCCAGCTATGGATATAATTAGTACAACCCCTAGGGCAGACCGGGATTTCATTAACCTTGTTAGGCAAACCGGTTCTAGGAGAAGGAAAACTATGACTTTCAAACCTTGACATTGAAACACTGACAATCTCTCGCCAACCTTCCCTATTCATTTACATCGCCCCCAGGAGTCTTCCTCGCTGCAGCCGCATTTCTTTACACAGCTGCCTCCCTTGTCGGGATGCTGTTTCCCACGACTTTTGTTCAAAACCTGCTCGCAGCGCATTCTTTGTGCAGCTCCAATCTAGCTTTTTCTCGAGGCGCGCCCTCGTTTAGGCGGTCCAGATAATGCAGCCATACAGCAAGTAACTGATATGACTCACCTAGGTTTAAGAATGTGTCCGCTTATAGCTTGTCACTGAGATCAGGAATTTCCATATGACAGACAATTTTGTATGTGGCCACCATGCCTTTTCCATTCGTGAAATAGTTTAATATCACGTAGTCTAGTATCATATATATTAATAATATACTGTAATACGGTTATATATATTAATTTGTGATGTGTGTGTGTGGAGGGGTCCCGGTAGTGGAACTCCGCTTAAGAAAATTGACCTTGGTGTCACATCTCTTCGTGCAGAGGGGTTGGTAAATATATATATGGCTCTGGGTCAGTCCATCTTGTTGGGTCGGTGTTAACTCCTCTACAACAATAATTCTTATACAGTTTTATTCTGTATAAAACTGCATACGTGTTCCTTTACTTAGTATTTAAACATCTATTTTTTGTCAATTAGATTTTTATAAAATACAAGTTATTTTTATTAACTGCTTCATAATGCCACCCTGTCACCCTCATCCTGCCCCTTTTGCTTCACTGCCTTCACCAACCCCTTTTTGTCTCACCGCCTTCCTATATCTTTCCACCTCACCAAGGGGTTTGGTTTTGGTACCGCCAAGTTTGGTAACACTGGTTTTTAAGTATTACATTATTACCTCCATACTTCGCATTTGTGTGTTGTGTGTTGTTGTGTGTGTGTGTGTGTAAAGGAATGACATACCGGTAAAAATATTGGGTTTTTGTCTCAATATTTGGTTGGTATAAGTCTTACTTGTATATATATGAAAGGTTAAAATGGATATGAATCCGACAATATGTGTAGAAAGTTTGTAGAAAAAACAAGATGTTAATAGTTTTTGCTGACAGAAATCTGTTTCGACCATATGAAGCGGTCTTTATCAAAGCAACTATCTGTAAAAGGAAAGACGAAATAAATATTTATTTCGTCTTTCCTTTTACACATAGTGCTTTTGATAAAGACCGCTTCATATCGTCGAAACAGATTTCTGTCAGCAAAAACTATTAACATCTTGTTTTTTTCTACTAACTGTCTACATTCATACACAACACACACACACACACACACACACACACACACACACACACACATTATATATAACATATATATATATACAAATATATATATATATATATATAAATATATATATATATATATAAACATACTTATAATATATATAAATATATATAATAATATATAATATATATAATATATAAAATATAAATATAAATTATAAATATTAATATATATATATAAATAATATAAAATATATAAATATATATATATATATAAATATATATATATATATATAATAATATATATAATATAAATAATATATATAATATATTATATATATAATATATATATAATATATATATATATATATATAATATATATATATATATAAATATATATAAAATATATATATATAAAAATATATATAAATATAATATAAATATATATACTATAAATATATATATATATAAAAAATATATAAATATATATATATATATAATATATATATATATATATATATATATATAAATATATATTATATATATATATATATATATATATATATATATATAATATATATATATATTATATATATATATATAAATATATAAATATATAAATATATATATAATATAATATATAATATATAATATAATATATATATATATATATATAAATATATATATATATATAAATATATTATATATATATATATATATATATATATATATGTATATATATATATATATAATATATATATATATATATATATATATATATATATATATATATACGTGTGTGTGGGAGGGTAGTGGATGATGTGCCGAGGATCTTCCAGGAAGCAATGCAAGATAGGGACGGGTGTTTAGGAAGGGTTATAGAGATCCATGCTTCCGACACTTGATGATAATGATGATGATGAATTGGATGAGTTAGGAGTAATGGCAAATAGTGCTCTCACCCGTCCGATACGCTATCTTGAGCTAATGTCTTCACCAATAAACGTTTTATACAATATGATTTTGTTGATAGGTAGCCAAAATCTGCGACTTGTACTAATTTTTTGTGGTCCCACACGAAAACTTTCTTCTTTTTTTTTTTTTTTTTTTTTTCTTTTTTTTTTCTTTTTTTTTTTTTTACACTCGCACCTGAAATGCATGAAAAGCTAAATTTACTGCGGTAATAGAACACACACACACACACACACACACACACACACACACAGACACACACACATACACAAAAAAAAAAAAAAAAGAAAAAAAAAGATGGCTAGAAATATCAACGAAGAGGCAATGTTTGTTAATGAAAATAGAAATGGAGACTAAGTATAGAAACAAACGTAGATTGTATAAAAAAGATTGAAATGTAAATAGACGAACCTTTTTTTCTCTTGTGGGCGTTATCGTTAATGAATAAGACGATATTGCGAGGAGAGGGGAAAAAAAAAAAAGAAAAGAAAAAAAAAATGGCTGGCAGCCGTTGAATGTTACTAATAAGAAAGACTTTGTTGATGATTACATAAGTTAAATGTACTGTGAGTGAAACTCTTTAACCGAACGGTAACACAGTGGTTAAAAAAGGTTGGTTGGTTGTTTTTTAATGGAATATCAACCCTAGTGGGTTACTGCCAAATCTTGTTTATCTCTCTCCCTCTCCTCCTATCTCCCTCTACTCTCTCTTTCTCTCTCTCTCTCTCTCTCTCTCTCATATATATATGTGTGTGTGTGTGTGTATGTGTGTGCGGTAGAGCGTTCGGCTAGAAACCACAAGGTTTCTAGTTCGATACCAGCCCTCGCCAACTCAGCGTATGAATAGCACAGTGATCTGTGCGGTAAAGTAAGGAGCTGATGGTAGGTGTGGCGCTCCACATCAGACGCAAAAACAATGTCCTTCGTCTAGCGCAAGTGAAAAGGGGATAGACACCTCGCTGATAGGCTGATACCTACTTTAGGCCACCCCGACGACTTTACTTAAAGCTGGTTTGAATTGGGAATTTCTCTCCTCCTAGTCTACGAGGGCCGGTTGAAAAGTTCAAGGGTTAAGATGCCGTAAAAACCAACCAACCAACCAAATAAAACACAAACGACGTGATTGTTTAATCACACTTCTCCAGACAGGAATATATATATATATATATATATATATATATATATATATATATATATATATATATATATATGGGAGAAATAAGAGGAAATTAATCTGACAATATGTGGAGAAAGGTAGACAAACACGGGATATTGTTCAAAATGGATGTTTATTATAGGTATTGTACAACATCTCGTGTTTGTCTACCTTTCTCCACACACACACACACACACACACACACACACACACACACACACACATATATATATATATTATATATATATATATATTTCTCACTGTTTCGATTAGATACGGCATTTGATTCAATTCTTGCGTGTGTGCAACAGGCTTGTCCTTGTCTTTTTTTTTTTTTTTGTCGGCGTAATCTCACCGGATGTGTGACCGGCGGATTAAAACGTTCGGCAAATGCAACATAAGACAGGTCTTGTGCGGTGTTGATTGGCGCCAATACAGCGGACACGTGATTGGTTGATAATTGATTTCTGGAACAAAGCGAATGAAAAAAAAAAAAAAGAAAGAAAGAAAGAAAGAAAAAAAGAAAAAAAGAAAAGAAAGAAAAAAAGAAAGAAAGAAAAATGTTTCTAACGACTTAAACAAACGCTACTATAAGAAAACCTGCGAAGAGAAGATGAATGTCTTGGTGTATCCAGTAAAGATAGAGGCCCATTAAAATAAATTACCCCCCCCGAGCCCCCCTTAAACGCTTAGAAATAAGTCTAAGTCGAATTATACACAGAAAAAAAGCTTAGATTTTAATAAAGCTTTTTATACACCTTGGCAAAGACAATTAGATGGTTGATATAATTGTAAATCCTTTTTTTCTTTTCTTTTCTTTCTTCATTTTTTTCTTTCTTTCTTCTTTCATTCTTTCTTTCTTTCATTTTTTTTTCTTTTTTTTTCTTTTTTCATCTCTTTTTCTTTATCTCTTTTTTCTTTCTTTTCTTTATCTTTTCTTTCTTTCTTCTTCTTTATCTTTCTTTCTCTTTTTTCATCTTTTCTTTCTCTTTCTTTTTCTTTTTCTTTCTCTTTTCTTTTCTTTCTCTTTTATCTTTTCTTCTTCTATCTTTTATCTCTTCTTCTCTTTCTTTTATTCTTTTCTTTTTCTTTCTTTTATCTTTTTCTTTCTCTTTCTTTTATCTCTTTCTTTTCTCTTCTTTTATCTTTTTCTTTCTCTTTCTTTCTCTTTTATCTCTTTCTTTCTTTCTTTCTCTTTCTTTCTCTTTTATCTCTTTCTTTTATCTTTCTCAATCTTTTTTTTAACCAATGGACCCCTTTGATTTCTATTTTACTATGGTGAGCCTCCCTAGCCATTCGATGTATAAAAATCCTATTGTATTTATGATTAAATATATTTTGTTTGTTTGGACCCCCCCCCCCCGCAAATTTTATATTGTCCCCGAGGCGACCATATTGCTAACAGTTGAAAACTACTACATTAGACTGAAAACTACAAATGCTATTCCACCCAATCAATGGGTCTTAAAATACACTGACTGTATCCCCTGCAGAGGGGTAATACCCCTCTCCTCCCAAAGTGGTGTAGATTATCCCTTTATTGCCATTATCCACTCTGACCGAATGTACTACCTGTTAGGATCCAATCTATGGGTAAAATAGATCTGTTAGCGAATAATTTGTATTAGATAGAACACTTGATATTATATAACCACGTGTAAAAAAAGAAAAACTCTTGAGAAATTACTTCACAAAAATGTAAATATATACCTACAATGTACAATGATTATAAGGACGTACATGAGTCATACACTATCTACCTACGTTTCACCCGAATGGTTCTTCACGATAATTCTGACTCTCTCTCTCTCTCTCTCTCTCTCAATATATATATATATATATATATATATATATGTGTGTGTGTGTGTGTGTGTGTGAAGAAAAGGAAGTGAATCCGACGGTATGTAGTATATTAAGAAAGAATGAAAAAACACAGGTTTAAATGAGTATCGCCGTGCGTGTTAATTTAAACCTGTGTTTTTTCATTCTTTCTTAATATACTACGTCGGATTCATTTCCTTTTCTTCACATCTTGTCTTTGAAAAAACACACACGGCGATACTCATTTAAACCCGTGTTTTTTTCATTCTTTCTTAATATAGTATAATATAATATAATATAATATATATATATATATATATATATATATTAGTCAGTTTGAAATTCATTATATTTTACGAGTTCTTAAGAAGGCAACTATAAATTCCACGTTGTAAGCGTTTCAAACTTTTATAAAAGTACGTGCGTTTGGTTGTTATACAAACAAACAATACGCACAGACATTTAGAATCTTATATATATATATATATATATATATATATAATATATATAATATATATATATATAGTATTATTATGTGTACAGAAAGTATAATTACAACATGAACTCCGGCAATTAACTGTAATTAATCAATATCTTGAATAATTCAGTGGATTTAACCCTGAAGATACTTATGGTGAAACCCGAGTAGGTTATTTCTGCACACATTATAATTCTAAATCCGCTCTACTTACGTTATTGAGCACTTTATATTTGTTGTAACGCTGACTTATCCGAGTGACACTTATACCAACCAAAATTGAGACCAACCCAATATTTTTACCGGTAAGTCATTCCCTTTACACACACACACACACACACACACACACACACACACACACACACACCACACACACACACCACATATATATATATATATGAGGAAAAAATGAGTAAAGAAAAGAAATATAGATGGATAAAATGAATTTTATCGATATCACTTTTAATCGATATCACTTACATATGTGTTTCGGTCTGTTTATCAAAATGTATACGGATTTACGTTATTATTATTATTAAAATAATCAGATGGAGTTGAAATGATGATGATAATAATAATAGGAAAAATGCATAAAATGTTCCGTACACAGAGAGATTTGCGACCTTCATCAGAGTAGTATTTTTATTTTTTTGAGTTGGAGACAAGAATAGAATTTCAAATGTATATATATATATATATATATATATATATATATATATATAATATATATTTCAAATATATATAATAAATATATATATATATATATTAATCAGTTTGAATTTTCATTATATTCTACGAGAACTTAAGAAGGCAGCAATAAATTCTATGTTGTAATCAGTGTGTTTTTTTATTTTACAATATTGATGACTAGTTAAAAAAAGAAGAAAAAAATGAAAATCCCTGTCAACGGCTTTAAATCTAATGATTCTTGAGTGTGTCACGAAAGGTCAAGTCTCTTGATTCATTATCAATGCATTGCATTGCCTGCTGAGCACTAACAACGAATCAATTAAGCGCGTTGTACATTGCGGATAGTAGATTTCTTGTCTTTATTTAAAACATTTTTTTCCTTTCTTTCTTTCAGTCATTATTACCAGCGTTCAAATGAAGTTTAGGGAAATAAACACAAAAATTGATTGCTCCCGATTACGACAAGAAGGTTCCCGAGTCCGAAAAGAACGTTCCCGAGTCCGAAAAGAAGGTTGCCGAGTCCGACAAGAAATACCTGAAGAAGACCGGAGAGCACATCGGCCGAAACGTTGTACAGATAACAATGAAGATGAGGAAAATAGTCCGAATAACGCGGATAATACTAATTCTCTAGGGTTTCTCTAAAGCAGAGTTTTTCAACCTTTTTCATCTCACGGTGCAGTTAGCTGGGCAATAAATTGATCGAGGTACACCATTATATATATATATATACAACGTATTATATCATCATCATCATCATCATCATCCTGTCGTGCTGTCAGCACGGATATTCATGACAATCTCTCGCCATCCCTCCCTATCACTCATTGCCCCTAGGAGAGCCTCTGCGCAGTATCCAGCATCCGCGCAGAGTTGATCTGTGTACGTCTTTGCTGGGCGACCTATTCTGGCGTGCACATGTGATGGCTTCCACAGGAGAACGTCACTTGTGAGTTCATCCTTGCTTCTCCAGCAGTGTCCAGCGTGTCTTAGCGTCACACTCTGCACGAATAGGGTGTCACACAAGGTCAATTTTTTTAAGCGGAATTTGTTTGAAATCCGAGTTTCCTTCTCCTAAATCAGTTGCCATATCAAGATTAAGAGAACAGTATTCCCAATATTTACTCATAGCTGGGGGGGGGGGGAGAATAGTCGATAGGTTGCTAACTATTATACCACGATTGGACGCCCATTTAGGCGGATGCTCTACCGACTGAGATAAACCGACCAAGCTCCAAAAATTTCGGCTCATTACCCTAACCACCGAGAAGCTTTGCTTTGCAAACAAGAACAAGACAAACAGTGTCCATATGAAACCCATTTGCCTCACCAAATTACGTTTCCATTGCACACATCACAGGATACGATCCAATGGTCTAATAATTAAGCGATAACAAAGATACACTAAGTATGAAAAGATGATATCCATATGAGATTAAAAAAATTACATCCATGTGTCGCAAAATATAATGAATATATACGTATTCACATGTTTATGTTTATAATGCATTTTCTTGTATTTGTTGTTCAAATGAATATCGACTTCTATTTTTAATGTTTATGTTGTGTTTAAACTGTTTTCCTTGTATTTAAGACATCTGAAATTCTTAAGAAACATTTCTGCCCTCATTACGTACTACACTGTCATGGTACGTATTCATTTTTGAAAAACAAGGTATACTGTTGCTCATCGGATATATATATATATATAATATATATATATATTATGGAGTAAATATGGAAAATAATCCGACAATATAAAGAAAATTTTGAAAAAAACAAGTGTTCCAAAATGGAATGAATTTAATTATCGATTTTAAACATTTCGGTTACATTGAACACTTGTTTTTTCAAAATTTTCTTTATATATATATATATATATTATTATATATATATATATATATATTATATATTATATAATATAACAAAGATACACTAAGTATGAAAAGATGATATCCAGAAGAGGTAAAATACAACCCCCCCAAAAAAAATTACATCCATGTGTCGCAAAATATAATGAATATATACGTATTATCTGCGTTATTCAGACTATTATCCTTATCTTCATTGTTATCTGTACAACGTTTCGGCCGATGTGCCCCCGGCCTTCTTCAGGTATTTCTAGTCGGACTCGGGAACCTTCATTTCGGACTCGGGTACCTTCTTTTCGGACTCGGGAACTTTCTTGTCGTAATCGGGAGCCATCACGGAACTTTGAACCTAACCCTTTATTCAATCCACGGGGGTATCCTGTTCTCATTCCGCTAACCATAGCTGAGGTATGGGCGTTAAGCTATGTTAATTACTATTCTATGTTACTGCTGCCCTTGATCAGGATTGAACCTGCAATTTAGAGATAACTGTCTCTTAGAACTGTCTTAACCTAACTACCTTATCCACTAGGCCTTGTGTCCAATTGCCTCATCTCAACATTCAGAGAAATAGAATATATACGTATTCACATGTTAATGTTTATAACGTATTTCCTTGTTTTTGTTGTTCAAATGAATATCGACTTCTATTTTTAATGTTTATGTTGTGTTTAAACTTTTTACCTATGTATTTAAGACATCTGAAATTCTTAAGAAACATTTCTATCCTCATTACGTACTACACTGTCATGGTACGTATTTATTTTTGAAAAACAAGGTATACTGTTTCTCATCGGATATATATATATATATATATATATATATATATATATATATATATATGTTGTAGATTTTGCGTCTCCGTATGCTTCTAGTGCGTATATATATTTGAGATGTATTTTTGTATCGGTATCCGTTGTTGGAAATACATATACCAGGTTTGGGAATAGGTGTGAAGCATTAACGTACTATATTATGCTAATGTTGTTACCATAATACGTTAGTCAAGGAATAAATATCAGAAAACTCTGTAGTTTTTTTTAGTTTCTTTTATTTAGACGTAGTGTTAAATTTTTAGAAGGGATAGTGACTTCCCTTCTTCCTGACCGTGCTTCACACCTATGCCCAAACCTGGTATATGTATTTCCAACAACAGATACAGGTACAAATATATATATATATATATATATATATATTGATAATATACTTTGCTATATTCATAAATTAGGAGTACTCGTATTAGTGGTCGAGTATATAGTTAGGGGCCGGTTTAGCTCAGTCGGTAAAGTGTTCGGCTAGGAATCTCAAGGTTCTTGGTTCGATACTGGTCCCCACCAACTCAGCGTATGTGTAGCAGAGGGATCTGTGCGGTAAAGTAAGGAGCTGATGGTAGGCGTGGCGCTCCACCTCAGATGCCCAAATAATCTCCTTGGTCTAGCGCTAGTGAAAAGGGGATAGACTCCCTCGCTGTCTGGCTGATACCGACATTAGGCCGCCCCGACGACTTTACTTTTTTTATATAGTATATATACATGATGAACGCATATGCAGGAAACTGACAGTTACAAAGCGACGTTGACTTATGTCTACGCTACTCTAACTTATATATATATATATATATATATATGGTTATTAATTAATACAAGTCAGAGTGGTGTACAAACTACAATTTTACATTGTGACCTCGAGTTATATGTATATATATATATATATAATATATATATATATATATATATATATATATAATGTATATTTATTTGTACTAATGAATGTGCTTCCTGTTTGTCAGTGCCACTTTCACACTGAATGACAAGGCATGTTGATGCAGTTTTAGGCGCGAAGACTCACAAGTCTTCCACTTGTGACATACGCTAAGTTGACATCAGAGGTCATTTGAGGTCAACTGAGATCAAACAACAAAAATATCCGGTTGCAAAACATTGGAAAGAAATAGTTTGTTTATACAATTCTTTCATCGTTCATTCTTCCTACGAATGACGCAATCTTTAAATTAATGAAATAGATCACTAATTAGGACTGAGTCTATTCTAGTAGTGACCCCCCCCCCCCAAGTGGAATTTAGCAGGTTTGAAATCAGAGTTTTTCTTCTCCTAGACTGGTTGCCTAACCAAGGTTAAAGAACCAGTTACCACCTGAGAATAAACAATACAATAGAAATAATCTAGAAATACTTTGGGTTCTAGGATATTTTTCTTTCATACTTAATGTTATATTGAAAATTTCAATGATTAAAAAACATGGTATTCAGCAAGAATTTGAGGTGAACAGGTTGGGTAAATATGTACTCATAGTCATCACTATTGGCTAAGCATTTTTGCTAGTGTAGGATGATGATGAATGACCCATCAAGGGTTGACATGCCTTAAAACTTAACCAACCAACCAACCAACCAACTACGAAAAATCAATCAAGTATCGTTCGAGGGTAATTCTAAAGGTAAGGTCTCCAAAATATTTAGAAATCACAGAAACGTTTATTGCCTATTGTCAATGATGTTTACATCATTCTAAAGTTTAGCCATGCGTCAATTTTTCTGCATCATCGCCATTTCGGTCGATACATTCTTGTAGGCACTGAGGCAGTTTTTATACGCCTGTTCATACCAACTCGCAACCATGTCGTTGAGGAAGCGTTGAACTTCGCCGTTGTTCCAACCTCCTTACACCACATTCGGGCGTTTTTGACATCCATCCACGACTCGCCATACGCTTCTGTTCACCGGCGATGAATTTCAATCGATTTAATATCTTTTTTCGTTCTAGAACCGAATAACTGCGTGGACTTCACCCTTAGTAGTAGCATGAATCACTACTAACCCATAGTATATATTTACCCAACCCGTACACACGAACAGGATGCGACACAAGGTCATTTTAAATGAATTTCCCTAGACCTGTTGCCATACCAAGGTTGAAGAACCTAGCATGTCCTACTATTTACCCATGGTTTCATTCATACCTTTCCCTAGGGAAATAGCGCTATGTGAAATGTAAACAGCGTCG
Source organism: Doryteuthis pealeii (assembly GCA_023376005.1). Lineage (NCBI taxonomy): Eukaryota > Metazoa > Mollusca > Cephalopoda > Myopsida > Loliginidae > Doryteuthis > Doryteuthis pealeii. Next base: position 120,037,762 of record CM042147.1, on the reverse strand, counting down.
TCCAGGATTTGAACTCGGTTCATAGTGCCCATTTCCTACATTGATAACCATTACTCCTTGAACGATTACACTTCGTATGAACTATTGGTCAACATTATAGAATGATTTATTCAAATGAAATTATAAATAGTACTTGCCACAGGATATTGAAATTTATAGAAATCATTGCTCTAAGTGTATACTTCATGACCGAAAAAGATTTTTTAAGTGCTTATGAAAAAAGTTATGCAAGAAAAATATTTAGTCTGTCTGTCTGTCTGTCTGTCTGTCTGTCTCTCTCTCTCTCTATATATATATATAGAGAGAGAGAGAGAGAGAGACAGACAGACAGACATATTTATTTACACACACACACACACCACACACACACACACACACACACACACACATATATATTATATATATATATATATATAAAGTGTTGTTATGGGTCCAACGGAGAAAATTAAATATTCTATAAAAAAGAAGGTCCGCAAAATGGGATTATGTTTTTCGAAAAAGAATTTTAAGATAAAAAATTTTTTTTTTTTCTAAAAACATAATCCATTTTGCGGAACTTCTTTTTTATAATATATTATATATATATATATATATATATATTATATATATATATATATATATATATATATATATATATCATCAGAAGAGAAAGTGTGCAAACCGTTTCGGGGCCAATATATAATATATATATATATATATATATATATATATATATATATATATAAGGTGCCTCAGCTAGGCACTGTGGGAGAAGCAAAGATGAACTCAGAAGTGACGTTCTTCTGTGGAAGCCATCGCATGGGCACACCAGAGTAGGTTACTCAGCAAAGACGTACAAAGATGCGGATATTTTATACTGCGCAGAGGATCTCCCAGTGGCAATGAATGATAGAGATGGTTGGCGAGAGATTGTCATGGATATCCGTGCTCCCAACATGACAGGATGATGATGATGATGATACATACAATGTGTGTTAAAGAAGTATCGAGATTTTTTGTACTTTTTGACGGACATTGTATTCTGAAAAAAAAAACAATAAAAAACGTTCCATTCATTCTTCATTTCTATCTTGGTAAATACAGCTTTAAACCTGGTACTTTTTGACACACCTTGTATTCTGAAAAAAATTAACGTTTCATTCTTCATTTCTATCTTGGTAAATACAGCTTCAATCTCGATACTTTTTTGACACACCTTGCATATATATATATGCCCAACCCATTCCCCACGAGCAAAATGTGACAGAAGGTCAACTTTTTAAACGGAGTACTGCAGATTTAAATTCAGCGTTTACCTTACTAAGGCTAAAAGACCCACTCTGTCCTGCTATTTACTCATAGCTGGAGGTAGAAGAGATGAATTTACAAAGTGCATTAGCACGAAATGAAAGGCAATATATATATATATATATATATATATATATATATATATATATATATATATATATATATATATATATATCAGAGTAAGGTGGAGGTCTGCTGTAATGCAGTAGTTATCAAACTAGGCTCTCAGGCGATTGACTAACGCCATGCGTTTAATCCTACCAAAACACTCACTAAACAAACTAAGTGCACACTAGCACATATAGAAAATATCATTAGATTCCACCAACAAATACATTCAAGAAAATAGTCTAACGACTGACCTTGTTTATATACATACATATATATATATATATATATATATTATATATATATATATATATATATAATTAGGGCTTTAAAAAGATTTTTGTTATATATATAATTATTTAATATATAATATATAATATATATAAATATATATATATATATATATATATATGCTAAAGTATATATATATTATATATATATATATTATATATATATGCTAAAGTAGCACTTTAGTCCTCAAGACGAGAAGAGAGACGGCCAAAAACACTTGACACTTTTCTTATAATTTGTTATAATTTTTGCAAGTGTGAAAAAAATTCGCACACACACACACACACACACACACACACATATATATATATATATATATATATATATATATATATATTATATAATGTGGATGCTATATTTATGAGTAAACTGTCCAATATCATAGAGTAATTATATCAGAAGCTTGCAGAGCACAAAAACTCTCAGTAACCACGCGCCGTTGACTCCATATCCATGCTACCTTAATATATATATATATATATATATATATATATATATATATATATGTGTGTGTGTGTGTGTGTGTGTGTGTGTTTGTTTGTGTGACGCACCAAACGAACGAGACGCAATGAACAAACGTGACATACGCTTTTGGGAAAAAACAATATTTCCAGTTTATATTCATAATATTCTCTGTTTCTCTCTTAATGAATCTAGTTTAAAACATTCATATCTTAAAACGGTCACAATTATCATTATGCTCTGATGAAGATTTTTTTCCGAAATCGAAATATTGGCAATATTAACAATGGAAAAGTTGTACAAATAAATTCAATTTAACAATATATGTGTTTTTCATATCATTTTATCTGTACATATACCGTCGGATTCATGTCCGTACTCTTAAGTAATATATATATATATATATATATATATATATATATATATATATATATTATATATATATATACACGTTCATATCAAAGGCGTCGAAGAACTTTTGAATGACTCATTCAAACAATTCATAATAGATAAATAATTCAACTTCTTTGAAGCCTTGCTTGATCAACAGTCAAACTATTCAAGATGATTTCCAAGATTGAGTCATTGCTATGCTTGGATAAACAGGGAACACTTCAGGAAGCCCGGATGATACAGCAACCAAAACATTATGTTGTTGTGTCAGTAAAATGGTAGTTCCTGTATATAGAGTGTGTGAGGGAGAGGCTCTCTGTGATTGGATATACCAATCACGAGATGAGCCCAGACGTTTAGGTGCCAAATCCAAAATACAGTCAGACAGATTCCACCAGCGGTTCCACGAGGCAGCGATATTAAGGGCTCCAAGAAACCACCCTAAGATACCAGATATCCAACGCGCCGGTAAGTCCCTTAAACTCAACTTTATATACAGGAAATACTTTATATTGTTATTCATTGTTTCATGTGCTGGTTAATAAATTATTTAGAATTAAACGAATTGTTGTTGTTAGCCTTAGAATTAATTGCTATACTAACACAATAATGTTTTTACATACCACAATCAAGATGAAGACAACTGTCCGAAAAATAAAAATTATACACATCACGCCTCATCTAAAAAAATTCAAAGAAATATGGGTGACATTTTATATGGTAGATAAGTCATGTAATTTTCTGTAAACATTTCATAATCCTTGACAGATGTATAATCAAGCCTACTCGCCGATATTAATAGTTTATTGTTTTACATATGAACGTAGACAATAGGAACATATTCATTTATTTAAGTTTTTTTTGTCTTCTTTTAATTGTCTGTCATAAGAAAAAGAGAGTTTGTCGAAGGATACTAAACATAACAGCCCACTGCTGACTTATATGGTTTCAAAGTTTTTTTTATGGTGGCATGTAGTGTAATGGTTAGAATCGTAGGAAATGGACCCGTCGACCCGAGTTCAATTCCTGGACGAAACTTTTTGCATTTTACATGGCGCTAATACACTTGAGAAAGGTATGAATCCAATTCTCCATCCACCTATGGGTAAATAGCAAGGTAGACTGAACTCTTTAACCATGGCTAGGTAACCAGTCAAGGAGAAGGAAAACGCTGAATTCAAACCTGTTAAACTCCGCTTAAGAAGACCTTGTGTCTCATCCTGCTTGTGTAGAGGGGTTGGTAAATATATATGTGTATAGATGTATCACACAGATGAACTGACCGAAACACATGTGTAAGTGATATTGATTAAATTCATCTTTTATTATCCATTCTATTCTTTCTTTTCTTTATTCATTCTTCCTCGGATTCATTTCCAATTTCCATTTTTACATATGTGTATATATATATATATATATGGTTTCAAGTAACTGATAATAATACACAGAGAAAATAATTAGCTTCAAGTAATTGTTCTTAATATAAATGATTTGCGCACAGCTATATGGTATCAAATATTTATATCTAATAGGAATCCCATTAGATCTATTTGACAGATAGATGGGACCCTAACAGGTACTATCTTTCCGGATCAGCGTGGACCTGGGAGTAATGGCGATGAAGGTGTATTCCACTCTCCCCAGAACTCCAGAATTCGAACCTCACCACTAAGTTCAGTTTAACGTAATATCCAAGACACTAAGATCCTCAACCACTGCCTTCTAGCTCATATATACTAAAAAGGTTTGGAGGGTTGCTATAAGGGCAATAGGGTCGGGACAATTATATAGGTGCTAGAGCATGACCAGTCGATTGATTGGGGGGGGGGGCTTCTCTGTCTAGCCCAAGTAATGACCTAAGTGCTGTATTGCTACTACTCAGCCACATGGAATCCGCCCTTAAGCATCAGGAAGTTTAGAGTCTTACTGTTATGTTTTTTTTTTTTACATACAGATAAAATACGGAACACTGAATGAAAATGCAAGACCACGTTGTTGGAAATTTACAAGTTTTTATTTAACACAGGATAGAGAATGCTTTTACCCTAAAAGTGACTTAACTAGCTCCACCGTGCTGTGCATGTGCGTCCTGACCATTCCAATCCCAATCCAAAAGTGCCATGGCGGAAACTCCACTTCCTGGTTCTCATCAGCCCCCTACTGATCAAGGGGAGTAACTATTTTCGTTAGGTCTAAACCTAACATTTACCCAGAACACCACATGTGCCCTCTGTAGGGATACAGATCTCCAGAACTGGAGCATCGCCACAGGCTTCAGTTTAGTGTCATACCCAGGATACCATATTTTTTTTTCTTAGAGTGGGTGTCATACACCTCTGCCCACATCTATAAAGCGGGGAAAATACAGAAGACAGGTGTGAGACTGTGGGCCGCCCACACAAGCAGAAGTTTATTTTCAGATATAATGTCATCCGCCTGTGCAGCACAAGATCTACAAATCTCGCGTAGGTTTGCTGGTTATTCACGTGGACACACCTCCCAAATGATTAGTTTAGATTAACGACTGTCGTCGACAAAAAAGACGTAAATATTTACACAAGGGCATAAAACTAACAACGGTATATTTTGTTACGGATATAATAAAGGGAGAAAGAAAGAAAGAAAGAAATGAGAACCGGACATATATTGAGTGAATCACGCCTAGTGATGATGTTGAAGGTAGAATAGAAAAATAAAAATGAACGACAGAATTGTATTATGTAAATATATATATGCGCGTAAATAACAAAAAAAAAATCAAAAATTTATATGAATACTTAAACAGACAAAGCCACGTACCGAATCTAATACATAGATACACACAAATCTTATACTACAATCGCACATGAATTTACACACACACACACACACACACACACACGAGAGAGAGAGAGAGAGAGAGAGAGAGAGAAGAGAGAGAGAGAGAGAGAGAGAGAGAGAGAGAGAGAGAGAGGGCGGGGGAGAAGAAATATAAACACACGCATAAGCTCTCAGACACGCTCAAACACATACAGCTACGAATGCAAATAGCTAGCCACACAGCTGCACACACACACACACACACACACACACACACACACACACACGCACACACACACACACACACACACGCACACACAACCTTCAACATACAACAGCACTTCCACACATGACAATACAAACCCCGACCCACCAACACCAAAAACACCAGATACACCCCAACACATATGCATATATATATATATACGTATGCACACACATATATGTATAAACATGCATACACATATATATGTATGTATGTATATATATACATATATATACATACATATATATAAGTATGTATATACATACATATTTATACATATTTATATACATATATCTATATAAACATACACACAGATATATATATATATATATATATATATATATATATAAAGAATTTGTGTTTGCTAGAGCCGTGTTCGACAAACTCAACCTGCAGGAAATTGCTAAGATGGTGAATTTGTTACTTACGAAATACCTCATTAAGTTCTCTTGTGCCAGACTTACTTTAACATGGGTAAATATCTATACGTACACATTAAGACAAAAATCGGCAGCCGGCGGTTTTGGATAAAAAAAAATATTCTCGCCTATGAAAAACTGTCTGTAAACAGGCGCTGTTGACACCATGTTCACGCTACCTTATTATATATATATATATATATATATATATATATATATATATATATACTAGCAGCGGCTACCCGGCGAAGCCCAGGTAGAGGAGAAATTTATTCACTAAAACTAAACTTCACTGCTGATATCGTTATAACAAAAAGAACATTTTTTTATTATCAGCAGGAGCTGGTATACGGACAGTTCTTCAAATTGTGTGATTTTTGCTTAATTGATTAATTATATCTCTTAATTAGTAAACATTTCTGAGTTAGAAGAATATCAAGGTGTATGCAAGATTTCGAATCTGAGTGACCACCCGTTTTAGAGTTATACGTCGACACGTACATACGAAACTCCTTATATATATATATATATATATATATATATATATATTATAATTCTGACTGACTCGGATGTACGACTTATACGATGTTGTTTTATATCCTCTGTTTATTTACTGAGGCTGTGAAAATATGTGGAATAATGGAGATTCGTGAATCTTTTTTTTATATTGAAGTAAAAGTCAACTCTTATCTTTGCGTGTTTTTTTTGTTTGTTTTTTTTTTCTTCACTCAGTCCACACTACAGCTTATAACGCTCAAAAGTGGTCGAATCCAAAAAACAAAACAAAGTTTTTTTAAATTTTTTTATTTGGGTTTTCAGAACACCGAACCCCCAACTCCTGTCTGCGTGAGTGGCATAGCTCGACCAGCCACTGGAACACTTAGATGACCGATTCGGTCTGGTGATTTCTGCAACTTTTGGTTAATCGCAGTTTTCAGCCCAGAGTGACAGATACATTGTTATTCATTTCTTATTACTTATTTTTGCACCAAAGATATTGAAGTTTGTTAACCCATCTATTTTTCGGCTTGGTTCTTTGTTTAATGGAAAATCAATCTTTGTGGGTTATTAAATGCCAAATCCACCCACTTCTATTTTGGTTATTGGTTTTAGAATATAAGCATTCGCACCCCACGATGACCCAGGCAAATATATAGATATGGATATAGTAAGACTGACAATTAAAAAGGCCGTAAATACCATGGGTATCGTAGTTATGGACCATTTCCACTCGTGGGTATCTAGGGCCCACGAGCTTCTTCAGACCAGCATATCTTAAAATGAATTTTGCCATGTGCCTGTCTAAATAAAAGATATACGTGGTCTGAAGAAGCTCGTGGGCCCTAGATACTCACGAGTGGAAATGGTCCATAACCACGATACCCATGGTATTTAAGGCCTTTGTATTCACAAATAACTTTGCTCTGTTTACAATAATTAAACATTGAGCTCTCATACGGAACCTGAACTCTACAACAAACTACTGGTAGAGAATAAGACCAGCCTAGAATCACCTTGTACCAAGAAACTTGGTATCACACCAAAGTATATATATATATATATATATATATATATATATATATATATATATATATATATATATTTATTTATTTATCTATCCAAAAAGCGCCCACATGTTGACTCTACCTAATTGTTTTTAAAAGCAAATTAATTCTTCCTTGAGGTTACACAACGGAAAACGCAAAATATAATTCTATACATGAATCGGCATCAAAGCAAATTAGACAAAAGTAATAACTTAAAGTGTTTAGCTGTGACGCACCTACCGAAATTCTGAGAAAAAAGTAGTTAAAAGACAATGATTGGTTGGCTTTGCAAGGTTTTCTTCCGGGTGTGTCTTTATATCCACTCCACTTATATATGATATAGAATGTGACCCCCCTCTCTCTCTCTCTCTATATATATATATATATATATATATATATATATATATATATATATATGATATTTTTTGAAGGCAAAATAATGCAAATTTATGTTGAAAAACATATTTATTTAAATTTTCTTTTTTTAATTTTTTTTTCTCTTAATATTTTCGGAGTAAAATCCATCTTCAGAGAGTTCTTCAGAGAGTTGAAAAGTTTCCATCTGTGTTTTTTAAAAATCAACTGTGGTCTTATTCCGTTGAATTTGATGGAGATTTAAAAGTTCGGCAGAGATCGTCAAATACCGTTAAGTCCCGTGTAGCTGTTGCGTTTTGTGGGAAGTTTTGAAATCATTTAAGATATATATATTTAAAAAAAATTTTTTTTTTAATACTATAAAAACAATAATAATAATATATATATATAAAAGAAGGTCCGCAAAATGTATTATGTTCTCAGAAAGATTTTTTTATATTCTTTTTATCTTATATTTTGTAAGATAAAAAGAATAAAAAAATAAATAAAAAAATCTTTCTGAGAACATAATACATTTTGCGGACCTTTTTTTTTTATATAAAATATTGAATTTTCTCCCGTTGGAACCAGAACAACATTATATATATATATATATAATATACAAACCTTATCGGTAAACCCTTGCGATAAAAAAAAACCCCGGCAAATGATATATATATATATATATATATATATATATATATATATATATAAAGTTAAACCCAATGAAAACAAATTCTCCCATGTCTCTGTCTTTCTACTCTCCCAGAGAAACTAACATATATAACGAGGAGGTAATCAAGATATACACAGAGGGGAAGAATTTGATAGGCAGAATGTATACATTCAAACAATGATTTCTAATGATTTTCTTGATATCGAGAATAAGTTATAGAAAAATCCGAAAGATTTGTTCCAAGTACTTTCGGTTCTACTTTGAATCATTATCAAGGATATTTTAAAGAGGTTATCATTGTTTGTAGCAAGTGCGCTAACATGACGCTAAATAACGCTAGCATCTTTGTTGTTGGGGGGGGGGTTATTAATTCATCTCGCAAATCAAGAAAATCATTAGAAAGATTGAAAAGAAAAAAAAATACAAAATGATATATGCACAGACTTTGACATTCAGATATTCTGTGAGGAGACTGGCACTGTCATACCTCGTAACCTACATATTTTGGCGCCTTTTTCTTGGAATACATTTCTCTATAAACAATCCGAAACATAGATCAGTAGATATAAATCTATAATATATATAAGGACAGCGAAGACAAAGTCAACGGCACTTGGTAACTGATAGTTTTTCGCCTATGATATTTGATTTGAAAATTGCATAGGCGAGAAACTGACAGTTATCAAGCTCGGCTAGTAGATAAAGGAGTTAGGTTAAAACAGTTCTAAGTGACAGTTATCTCTAGACTGCAGGTTCAATCCTCGTCAGGGGCAACAGTAACATAGAATAATAATTAACACCTATACCCCAGCTATGGTTAGCGGAATGAGAACAGGATACCCCCGTGGACTGAATAAAGGGTTAGGTTAAAATTTCTGTGATGGCTCCCGATTACGACAAGAAGGTTCCCGAGTTCGAATTAAAGGTTCCCAAGTTCGAGAAAGTTCCCGAGTCCGTCAAGAAATAGCTGAAGAAGACCAGAGGGCACATCGGCCGAAACGTTGTACAGATAACAATGAAGATAATCCAAATAATACTAATCTCGTCCAGGATTTGAACTCGGATCGACGAATACATTTCCTACGACTCTAACCATTATACCACGCACTTCCAAAATAGGATTGGAACAATCATATAGGTTCTAGGGCTTGACGTGACCAGCCCATTGATCGGAGGGGACCTTTCCGACTGCTTGTCTAGCCCAATTAGGGGCCAAAGTAGAGTTGCATGTCAACAACTTTTCTCTTAAAAAATATGCCTTTTTATAATAGGTTACGAGATGTCATTAGAAAAGAAAAAAAAAAGATTATTCAATAAGAATAAAAATATTTAAAAAAAAGAAAGAAAAATAATGATATACCCGGGTTAAGGGATATATTCTGAAGTTGTATTGGGTATATTATCGCAGTAGTAATTGGTACATCGAATAGCAATCCGTCTCCGAGCAGTCGGGGTGTCGTCTAGCGAGTAAGTTAGCTTGTAGGCATTAGGTTTATTTTCCCAGTACCCCACGCGTACCGAGTCAGGCACGAAGGCCCTATTTATGTGGGACCACCCACAAGCCGAGACTCATGGGTGGTGGGTAGAAAAATTGCGTCGATCCCGTCGGCATTCCCCCTCAAGGGGGGGGGGCACCAGGCGCTGGGCAATAAACCCAGCCCTGTCCCTTTAAATCAAGGGGGCAGGTATTGCCTGGAGGGATGGCCCTCTGGGATCGACGCTAATAATTTACCATCTCACCGGTCCAGTGGCCGAAGCGCACTGGACCCCCGTCCCGAAGGACGCGTTGTAGGCATAAGGTAGAGGACCAACACAGTGTCGACTATTTATACATGACACTGTCCAATCAGATTATAGTGAGGGGGTACCAAGGTATTTACATATTCATTATATCAAATAATAAGAATTAGAATTAAATTACAATTTTGATTCTTATCCATGATAACAGTTTTTTAATGAATGAAATTAAAATCAAATTATTGTTAACAAAAAATTCCACTTGGACTAAATATATCCGGATCTTCATTTATTAACTCAGTTTCAGTATTGCCATGTATTTGGTTGTGTGGGTGTTATTATAGGATTCAATATTCCATCTATAATAACTTTTCTGTATTTTGAAAAATAATTAATCCTGAAATTGAAAACATCTTAAAAATGAAGCCCTCTCATCATGGTATCCCCTGAGTCCAAGAAAAATGTTTAAAATTTCAATTAACTTATTTGGACGTGAATAGAAATTGAAATTTGGTTACAATAAGTGAATCATGTAAAATGTTTGAGAAGTTTTAATTTCAAGGGATGCATCAAGTAAAAGTTTGGGGAAACCCTGGTTTAACACAAATACAAGGTTACTTTTCGGCACTCATATGACTATTTAAAACGTTTTTGGAGACAAACTTCGGTTAATATAGGCACATAGTGAAAGATCTGGAGTCTGAGTGAACCAAGTCAAAATTTGAAAAATTCCCTTAACTTCGTATTATTTGGATTATTCGGGCTATTGTCTTCATCTTCATTGTTATCTGTACAACGTTTCGGCCTATGTGGCATCCGGTCTTCTTCAGTATTTTTTGTCGGACTCGGGAACCTTCTATTCGAACTCTCGTAAACCTTCTGTCGTAATCGAACTTTCTTGTCGTAATCGGAGCCATCACAGACATTTAAACCTAACCCTTTATTCAGTCCACGGGGGTTATCCTGTTCTCATTCCGCTAACCATAGCGGGTATCGGTGTTTAATTATTATTCTATGTTTGCTGTTGCCCTGTCCAGGATTGAACCTGCAGTCTAGAGATAACTGTCACTTAGAACTGTCTTAACCTAACTCCTTTATGTCGTAATCGGGAACCTTCTTGTCGTAACCGGGAGCCATCACAGAACTTTGAACCTCATCCTTTATTCAGTCCAGATAACAATGAAGATGAGGACAATAGTCCAAATAATCCAAATAATACTAATCATCAAGCCTCACCTAAGAAATAGTCCCGTTTGATTTTAGATAATCTGTACATAGTTTTGAGCTGTGTTCTTATTATGATCTTGTTTTTAAGACAATATTTTATTCAAATAATACGGCAATCGGAAATTGTCTTGCAATACCACCTCCCCAAAACCACTAACCATTACAGCAGCACCACCACCATGGATAAAAGTTGAAACAATGCAATTTTCATTCATTCGTTCGTCTGATAAACACTCGTTTACTTCCAAAAAGCTTTAATTTTGACTCATCAGTTCATTGTATCTTTTTTTTTCAATCTTCCATATGCTGTTGTGTTCAGTGCAGTATTTTGTAACTCATTTTTAATAAAGAGAGTTTTCTTTGCTGGTACACAGCGTTTAAGCTCTAAGCAGAATGAAGTCGTCTCATACGCAACGAGGATCGACGTATTGTTTGTTTGTTGATACACATGATTTTCTTCATACTGATTAAACTAATCTTTAGTTTGTGCCTCAGTAGCCATTTGGGTTTGGTCTTTTTTAACTCGAAAATACCATTTAAAAAACTGGGTTAAATCCTACTTAGCGGACATAAATTCCACCACCGTATGTCACCCTGCCAAAAAAAAAAAAAATTTTAAATTTATTTATTTATTTTTTAAATTGTTCTTGTGCTTTGTTTTTTTTCTAGAAAATTAAGGAAAAAATTTAATTAAAATTTTTTTTTCTTATTTTTATGATGGTTTCTGGATTTATCTTACACTAAATTCAAACATTTGGAATTAGGAATTTTTAAAAAAAAATAAATGAGTAAATGTTGAAATAATCAGGGAATTAACCGAATTTAATGAAAATTTTCAGTGTTGATATATTAATGAATAAAAGATAAATGCATCAGTGATTTTATTTAAAACTTTTACATTTTTTCAGGTCAATTACTTTGAACCACGTACGTTTGTGAATCTGTGTTACGCCTCAAAGATACGTGATTCAAAGTTTAACTGATCTGAAAAAAATGTAAAGATTTTCAAAAAAATAACTGGTGCATTATATTGTTTATTCATTAATTATATCTCAATACTGAAAATTTCATTAAATTCGGTTAATTCCTTTTGATTTTTAGTATTTTTTTTCTTTCTGTGACATACGAATTTAGGTCTGTTAAGTAGGATTAACAAAAACATCTTTTTAATAACAGTTTAACTTATATTTCAAATAATGCGCAAGTACATTTCATCGCTGCATTTTTGTTCGTTTAATAGGATTTACCCTAAACTTACATATAAAATTTTTTAATTATTGGTTGGTTTTAAGAGGCTAAGTGGCAACAACCTACCCACCATAGATATTTCATACCTTTCCCAAGGGTATTAGTCAGGAAGTAAACGTAATAACGTAAAGATATATATAGCCTTCTTTTTAACCGATATCGTTATGGAAGCGGACATCAAAATTGTCTCTGTTACAATAACAACAGTGAAAACATGGAGAGCCATCTGAAAAGTACGTAAAACATTAACATATCTTTCGGGTCGTTTAATGCCGATCAAATCATTTTTGACAAACAAAAGACTCAGGTTGCTTACAGTACTTACTAATTGCTTAAGTAATCACCCAAGTACTGAATGGATCATCGCTGCTTAACTTCTATGATCTAGCGGAACCTATGCTTTCAGCTTGACTTGACTGTGATCCATTTCTGTTGTCACATGACAGGGAAGTTTCCATTCGCTTATCACATCAATAAAATCGCCACCCAATCTTGACCATGACATTCAACACTATTCTTAGACCCTTACTTGGGCCTAGACGGGCGCGTCAGAGAGGCCCCCTCCAATCAATCGGCTGGTCCCACGTCACGCTCTTAGCACCTAATGTATGTCCCAACCCTATTCCCTTATAGCAATACCCAACCCTTTTTATCATATTTTGTGTTAGAAGCGGTGGCTGAGGTCTTCATGTCCTGGAATGACGTTAAACTCTATCTGATTGTGAGGTTCCAGTTCTGATGTCGGGGAGTGGAGCACTCCTGATCATTATTGCTCCCTGGTCACTCTAACCCGAGTGGTAGTACATGTTAGGGTTCCCATCATGGGTTAAATAGTAAAATGAATTTTATAAAGAATTGCGTAATCTATTAAGAATTAATTTATTTCAAAACTTTGTCGCATTAAATGACCCACCGAGTTGATATGCCGTGAAAAACAAACTAAATCAACAAACCAATGTCTTGATGGGGATGGATGATTTTCCCATTTTGGACCATATGACCTATAGGCACCCCTTTTTGATCTCGATTAAGAAAGACATGTTTTTCATTTACACCATCAATATCCGGTTGTTTTTAACAGATGATTTTTAGATTAAAAAAAAATTAATAAACCCTAACCCTAAACTAAACCCTTACCCTAACTCCTAACAAACAAAGAAGTAATATGTCCACATGCTTTATTATAAATAACAAACTATTCATACTCCGTGAACATCCTTATACTATCATCACTGATTCAAAATTGGGGACCAATGTACTTTGTTGTTAGGAGTTAGGGTAAGGGTTTAGTTAGGTTAGGGTTATAATTTTTTACTAATCATGGTAACACCGGGTATTGATGGTGTAAATGGAAACTGCCTCTATCGAGATCAAAAAGGGGGTGCATAGGTCATTATGTCCAAATGGAAAATCATCCATCCCCATCAAGACATTGGGTTTGGTTTGATTTAGTTTGTTTTCACGGATATCAACTTCGGTGGGTCATTTAATGCCGACAAAGTTTTGAACATACAATTAATTCTTAATAGATTAGCAATTCTTTATTAAATTCATTTTACTATTTAACCAATAGATGGAACCTAAACATGTACTACCACTCGGGTTTAGAGTGAACCAGGGAGCAAAATGATGCAGGATGCTCCACATTCCCCAGACATCAGGAACTGGAAACCTCACAAATCAGATAGAGTTAACGTCATTCCCAGGACATGAAAGACCCTCAGCCACCGCCTTCTAACACAAATATTTGATAAAAAGGTGGGTATTGCTTTAAGGGCAATAGGGTTGGGACAACATATAGGTGCTAGAGCGTGCCGTGACCAGCCGATTGATTGGGGGGGCCTCTCTGAACCGCCCGTCTAGCCCAAGGTAAGTGTAAGAATAGTGTTGATGTCATGGTCAAGACATTGCGGTGGCGATTTATTGATTGTGATAAGCGAATGGAAACTTCCCGTCATGTGCACAACAGAAATGGATACAGTCAAGTGTCAAGCTGAAAGCATAGGTCCCCGCTAGATCATAGAAGTTTAAGCAGCGATGATCCCACTTCAGTACTTGGGTGATTACTTAAGCCATTAGTAAGGTACTGTAGCAACCTGAGGTCTTTTGGTTTGTCAAAATGATTTTGATGCCTGCATTAAACGACCCGAAAGATATGTTAATTTTACGTTACTTCAGATTGGACTCTCCATGTTTTTCACTGTTGTATTGTAAACAGAGACAATTTTGATGTCCGCTTCCATAAAACGTATCGGTTAAAAGAAGGCTATATATATCTTTACGTTATTACGTTTACTTTCTACTAATACCCTCTGGGAAAGGTATGAATATATCTATGGTGGGTAGGTTGTTGCACTTAGCCTCTTTAAACCAACCAATAATAAGAATTTTTTATATGTAGTTTAGGTTAAATCCTATTAAACGAACAAAAATTGCAGCGATGAAATTGTTACTTGCGCATTTATTTGAAAATAAGTTAACTGTATTAAAAAGAGTTTTTGGTTAAATCCTACTTAACAGACCTAAATTCGTTGTCACAGAAAGAAAAAAATACTAAAATCAAGGAATTAACCGAATTTAATGAAATTTTCAGTATTGATATATTAATGAATAAAACAATATAATGCACAGTTATTTTTATTTGAAAAACTCTTACATTTTTTTCAGATCAGTTAACTTTGAATCACGTATTTTGAGCGTAAACACAGGATCAAAACCGACGTGGTTCAAAAGTAATTGACCTGAAAAAAATGTAAAAGTTTTTTAAATAAAATCACTGGATGCATTATATCTTTATTCATAAATATCAACCACTGAAATCATTTAAATTCGGTTAATTCCCTGATTATTTCAACATTTTACTCATTAATTTTCTAAAATTCCCTAATTCCCAAATGTTTGGAATTTAGTGTAAGATAAAATCCAGAACCACATCAATTAAAAATAAGAAAAAAATTTTAATTAAATTTTTTTCCTAATTTCTAGAAAAAAAAAAACAAAAAGCACAAGAACAATTAAAAAATAAATAAATAATTTTAAATTTTTTTTTTTTTTTGGCAGGGACATACAGGTGGTGGAATTTTATGTCCGTAAGTAGGATTTTAACCCAGTTTTTTAAAGGTATTTTCGAGTTAAAAGACCAAACCAAATGGCTTACTGAGGCACAAAATAAAGATTAGTTTAATCAGTTATTGAAGAAATCATGTGTATCAGACAAACAAAACAACGTCGACCGTTGCGTTTATGCAGAGACTTCATTCTGCTTAGAGCTTAAACGCTGTGTACCAGCAAAGAAAACTCTCTTTATTTAAAAATGAGTTACAAAATACTTGCACTGAACACAAACAGCATATGGAAGATTGAAAAAAAAAGATTACAATGAACTGATGAGTACAAATAAAGCTTTTTGGAAGTAACGAGTGTTTATCAGACGAACGAATGAATGAAAATTGCATTGTTTTCAAACTTTTATCCATTGGTGGTCGGTGCTTGCTGTAATGGTTAGTGGTTTTGGGGTGGTGTATGCAAGACAATTTCCGATTTGCCGTATTATTTGATAAAATATTGTCTTAAAAAACAAGATCCATAATAAGAACACAGCTCAAAACTATGACAGTTATCTAAAATCAACGGGACTATTTCTTAGGTGAGGCTTGATGATTAGTTTATTTGGATTATTTGGATATTGTCCTCATCTTTCATGTATATCTGGACTGAATAAAGGGATTGAGTTTCAAAGCTGTGATGGCTCCGGTTACACAAGAAGGTTCCGATTAACACATAAGGGAGTTAGGTTAAGACAGTTCTAAGTGACAGTTATCTCTAGACTGCAGGTTCAATCCTGGACAGGGCAAACAGCAACCATAGAATAATAATTAACACCGTACCCCGCTAATGGTTAGCGGAATGAGAACAGGTACCCCGTTGGACTGAATAAGGTTAGGTTTAAATGTCTTTGATGGCTCCGATTACCGACAAGAGAAGTTCCCGATTACGACAAGAAGGTTACTGAGTTCGAATAGAAAGCGTTCCCGAGTCCGACAAAAATACGAAGAAGACGGAGCCACATAGGCGAAAACGTTTTGTACAGATAACAATGAAGATGAAGACAATAGCCCGAATTAATCCAAATAATACAAACGTTAAGGAATTTTTTCAAATTTGACTTGGTTCACTCAGACTCCAGGATCTTCACTATGTGCCGTATATTAACCGAAGTTTGTCTCCAAAAACGTTTAAATTAGTCATATGAGGTGCCGAAAAGTAACCTTGTAATTTGTGTTAAACCAGGGTTTCCCCAAACTTTACTTGATGCCA
Organism: Doryteuthis pealeii; assembly: GCA_023376005.1. Lineage (NCBI taxonomy): Eukaryota > Metazoa > Mollusca > Cephalopoda > Myopsida > Loliginidae > Doryteuthis > Doryteuthis pealeii. The sequence goes on along the minus strand of CM042147.1, from coordinate 120,020,632 downwards.
TCCGAAAACCTTAAAACTCTCAAACAATTTTACATGATTCACTTATTGTAAACCAAATTCAATCTATTTCACGTCCAAATAAGTTAATGAAATTTTAAACATTTTCTGGCACCAGGGATACCATGATGAGAGGGCTTCATTTTAAGAGTTTTCAATTCGGAATTATTAATTTTCAGAAAAATACAGAAAAGGTTATATTAGATGGAATATTGAATCCTATTATACACCCACACAACCAAATACATTTGGCAATACTGAAACTGAGTAATAAAATGAAGATCCGGATATATTAGTCCCAAGTGGAATTTTTGGGTTAACAATATTTGATTTAATTTCATTCATTTTAAAAACTGTTATCATGGATAAGAATCCAAAATTGTAATTTAATTCTAATTCTTATTATTTGATATAATGGAATATTGAAATACCTTGGTACCCCCTCCACCTAGTATCCTGATTGGACCAGTGTCATGTATTAATAATGATCTCGACACTGTGTTGGTCTCCTCTACTTATTGCCTCGTAAAACGCGTCCTGGTCGAGAGCGGGGTCCAGTGCGCTTCGGCCACTGGATATACCGGTGAGATGGTGTAAATATTAGCGTCGATCCCAGAGGGCCATCCCTCCAGGGCAATACCATGCCCTCCCGTTGTTTAAGGGAACAGGGCTGGGTTTATTGCCCAGCGGCCTGTGCCCCCCCCCCTGAGGGGGGAATGCGACTGAGGATCGATCGCAATTTCTCTCTACCCACCACCCATGAGTCTCGGCTTGGGTATTGTCCCACATATAATAGGGCCTCTCGGTACCTTGACTCAGGATTATGCGTTGGCGTACTGGTAAAATAAACCTAATGGCCTACAAGCTAAACTTACTCCCTAGACGACACCCCGACTGCTCGGAGGACGGATGCTATTCGAATGTTTTATGTGTACCAATTACTACTGCGAAATATACCCAATACACTTCAGATATCCCTTAACCCGGGTATATCATGTATTTTTCTTTCTTTTTTTTAATATTTTTATTCTTATTGAATAATCTTTTTTTTCTTACTAATGACATTTTCGTAACTATTATAAAAAGCATTATTTTTTTAAGAGAAAGTGGACATGCAACTCTACTTTGGCCCCTAATTGGGCTAGACAAAGCAGTCGGAAAAGGTCCCTTCCGATTCAATGGGCTTGCGTCACCGTCCAAAGCCCTTAGAAGCCTATCATGATTGTTTCCATCCTATTTTGGAAGTGTCGTTGTATAATGGTTAAGAGTTTCGTAGGAAATGTATTTCGTCGATCGAGTTCAAATCCTGGACGAGATTAGTATTATTTGGATTATCTTTCATGTTAATCTGTACAACGTTCGCCGAATGTGCCCTCTGGTTCTTCTTAGCTATTTCTTGACGGACTCCGGGAACTTTCTCAGATCTGGGACCTTTAATTTCGAACTCGGGAACCTTTCTTGTCGTAATCGGAGCCATCACAGAAATTTTAACCTAACCTTTATTCAGTCACGGGGGTATCCTGTCTCATTCCGCCTAACCATAGCTGGGTATAGGTGTTAATATTATTCTTATGTTACTGTTGCCCCTGACGGGATTGAACCTTGCACTAGAGATAACTTGTCACTTAGAACTGTTTTAACCTAACTCCTTTATCTACTAGCCGAGTGATACTGTCAGTTTCTCGCCGATTGCAATTTTCAAATCAAATATCATAGGCAGAAAAAACTATCAGTTACCAAGTGCGCCGTTGACTTTGTCTTCGGCTTGTCCTTAATATATATTATAGATTTTATATCTACTGATCTATGTTTCGGATTGTTTAGAGAGAAATGTATTCAAGAAAAAGGCGCCAAAATATGTAGTAACGCAGGTATGACAGTGCCAGTCTCCTCACAAATATTGAATGTCAAAGTCTGTGCATATATCATTTTGTTATTTTTTTTTTCTTTCAATCTTCTAATGGATTTTTTCTGATTTGCGAGCATGAATTATAACCCCCCCTCCAACAAAACAAAGGATGCGTAGCGTTATTTAGCGTCAATGTGTAGTCGGCACTTGCTACAAACAATGATAACCTCTTTAAAATATCCTTGATAATGATTCAAAAGTAGAACCGAAATAGTACTTGGAAGCAAATCTTTCGGATTTCTTATAACTTTATTACTCGATTATCATAAGAAAAATCATTAGAAATCATTGTTTGAATGTATACTTGCCTATCAATTCTTCCCCTTGTGTATATTCTTGATTACCTCCTCGTTATATATGTTAGTTCTCTTGGAGAGAGTAGAAAGACAGTAGACATTGGTGAGAAATTTTGTTTTTCATGGGTTTAACTTTATTAATAATAGTATTATAATATTATATATATATATATAGTGAGTGGATAGGAGTGGTTGGTGGCCTGGGAGTTTTTTTTATGCTAAGGGATTTTTACCGATAATGGATTTGTTATATTTAATATTATATATTATATATATATAATGTTGTTTCTGGTTTCTCACAACGGTGAGTAAAATTTGCATATTTTTTATATAAAAAAAAATAGGTCCGCCTCAAAATTGTATTTATGTTCTCAGAAAATTTTTTTTTTATTTTTTTTTATCATTTATCTTACCAAATATAAGATAAATAGAATAATAAAAAAATCTTTTTGAGACATAAACATTTTGCGCGGCCTTTCTTTTAATATATTAAAAAAGCTCGTATGTGAGATGAAGAAGTCATAATAGAGAGAAAAAGGAAAATTGAGAGACGTGANAATCTATTCTCTCTCTCTCTCTCTCTCCTTCTCTATATATATATATATATATATATATATTTAGATATGTGCGCTTAATGAAGTCGTACCTAATTTGAAAATTAATTAGTTAATAATTAATGAATTTTAGGCGGGCAATATATGTTCAATGTAAGGCTAAACGAATCGAGAAGATGTCAATACCTGAATGTAAAATGTCAATCCCTGAATGTGACATTTCTCGATTCGTTTAGCTTACATTTGAACATATATGCCCGCCTAAATTCATTAATTATTAACCAGTTAATTTTCAAAATTAGGTACGACTTCAATTAAGCATATATCCTCAAAAATTGTCGGCTTAAAGCCATATAAAAATAAACACATTTGTTTGTTTACTTAACCTCATATATATATATATATATATATATAATATATATATATATAGAGAGAGAGAGAGAGAGAGAGAGAAGATAGAATAGTGTTGTTTTCATATCCTTTTATAGATAGATAGATAGAGAGAGAGAGAGAGAGAGAGAGAGAGAGAGGAGAGAGAGAGAGAGAGAGAGAGAGAGATGGGGGGATTTGTGGATATCAGATTCAGATAAAATTTATAAAGATATTGTCACAAAACTGCAGACATGCATGTGTAAATATATAGAAATCTGAGACCAAGTGAAGAAGAAGAAGAAGAAGAAGAAGAAGAAGAAGAAGAAGAAGAAGAAGAAGAAGAAAATGTCGATTTTTATTGCTTCATTTAAAAGTGCGAAAATGCTTCGAAAGTCAGAGTCTCTGCTCATCTAAAAACCGAACATGACTGGAAAGAGAAAAGAAAATAAGGAAGATTTTCACAATTAAAAATAAAAATAAAAAAGTAAAAAAAGAAGAGTAAAGTCATAAAAACAACAAGAAGTTATAAACGAAGTAATTAGAACCATAAAAATTGAAATCTGAATCGGATCAAATCAGAGACGTCGTCGAATCTGACATGAAAAATAATTAGAAGAACGTAAACATTTCAGATTTTAATGATCGACTCTTAATCATTTCATATTTTTTGAAAAGAAATCATTAAAGGGAAGAAAAACGAGAAGAGGCAATATTTAAATATAGTCATTTTGTTACATAATTATTAGATTCCTAATATTTATGTACAGTAATGTAGAAATCAAAATGGCTGTTATAAGTTGCAGCCGGTGGCCTTGAAGGATGAGTGACAGGGCTTGACCTGTCCTGAACCTTCCGGTGGATACCGTGAGAATCGGTGGAGAAGACTCTCTTCGGTTTAGATTAGAAATAGATTTTTAGTTAGATCGGCCAAATCCACCACGGTGGTATGTCGTGTTATGCACGCGGCCGGCTCAATCTGCGCAGGTAGTCTGGTGGGGATTTTGAAATAAAATATGATCTAAGTAAATCGAAGTTTTGTGTTATTATCTAAAAACTACCAATGACAAGGCTTCTGATAAAGAGAAATCCCCAATGGAAGACCAGACACGAAGTCCCCAAGAAAAGTCCAGACGCTAGAAGAGACGCTAGAAGAATAGAAGTAAGAAAGTAAAGAAAGAGGTATACAACAATTTCTCTGTTATCTAAATATACGTCCATATTCCATATGGTGAAACTGTCGGTTAAGGGGGCGAAATAACATTGCTTCACGGCAAGGAACCTTGATTAGGTATAGTAAAACAAAATAAACTCGGCGGAGTGGCCTATCGTCGTTATCAGCCAGACAGTAAGGATCTCTTTTTTTTTTGCTAGCTAGAGAGATTGTTTTTGTATCTGAGGTGGAGAGCCACACCTAACGCCAGCTCTCTACTTTATATATATAAAAAAATCAATAAGGTACATAAGAGATTAGTTAACGCATTTTTGAAAACGTCTATTTCTTTTGTAGATTACATATAAAAGGGCTGGTTTAGCTCAGTCGGTATAGCGTTCGGCTAGGAATCACAAGGTTCCTGGTTTGATACCGGCCATCGCCAACTCAGCGTATGAGTAGCACAGGGAACTGTGCGGTAAAGTGGTAGGTGTAGGCGCTCCACATCAGGCGCTAAAATGATCTCCTTGGTATAGCGCTTGTGAAAAGGGGATAGACTCCTCGCTATCTGGCTGATACTAACATTAGACCGCATCGACGACTTTACTTTTACTTTATATATATATATATATATATATATTATATATATATAATGTTGAAAAAATAAATTAAGGAAAGAAAGTAAGGAATGGATAAAATAGGATATTTTAATCAATTTTTACTTACACGTGTTTCGGTCAGGAGTTTATCCATGTGTACATTATTCAAACTTGTACACATGGATAAACTCCTGATCGAAACACGTATAAGTAAAAATTGATTAAAATATCCTATTTTATCCATTCCTTACTTTCATTCCTTTATTTATTTTTTCAACATACCGTCGGATTCACTTCCAGTTTCATTTTACACACACACACACACACACACACACACATATATATATATATACATATACTTTATATATATATATATATGTCTGAAACTGATCATAACTTTAGTTTCAATGATGCCACAATATTAGCTCATATTCACAACAAAAGACTACGACAGATTTTTGAAGCCTGTGCAATTTCGCTTTTGCCCTCCCTTAATAATCGACACGGATTTTTTTAATATATCACCGTTTCTAGCTAAAATAGTTTTAAATAACTACAAAATACCAGGCTTCATTTAATTATTTAGTTATCATTCCCACTTTGCTCCCTTTGTTCTCATAAAATCAGTCCATTAATACTTTTTCTTGTCTTTTGTTGAATGCATTGAGTTGCATCACGCGTCATGACATCTTCGCGTGCGTGGATCGCGACTTGTCTTTCAAAAATATAACACTGAACAAATACAGTTACACAATAAAAAAAATTTTATAAAGATTTTCATCTCCTGTCATCTATAAAACATCCGTCAATTTCTTCACCCCAAGATACATCCTGATGAAGGTTTAAAGAAACCGAAATGTTTAAACATCGATAAATAAATTCATCCTATTTTCGGAACACTTGTTTTTTCAAATTTCTTAATTATATATATATATATATATATTATATATGGGAGAATATGTGCTTAATTGAAGTCGAACCTAATTTTTGAAAGTTAATTCATTAACAATTAATTAGGCGGGATTTACCTATTTAAATGTAAGGCTAACAAATCGAGAAAAATCAATCTCTGTGTGTACATTTCGGCCTATTAGGCCTCATCGGCAGAGCTATAGATACGAAGACCGCCCCGTGTGTGATTCGAAACCTGTCTGTCAAATTGTCAGGCAAGCGTCTTACTTCCACACTAAACGGACTTAGCATGATTTCTTCGTTTTGTTAAGTAGTAGGTGTTTATATTCCTCTTAAGTGACCTCTACACGAACTTACGAGAAGTAAACAAACAGACGATGTTTGTGATATGGCTATTTTCAGCCGACAATATTTGGGAGAATATGTGCTTAATTGAAGTCGAACCTAATTTTTGAAAGTTGATTCATTAATAATTAATTAGGCGGGATTTACCTATTTAAATGTAAGGCTAAACAAATCGAGAAAAATCAATCTCTGATATATATATATAAGTGGTTATAGGTATACTGTGTATATAAACAATGTATGCACATGACTTTACATACACTTAAACATATATGTATAGAGTTGCCCACGCATTTCCATGCTCTTTCGCGCGCACACTATGACATATATACACACACGTGCACTGATCGGTTCGCATAATGAATAGCTATACATATACAGGCGTACGACTACAGACGAGTAAAACTCAAGACTTAACGTGTCTGCTCTGTGCTTGGAACACTTTACAGCACCATAACCGGTGGAACACCTGAAAATAAGGAAGTAAACAAAAAAAAAACAACAAAAAAAACAAAGCGAAACGAAATATAAGATGTCAAGAGAAATAAAGATATATATATATATATATATATATATATATATATATATAAAAATTGAGGAAGAAAAAAAAAAGAAACGAAGAAAGTGTAAATATTTGAAGAGGCGATATGATAAGGCGGGAAAGTGGAAAAGGCGGGAAAGTGGAAATGGCGGGAAAGTGGAAATGGCGGGAAGATAAGGAAAAAGCGGTGAAAGATAGCACTTGAGAAGTGGGTGGAATTAGTTTCGTAGGAGGAAGAGGAGGAGAAATGAAACATCATGTTTTGACTCCGAGTCAAAAGTCGGCAGTCCCCGTTGATTCGGATACGATCCAGGGGAAGAGGAGAGAGAAAAAAAATCAGGCCATCGGATAATTTGGGAACGGATAGAATTATACTTTTTAGGTTTCTAGAATGTATCTGTGTGTATGTGTCTGCACACGCAATAAAAAGACAGTAAGAGTTCGTTTGTAAAAGATAAACATAACAAAACACAGACACACAGACACACACACACAGAGAGAGAGAGAGAGAGAGAGAGAGAGAGAGAGAGAGAGAGAGAGAGAGAGAGAGAGAGAGAGAGAGAGAGAGAGAGAGAGAGAGAGAGGGTTGTGTGTGTGTGAGAGAGAGATTAATGTAATTTGGCATTGTATGTTTTACACGTAAAAAGACAGTGAGAGTTCATTTGTAAAAGATATGCTGGAACAAAACAGAGAGAGAGAGAGAGAGAGAGAAGAGAGAGAGAGAGAGAGAGAGAGAGAGAGAGAGAGAGAGAGAGAGAGAAGGGGGAGTAATGCAAAGTTGGTAGTGTAGATATTACACGTACACAAAATTACTGACAGGTATAAAAAAAACTATGTTATCACAATCTCCTAATTGGGGAGGGCTTTTCTGTGTTTTTTTAAAAAAGTGAATTTTACAAATTCTTATTTTTAGCCGTACCCAAATAGCAGTGAAAAACGTTCTCTCCCGACACCAGAGAGAGAGAGAGAGAGAGAGAGAGAGAGAGAGAGAGAGAGAGGAGAGAGAGAGAGAGAGAAGAGTGTGTGTGTGTGAAGAGAGAGAGAGAGAGGGTGAGAGAGAGAGAGAAGATTAATGTAATATTGGCATTGTAGATTTTACACGTAAAAAGACAGTGAAAGTTCATTTATAAAATATATACTGGAACAAAACAGAGAGAGAGAGAGAGAGAGAGAGAGGAAGAGAGAGAGAGAGAGAGAGAGAGAGAGAGAGAGAGAGAGAGGGGGCTCCATGGCGTAGTGCAAAGAGCTGGATTACGACGTCGTAATAAGCGAGTTCGAACTCCAGTTGTGCTATTACTTTCACTTTCGGACTTATGCCCTTGGGAACACCTCGTCCCTCCAATTATGGGTTACCACTACTGTTTTTCTAAAAGAGAGAGAGAGAGAGAGAGAGAGAGAGAGAGAGAGAGAGAGAGAGAGAGAGACAGACAGACAGACAGACAGACAGAGAGAGAGAGAGAGAGAGAGAGACAGACAGACAGACAGACAGACAGACGGGATATAAATAATGAAAGGATGACTTGGAAACAGATGGAGACATTGAAACAGTTAGAAAAACAGGTAAGAGAATTACTGAACAGAAAATTTAGTCCATTATTATTATTATTATTATTATCATTATTATTATTATTATCATTATTATTATTATTATCATTATTATTGTTGTTGTTGTTCGAGGTTTTCACACCTGCGTGAGCTGACCGTCTTTCACTTGAGTCTGAGTGAAAACAAGTCTCCTCGAACACCTTCATATTCCACAGCTTTTTCAATTCTCTGGCAAGGTCCAGGTATTTTTCTATCTTTTCGTTTTCTTTCATCTTCACTCTGTGATCTGCTGGGACTGAAAAATCTGGCAGTTCTCTTTTTCTTGTTAATCAATACCAGGCCTGATCTTCTGGCTTGGATAAGGTGATCCATCTTTATCTTAAAGTCCCAGAGAATTTTATGCGTTTCATTCTCAAGAACAGATTCTGGTTAATGCATATACCATTTTGCTGTAGGGTCAAATTTTAGTTTTTCGCATAATTCCCAGTGAATCCTATATAATACTGACAATTGCCGAAAAGCTATATTCGATAAATAACCCTAACAGGTACTACCACCCTTGATCAGAGTTTTACAAATACAATTTACGAATATCAAAATGACTTGATTCGGCATTAAATGGCCCGAAAAGAGTTGATATGACGTAAAACAAAACAATTAATCAACCAACCAAACAAACCAAACCTTGAAGCCGTCTAAGTAAAGATAGTAAAGTCGTCGGGGTGGCCTAAGTCGGTATAAGCCAAAAAACGAGGCAGTCTATCCCCTTTTCACTAGCGCTAGATCAAGGACATTGTCTTGGCGTCTGAGCCAGAACACCACACCTGCCATCAGCTCCTCACTTTACCACACAGATCCATGTGTTACTCATACGCTGAGTTGGCGAGGGCCGGTATCGAACTCAGAACCTTGTGGTTCCTAGTCGGACGCTCTACCGACTTAATTGTGCTTGCGCATTATTTGAAATGAACTTAATTGTTATTAAGAACACATTTTATGATATTTTCGTGTTAAAACATGCAGTTATATTAATTCGAACAAATTCGTATCTTCAGTGTAGATTTACGGTGAAATGAAAATGGCCGACCAAAAAAAAAAAAAAGACGGCTTCCTCAAAGTGAAAGAAACAAGGGGAGGTTACTCTCATTTATGTAGCTAATGTTCAGATTACCCTTTTATTTATGTATTTTTTTTTTGTCAGGTGTTAAATTATGTTTTCTTAATGTGCTGGAAACTTCCAAGCTCGTGCTTGTTTATGTCGGAGTTTGTTATCTTCGTTTTCATTTCTGCAACAGAAGAAGAAGGTCACTTTTGGTGATTTTGGAAGATCTCCAAATAAAACTAACCGAGAAATATTTACGGTCAGAATTTCTTTAATTCAATTTATTTATGTATAGCAAATACGAGGCGCTACCTTCAAAAGTTCAAGGAATTTGAAACAGCACGTGCGAACCGAACGCACTGTGGTCTTTTTGGAAAAAAAAAACCCCCAAAAAACAAAAAAAACAAACTATTTCTTGGCGAACAGCATTCTTCGTAAACCCTTGTACAAGAGTAAGCGAGTGGGCTACTTTGAAGTAGGGCAGACTGGGTACGGTTAGAATTTATTTAATTCAATTTATTTATTTATACAAATACGAGGTGCTACCTTCAAAAGTTCACGGAATTTGAAACAGCACGTGCGAACTGAACGCACTGTGTTCTTTAAAAAAAAAAAAATTTAATAAACTATTTCTTGGCGATCAGCACTCCCCGTGAACCCGTGTACAAGAGTTAGCGAGTGGGCTACTTCGAAGTAGGGCAGACTGGGTTGTTTAGCCCTGGTAAGGCAACCAGTCTAGGAGAAGGAAAACTCTGAAGTTACAACCGGTTGTATCCCGCGTAAAATTTGAACTCATGTCGCATCCGGCCCGTGACGGAGGGGGTTGGGTAAATACATAGTTCGAAGAGGTTCTCTTAGTGCAACGGTTATCGTCGTATGAAATGGAATCGGCGATTCGAATTAAAATCTTGGACGAGGCTGTTTGTTGTTCATTTCGGCTAATGTCTTTCGGAAAGGAATTAAACCATCTGTTCTACCCCTCCCCCACCAGCTATCGGTAAATAGTAGGGCAGACTGCGGGATTTAGCCTTGATTAGGCAACCAGGTCAGGAGAAAGAAAACTCTGAAATCAAACCTAAAATTTACTTTGACCTTGTGTCACATCTTGCTTATGGTGGAGAGGTTTGGTAAATATACACTTCGAAGAATACGGTGGAAAATATGCATTTACCCAAACTCTCCACAACATGCAGGATGCGACACAAGGTCAAATTTTAAGCTGGGTATCAACTGGTTTGAATTCAGATTTCTTTCTCCTATACTGGTTGCCAAACAAGGTTAAAGAACCTAGTTGGATTAATATATTTTTCCATGTGAAATGCAAATGTCCTCGTTCATGATTTGAACTCGCATCACCGATTCCATTTTTTACAATGATAACCGTTGACACAAGCACTTCAATAATAGAGTAAGTAATAACTTTTCATTTTTCAATATAAAATTCCCATACCTTTTGGCTAGCATCACCGCCCATATATATATATGAAAGTATAGGAAAATGGAATCAAATTCGACAGTATAAGG
>CM042147.1:119997286-120007286 GCA_023376005.1 Doryteuthis pealeii | reverse complement strand
GATTAGTCAGTGAAAAGTGGTTTGTAATTGTAAGCTTTGTCATTGAGGTATTTTCCTTATTCTATCCCACGTATTGATCGTCTCGATTTTCTTCTTTTTTGTTCTTCAACATATGGGTCCGTTTGTATCTTCAACGTTGTGTAAACGCTGATGAAAGGATACGTAGAATGCAACTTATATGAAGTACGCAGCAAAAAATACATGAAAAAAACAAAACAAAAAAACAAAAAACAATAACATCTAATAAGGACAAAAATGAAATTGAACATACACAGAACAATAGAATACCTTTCACATGATAGAATATCTATGTGTGGAAAACAATAGAATAGGAAACGGTAGGTATACCCAATTTATAGAAAAATCCATGTTTTTTTTAATACAATTTTGACCCCCCCCCGGAATTTTTTTTTCAATCGCGAATGTTAATTTTGTAAACATGCCATCTTTAAACAGCGTTTCAGGCTATACGCGATCGAAATTGACCGAAAAAATCGTTTTAAATATATTAAAAATAAGTTACATGTGTAATATTATTCTGCTTTTTTTTTTTTTTTTTTTTTTTTTTTTTTTTTACTGATGCTCATTATGTTACTACTTTTCGACTTAGACAAAAAATTGACCTTGAATAATCGATTTAATTAATTTTAATTCGTTTTTAAAATGAATAGCAGCCGAATTTTTGCGTATACCTAGGAAACGGTTATGCTATTCAGATAAGATGACTAGCTAAATGTTATGTGGTAAAAGTTAAATCGGTGAATACCTTGGGGAAGGACAATTAAAAGCGCAGCCAATAAGAACATGGGCTAAATAAAAAAAAGCTTGATCAGGCAACAGAAAGTCTTGTTAGTTGTTTTAATTTCAATGACTGAAAAAAGCCCAAAAGAAGCCCTTAGTTAGAATACAGCAACTAGACGAAATGAGGGCCAGATAAGAAGAGGAAACAGCTAGACAAAATAGCAAGTATCAGTAGAAGCAGTAAGCAGAAATGAAGTAACCAAGTCTCTGTCTCTCTCTAATCTCTGTCTGTCTGTCTCTCTCTCTCTATATATATATATATATCTGTGTCTCTCTCTTTGTGTGTCTCTCTCTGTGTCTCACTGTGTCTCTGTCTCTGTCTCTCTCTCTATCACTCTGAACTCGTATACCCGACGATGGGGCATATAACATATGTATGTGTGGAAAACAATAGAATAGGAAACGGTTATGCTAACAGATAAGATGGCTAGCTAAATGTTATGTTGTAGAAGTTAAATCGGGGAATACCTTGGGGAAGGGCATTTAAAACCTTCACTTATAACTGGGAAAGGTGATGGGTGTGTGATTCCGCTTCGTGCAATGGACGAAGAGGGACCACGCGGCTTCACTCGCCGTAATAACAAAGCGGGAATGTGGTGTGGGTATCGTTACTACATGATGCGCAAATGTTTGAGGAAACTACTGGGTTTAATGACATACTGACATGTAAGATGAGAATCAAACTCATTGCGACAGTCTATGGGTCAAATAGATCTGTTTTAAATCTATTAGTAGTGGATAAAAGTTAGTGAGACCATAACTACGTGCAAACAAATGATTATTGGGAAATAAAAAAGTGCAATTAAAAAATCTAAAAAATGCAATGGAACATTGGGACCATATGACCTTAAGGCACCCTTTTTGCGATTTCGACTCGTGGGGACACTTTTCTCATCTACACCGTAAAACCCGGTTGTTTGTTAGGGTTAGGGTTAGGGTTTAGGGTTAGGGGTTAGTTTTATAATTAAAAAAAAAAACTCTAAAAATCGTCTGTTAACAATTAACCGGATTTTTACGGTGTAAATGGAAAAAATGTCACCACGAATCGAAATCGCAAAAGGGGTGCCTTAAGGTCATATGGTTCGAACATTGTAAATATAGTCATGATTGTAATTAAGCATTCAGAAATTATTGGGTTAAATAAAAAAAATTAGATAATCTGAACATTAGCTACATAAATGAGAATAACCTCCCCTTGTATGTTTCCCTTTGAGGACGCCGTTTGTTTTGGTCGGCCATTTTCATTTTACCGTAAAACTACACTGAAAATACGAATTTGTTCGAATCAAAAACATTGCATGTTTTAACATAAAAATATCATGTGTTCTTAATAACAATTAAGTTCATTTCAAATAATACGCAAGCACAACAAGGAATAGATTTTATGATATTTTCATGTTAAAGCATGCAGTTGTATTGATTCGAACGAATTCATATTTTCAGAGTAGATTTACGTTTACTCTCATTCTATGTAGCTAATGTTCAGATAACCAAAAATTAGTCTTAAAGTGTGTTAAAAATTGAGTTTAAAATTGAATACCCATCAAGCATGAATATAACAAAACGTCTTCAGCATAAAATAACCCAACGAGGGTTGACATGCCGTAAAACCCAACAAACCAAACCAAACTTCTGCTACTTAAGCTTATTCAGGGTTTTTTTTTTTTTTGGTTCGGACCCATGGTGAATATGTGTCATGGCAGGAGAATGTGTTCCAGGCGTCGGTGACGTCACGATATATTTTTAAAAAACAGTTTATTAACGTTTCTTTTGTCTTTAGTTTTGCTGCGTTCCAACATTCTTAGAGAGCGACCGCTTTCTCGCAAACCTTTTCTAGCTCCACCCTCCCCCTTCCTTTACCTATAACAGTTTTCTTCTTCTTCTTCTTCTTCTTCTTCTTCTTCTTCTTCTTCTTCTTCTTCTTTCTTGTCTCCGCCCCGACCGCTTTTATTTTAGGCACAGGTGTTCTTACTTTAGCCTCGATGAAGTCACGTGGCATACAAACTTCGCGTTTGGCGTCTAACGGGGGGAAGGGAGCGGTGGAGAAAAAAAATCTTTGGTTTCGAAATAAGGAGACTCCAAAGATAGGATTCATTGGAGAAAGACAGTGAAATACACACGCGGATATATATAGAAAACGCGTGGCGTAATGGTTAAAGTCATGGGAAATGGACTCGTCACCCCGAGTTCAAATCCTGGATGTGGTAATTGCATTTCACTTAGCGCTAATACCCTTGGGAAAGGTATGAATCCTACTCTCCCTCCAGCTATTAGAGCAGTCTGGGCTCTTTAACCTTTTAGGCAACCGGTCTAGGAGAAGGAAAACTTCAAACCTGTTGAACTCCGCCTAAGAAATTGACCTAGTGTCACATCCTGCTCGTGCAGTGGGGTTGGTAAATATATAAACCATCGAATCAATACACGTTAAATAAAACTAAAGTCAGCAGCGAGGCCTATTGTCGGTATCAGCCAAACAAGAGGGAGTCTATCCCTTTTCACTGGCGCTAGACTAGGAAGATTGTTTTGGCACTTGGATGAAGCGCTACACCTACAATCAGCTTCACTTTACCGATATTACAGAAACCATCAAATCAATACACGTTAAATAAAACTAAAGTCAGCAGCGAGGCCTATTGTCGGTATCAGCCAAACAAAGAGGGAGTCTATCCCCTTTTCACTGGCGCTAGACTAGGAAGATTGTTTTGGCACTTGGGATGAAGCGCTACACCTACAATCAGCTTCACTTTACCGATATATACAGAAACCATCAAATCAATACACGTTAAATAAAACTAAAGTCAGCTGCGAGGCCTATTGTCGGTATCAGCCAAACAAAGAGGGAGTCTATCCCCATTTCACTGGCGGTAGACCAGGAAGAGTGTTTTGGCGCCTGGGATGAAGCGCTATATAAAATATAATTCACTAATTCAAACAAAGTCATCTAAAACGTTCGTTTTGCTCAATTTCTTCTATATGAATTAATTGTTGCATTTATATTTTCCTAATTCTTCTTAAAGATAAACAGCAGAATGTTTTTTTTAAAATCCTTTTCTTCTGTGTTATTAAGTCTACATATATTAATTTGTGTCAATATACCATATTGACACAAATACGTGGGAGGTAGATGCAAAAAAAATAGAGTGGCCTGGCGCCTCAACGTTAAGCAAGGCACGGAGAGGGGTGAGGCAGAGAGGAGAGTAGCATCGACAGAAAAGAGAGCCAGAAAGAGATTGTGAAATGCAAACAGTTTCATTTAGAATTTTAATTCGTCTCGTCGTGTCTATTTCCTCCGACTGTTCATCTAACCAAAACCAAAGAACCCAGTATGCCTAATGATTTATTCATAGATTTGGATGAGGGTGAAGAAGAGACGGGTTCATGCCTTTCCCAAGAGCATTAACATATAGTCAAGTTTATTACTTTGGTGTTATTTTGCTATTTTCTTTTTTTTTTTGTCATTCTCTTTCCCTTTGGGAATTTTAGATAAGATTACACACCCTTTAAAGTGATTAAATTTTGTATTTCATTATTATAGTAAATAAAGTCTTCTTCTTCTTCTTTTTCTACTCTTCTTCTTCTTCTTCAAGAGAGAGAGAGAGAGAGAGAGAGAGAGAGAGAGAGAGAGAGAGAGAGAGAGAGAGATATCAGTGCGACGTTGATGATTACCAAGAGAAAACGCTCAAGGATTTATTTTGTACTGAGAGCTTTCTTTAGATAAATCTTAACTGGCCTCCGAAGAATATCGGGTACTTAATATTATTGGGTCAGTTTTTTGGCACAAAGTAACGAGTGTAATATTGTAAAAGATATTGTAAAACTCAAAATAATTTTGATAAAATCTCGAAGATAATTTTATTCTGAGTAACTTTTTGTATTACACCTATTTTGCGTTCATCTAAGGTCCCTCTTCTCTCAACACCTCTCCTCTCTGTTTTTTTTAACTACCCCACTCGTCAATATCAAAGGCTCCTAAAACTCATAGGTCGAAACCTGCCTAGCAACAAAAACTCAATTCTTAAGCCACCCGACACCCACATCATCGAATTGGTGGTTTCTTCAAACTTTCAGGTTTTCTCAGATTTATATCGTTGACTCTTGAAACTGATAAAAAATTGGACCATATGAACTTTAGGCACCCCTTTTTGTTTGCTGATTTATAAGTACATTTTTTTCATTTACACCATCAACATCCGGTTGTTAACAGACGATTTTTAGAGGTTTTTTTAAATTATAAAACTAACCCCTAACCCTAACCACTAAACCTAACCCTAACCCCTAACAAAGCAAAAGGGGTGCCTAAAGGTCACATGGTCCAAAAATTTATATTGTTGACTCTTGAAACTGACATTCTCATAATCTTTACTTTATTCTTTTCTTCCATTAATGTGTGTATTTGTTTCAGCCGGAAGAGCATTAGGCTAGAAACCACAAGGTTCTTAGTTCGATAACGGCCCTCGCCAACTCAGCGTATGAGTAGCACAGGGATCTGTGCGGTAAAGTAAGGGGCTGATGGTAGGTGTGGCGTTCCACTTTAGACGTGAAAACAATCTCCTTGGTCTAGTGCTATTGAAAAGGGGATAGACTCCCTCGCTGATTGGCTGATACCGACTTTAGGCCACCCTGATGACTTTTTAAAAAAATACTGTATCGAGTTTTCTTTGTATCATTTTTCTTTTATTGTTGATATTCTTTCGTCTCTGTTTTCAGGTAGTCCTTATTTCACCGTCCCAATTCCTTCGCACATGTGAGAAGGCAGAAAAAAACACCAAGTCTTAGAAATTGCCCAAAGAAACACTTTATAGAAGTTTTGAGCAAGTTTTTTTGTGCAGACTCTTACATAACCAGAAGCCTACCTTATCAACAGGGGGTTAAATCGAACTTAACGGACCTAAATTACACCATCGTATGTCACCCCGCCGAAAGAAAAAAATACCAAAAATGAGGGAATTAACCGAATTTAATGAAATTTTCAGTGTTGATATATTAACGCATAAAAGATATAATACACCAGTTATTTTATTTAAAACTTTTACATTTTTTCAGGTCAGTTAACTTTGAACCACATATCTTAGAGGCATAACACAGATTCTCAAAGATACGTGGTTGAAAGCTATCTAACCTGAAAAAATGTAAAAGCTTTTAGATAAAATAACTAGTATATACTAGTATATATTATTGGAATCTTTCCCAGGTGGTCTGTGTAATATCAATTCTGCTTTTCCAATAAAGTCACTCCCATATGAATATTCAAATCTTTTTTTAATCATCTGTGGGAGATTGGAATTTTTATTGGGATGGTGAACATGTGGAGAATGAAATTATATCATAAAGGTACTCCGATAACAGTATTAAGTTTTTTTTTAATAATCATGTAGTTTATTTCAACATTTCATGTACCTCCAAGTGCTTTTGACGGAAAATAGATATATAATGAAAGATTGCTTAGAACTTGAATAAAACTTAATTTTATCGCCATAATCCTTGTGTCACAAGTGAGAGAACAGTTGAGAGAGATTTTCGATATATATTTACCTAACCCCTCCGCACGAGCTGGATGTGACACATGGTCAATTTAACAGGTTTGAATTCAGAGATATTGTCTTCTGCGAGACTGGTTACCTAACCAAGGCCAAACAGCCCAGTCTGTTCTACTATCTACCCATAGATAGAGGGAGAATAGTTGGATGCATACCTTTTTTTAAAACTTATTAGGACTATATGAAATGCAAACAGTCTCGTTTCAGGATTTGAACTCACGTTGCTGAGTTCATTTCCTACGACGATAACCATTACCACACGTGCCTCCAATTTCCGATATAGAATATATTTGTGTCTCAGATAAATTATCAGAAATACAATGTGACGTAAGGATTACCACAAGAAAAAAGTGCAAAAAAAAAAAAAAAAAACAACAAAAAACCCAAAAAAAAAAAGACAAAAAACACTCAGTTTTGAAAAACCAACAAAAAATTATCTGATTTCAAATAAAACATTTTGGTACTTATTCCAACGTTCCGGGTTCGATACCGGCCCTCTACAACTCAGCGCAAAAGTGGCACATTTGGGATCTGTGCGGCAAAGTTGGGAGCTCATTGTATTATTAACGGAGTGCTCAATATCAGTGATAGAGCTGTTTATATATATATATATATATATATATATATATATATATAATATATATATATACGAAAACATTAATTTATCAGAAATAAATTTACTTCGGCTATCTTCGCCTCTTCAAGTCTGACTTTGTAATGGACAAGAATTACATATTAGGTCTATTGAAATATGATTTTCTCTTTTCAAAGATTTTAAATTTTGAGAAAAGAAAATCATATTTAAATAGACTTAACATGTAATTCTTGTACATTATGAAGTCAGACTTAAAGAGCCAAAGGTTGCTGAAATAAATTTATCGCTGAAAAATTTAGTTTTTACATATTTATTTATAATATACTCCGTATATATAAAATCATGAACATACATGTATGTTTGACATCTCAATTTTGGTTGAATCCTATCACGGAAACACTTGATACCATGCATCTATATATTAGTAAATATTACACGGAAATTTTTATCACCCCAGGTTTCATGCTTTTTACGCATTCATCAAACACACACATACGCACACATTATATATATATATATATATATATATAATATATATATATATATATGAGTATAGATAAAAGGATATGAAAACAACACAATATGCTGTTAAAGTGGAAAATTTTTATATCATATTCATAGTAATATTGAACAATATTTCGATTTATAAAAAACATCTTCAGAGTTTGTTTATACTCCGGACTTATCAATAGCGGAGACGAAAATAATATGAATTCAAAACGAAAACATTGATGTTGCAAAAAAAGTTATGCGGTAGTTTCAAATATAAGTACATCCGCCAATATATATATATATATATATATATATATATATATATATGAAAGTAAGTAAACAATGTGTTTATTTTTGATATGGCCTTTTTAGCCGACAATCTTTGGAGGATATGTGCTTAATTGAAGTCATACCTAATTTTGAAAATTAATTAGTTAATAATTAATGAATTTAGGCGGGCATATATGTTCAAATGTAAGGCTAAACAAATCGAGAAAATGTCAATCCCTGTATGTACATTTCGACCTATTAGGTCTCATCAGCAAGGTTATAGACATGGGAGACTGCTCCGTGTGTGACTCGAAACCTTGACTGCAATTAATTTTCAAAATTAGGTATGACTTCAATTAAGCACATATCCTCCAAATATATACATATATATATATATACAGAGAGAGAGAGAGAGAGAGAGAGAGAGAGAGAGAGAGGCCGGGTTAGCTCTGTCGGTAGAGCGTTCGGCTAGAGACCACAAGTTTCCTAGTTCGATATCCTCGCCAACTCAGCATATGAGTAGCACAAGGATCTGTGCGGTAAAGTAAGGAGCTGATGGTAGGTGTGGCGTTCCACCTCAGACGCTAAAACAATCTCCTTGGTCTAGCGCTATTGAAAAGGGGATAGACTCCCTCGTTGACTGGCTGATACCGATTCATAATATATATATATATATATATATATATATATATATATATATATATAACCTGTATAGTACATACTGTATAAAACTTAATTTTATCGTCATAATCTTTGCGCTACAAGTAGAACAGTTAAGATAATCTTTTGATATATATTGGCCCAACCCATCCACACGAGCACGAGGTAATCATTACAATACTCTAGGGTACTATTAGAAAACCCCATGCCAAAAACCATCACATCAGTCGTAAGCCTGACCCCTACCAAATACTCTATGCTCATGACCTTGTACTGGACTACGTTTTAAATAAATGAGCTCGAAAAGAAAAATAATAATAAAAGCTTAACGAAAAATACATTGCAAACAATATGTTAATATTATTGTAAAAACATTAAACAAACACTGGACAAAAATATCTTAACATAAAAAAAGAGGAAAATATTAATGCAGTGGCAAATTAGACAATTTATTTTACAAATTTTTAATTAAGAAAATACTGTAACAATTAATGTGAAAGTTATGGCCTTCAGCGAGTAACAAGATTATTTATTTTATAAACAGTGTTCATACAAATAGAACTGTTAACACTAATTGTGAGGTTTGTTTAAAACCGTGGTTCCCAAACTTTTTCATGCTAGCACCCCTTGGCTTCCCAGTGGATTCCTAGTGTCCCTCTCATACACACATGCGAACATACTATGAAAATGGGAAAAAATGAAAAAATAAATAAATAAATAAATAAAATAGGAAAAAATTCGGGTTAAGGAATATATTATGAAGTTAGTAGTAAGGTATATTATCGCAGTAGTAGCTGGTGCGTCGAATGGCAGTACATCTTCCGAGCAGTCGTGGTGGCATTCTGACTAATAGGCTAGTAGCCTTAGGCTGGTAGGCTTAGGCTGGTAGGCTTAGGCGCTTGTACCACCACAGTGTCGAATATTTATAGGGACACTGTCCAATCAGATTATAGTCAGGGGGTACTAAGGTATTTACATATTCATTACCTCAAAAATAAAATAGAATAAAAAAGAATTTCGCTAAAGTAAAAAAACAAAAAAACAAAAAAACAAAACCCAAAAAAACAAACCAAAAACAAGCAAAAATCCGGATTTACCAAAAGTCCCAACAGAATCAAGGTAAATTTTAAACGGAAAATTGGGGTTACTACAAGGTTGAAATTAACGTGCAGTGCTAACAAATCCGAGCAGAGCTTTGACCCTCACAGTTATCGGCTGACTCTGCTCTCTAGCCCGGCTGGGCAGTAACTGGTGCACCACTTTACGTGTTATGTACACGGGTCAAGCAAACGTTCAGAATTTTGACTCTGATTTCTGACTACGTAACAAAACTATGCACAGAAATAACCTACTCGAGTTTCACCATAAGGATCTTCAAGGTTAAATCCACTGAATTAATCAAGATATTGATTAATTACAGTTAACTATGTCTTTCTTTACGAATTATAAAAAAATTGGACCATATGACCTTTAGGCACCCCTTTTTGCTTTGCTGATTCAT
This sequence comes from Doryteuthis pealeii, assembly GCA_023376005.1. Taxonomy (NCBI): domain Eukaryota; kingdom Metazoa; phylum Mollusca; class Cephalopoda; order Myopsida; family Loliginidae; genus Doryteuthis; species Doryteuthis pealeii. Next base: position 119,997,430 of record CM042147.1, on the reverse strand, counting down.
AAGTACATTTTTTTCATTTACACCATCAACAACCGGTTGTTTGTTAACAGACGATTTTTAGAGTTTTTTAATTATAAAACTAACCCATAACCCTAACCACTAAACCTAACCGTAACCCCTAACCCTAACCCCTAACAAAGCAAA
>CM042147.1:119897286-119992286 GCA_023376005.1 Doryteuthis pealeii | reverse complement strand
CGAATAATTTGTATTAGATAGAACACTTGATATTATATAACCACGTGTAAAAAAAAACTCTTGAGAAATTACTACACAAAAATGTAAATATATACCTACAATGTACAATGATTATAAGGACCTACATGAGTCATACAATATCTACCTACGTTTCACCCCGAATGGTTCTTCGGGATAATTCTGACTCTCTCTTCTCTATATATATATATATATATTATATATATATATATATATATATATATAGTCAGTTTTGAATTTCATTATATTTTACGAGTTCTTAAAAAGGCAACTATAAATTCCACGTTGTAATCAGCGTTTCAAACTTTTATAAAAGTACGTGCGTTTGGTTGTTGTACAAACAAACATACGCATAGACATTTAGAATCTTTATATATATATATATATATATATATATATATATATATATATAGTATTATTATGTGTACAGAAAGTATAATTACAACATGAACTCCGGCAATTAACTGTAATTAATCATTATCTAGATTAATTCAGTGGATTTAACCCTGAAGATCCGTATGGTGAGACTCGAGCAGGTTAACTCTTCTGCAGACATTATAATACTAAATCCGCTCTACTTGCGTATTGAGCACTTTATATTTGTTGTAACGCTGACTTATCCGAGTAACACTTACACCAACCAAATATTGAGACCGACCCAATATTTTTACCGGTAAGTCATTCCCTTTACACACACACACACACACACACACATATATATATATATGAGGAAAAAATGAGTAAAGAAAAGAAATGTAGATGGATAAAAATGAATTTTATCGATATCACTTTTAATCGATATCACTTACACATGTGTTTCGGTCTGTTTATCAAAATGTATACGGATTTACGTTATTATTATTAAAATAATCAGATGGAGTTGAAATGATGATGATAATAATAATAGGAAAAATGCATAAAATGTTCCGTACACAGAGAGATTTTGCGACCTTCATCAGAGTAGTATTTTTATTTTTTGAGTTGGAGACAAGAATAGAATTTCAAATGTATATATATATATATATATAATATATATATATATATATATATATATATATATTTCAAATATTATATATATATATATATATATATATATATATTAATCAGTTTGAAATTTTCATTATATTCTAACGAGAACTTAAGAAGGCAGCAATAAATTCTATGTTGTAATCAGTGTGTTTTTTTTATTTTACAATATTGATGACTAGTTAAAAAAAGAAGAAAACAATGAAAATCCCTGTCCACGGCTTTAAATCTAATGATTCTTGAGTGTGTCACGAAAGGTCAAGTCTCTTGATTCATTATCAATGCATTGCATTGCCTGCTGAGCACTAACAACGAATCAATTAAGCGCGTTGTACATTGCGGATAGTAGATTTCTTGTCTTTATTTAAAACATTTTTTTCCTTTCTTTCTTTCAGTCATTATTACCAGCGTTCAAATGAAGTTTAGGGAAATAAACACAAAAATTAATTGATTGCTCCCGATTACGACAAGAAGGTTCCCGAGTCCGAAAAGAAGGTTCCCGAGTCCGAAAAGAAGGTTCCCGAGTCCGAAAAGAAGGTTGCCGAGTCCGACAAGAAATACCTGAAGAAGACCGGAGAGCACATCGGCCAAAACGTTGTACAGATAACAATGAAGATGAGGAAAATAGTCCGAATAACGCGGATAATACTAATTCTCTAGGGTTTCTCTAAAGCAGAGTTTTTCAAACCTTTTTCATCTCACGGTGCAGTTAGCTGGGCAATAAATTGATCGAGGTATACAATTATATATATATATATATATATATATATATATATATATATATATAACGTATTATATCATCATCATCATCATCCTGTCGTGCTGTCAGCACGGATATCCATGACAATCTCTCGCCATCCTTCCCTATCACTCATTGCTCCTGGGGGAACCTCTGCGCAGCACCCATCATCCGCGCAGAGTTTATCTATGTACGTCTTTGCTGGGCAACCTACTCTGGCGTGCCCATGTGATAGCTTCCACAGGAGAACGTCACTTATGAGTTCATCCTTGCTTCTCCAGCAGTGCCCAGCGTCTCTTAGCGTCGCACTCCGCACGAATAGGGTGTCACACAAGGTCAATTTTTTAAAGCGGAATTTGTTTGAAATCCGAATTTCCTTCTCCTAATTCAGTTGCCATATCAAGATTAAAGAGAACAGTATTCCCAATTATTTACTCATAGCTGGGGGGTGGGGAGAATAGTTCGATAGGTTGCTAACTATTATGCCACGATTGGACGCCCATTTAGGCGGATGCTCTACCGACTGAGATAAAGCGACCAAGCTCCTAAAATTTCGGCTCATTACCCTAACCACCGAGAAGCTTTGCTTTGCAAACAAAGAACAAGACAAACAGTGTCCATATGAAACCCATTTGCCTCACCAAATTACGTTTCCATTGCACACATCACAGGATACGATCCAATGGTCTAATAATTAAGCGATAACAAAGATACACTAAGTATGAAAAGATGATATCCAGATGAGATTAAAAAAATTACTTCCATGTGTCGCAAAATATAATGAATATATACGTATTCACATGTTTATGTTTATAATGCATTTTCTTGTATTTGTTGTTCAAATGAATATCGACTTGTATTTTTAATGTTTATGTTGTGTTTAAACTGTTTTCCTTGTATTTAAGACATCTGAAATTCTTAAGAAACATTTCTACCCTCATTACGTACTACACTGTCATGGTACGTGTTTATTTTTGAAAAACAAGGTATACTGTTGCTCATCGGATATATATATATATATATATATATATATAACAAAGATACACTAAGTATGAAAAGATGATATCCAGAAGAGGTAAAATACAAAAAAAAAAAAAAAATTACATCATGTGTCGCAAAATATAATGAATATATACGTATTATCTGGGTTATTCAGACTATTATCATCATCTTCATTGTTATCTGTACAACGTTTCGGCCGATATGCCCCCAGCCTTCTTCAGGTATTTCTTATCGGACTCGGGAACCTTCTCGGACTCGGGAACGTTCTTTTCGGACTCGGGAACGTTCTTTTCGGACTCGGGAACTTTCTTGTCGTAATCGGGAGCCATCACGGAACTTTAAACCTAACACTTTATTCAATCCACGGGGGTATCCTGTTCTCATTCCGCTAACCATAGCTGGGGTATGGGCGTTAAGCTGTGTTAATTACTATTCTATGTTACTGCTGCCCTTGATCAGGATTGAACCTGCAATCTAGAGATAAGTGTCTCTTAGAACTGTCTTAACCTAACTGCCTTATCCACTAGGCCATGTGTCCAATTGCCTCATCTCAACATTCAGAGAAATAGAATATATACGTATTCACATGTTAATGTTTATAACGTATTTCCTTGTTTTTGTTGATCAAAAAAATATATATATATATGTGTGTGTATGTATGTTGTAGATTTTGTGTCTTCGTATGCTTCTAGTGAGTATATATATTTGATATGTATTTTTGTATCTGTATCCGTTGTTGGAAATACATATACCAGGTTTGGGCATAGGTGTGAAGCATTAACGTACTATATTATGCTAATGTTGTTACCATAATATGTTAGTCAAGGAATAAATATAAGAAAACTCTGTAGTTTTTTTTTAGTTTCTTTTATTTAGAAGTAGTGGTAAATTTTCAGGATAGTGACATCCCTTCTTCCTGACTGTGCTTCACACCTATGCCCAAACCTGGTTATTGTATTTCCAACAACGGATACAGATACAAAAATATATCTCATATATATATATATATATATATATATATATATATTATATATTGATAATATACTTTGCTATATTTATAAATTAAGAGTACTCGTATTTGTGGTCGATCATATAGTATATATACATGATGAACGCATATGCAGGAAACTGACAGTTACAAAGCGACGTTAACTTATGTCTACGCTACTCTAACTTATATATATATATGGTTATTAATTAATACAAGTCAGAGTGGTGTACAAACTACAATTTTACATTGTGACCTCGAGTTTATATGTATATATATATATAATATATATATATAATATATATATATATATATTAATGTATATTTATTTGTACTAATGAATGTGCTTCCTGTTTGTCAGTGCCACTTTCACACTGAATGACAAGGCATGTTGATGCAGTTTTAGGCGCGAAGACTCACAAGTCTTCCACTTGTGACATACGCTAAGTTGACATCAGAGGTCATTTGAGGTCAACTGAGATCAAACAACAAAAATATCCGGTTGCAAAACATTGGAAAGAAATAGTTTGTTTATACAATTCTTTCATCGTTCATTCTTCCTACGAATGACGCAATCTTTAAATTAATGAAATAGATCACTAATTAGGACTGAGTCTATTCTAGTAGTGACCCCCCCGCCCAAGTGGAATTTAGCAGGTTTGAAATCAGAGTTTTTCTTCTCCTAGACTGGTTGCCTAACCAAGGTTAAAGAACCAATTACCACCTGAGAATAAACAATACAATACAAATAATCTAGAAATACTTTGGGTTCTAGGATATTTTTCTTTCATGTTATTTATGTTTTAATGTTATATTGAAAATTTCAATGATTAAAAAACATGGTATTCAGCAAGAATTTGAGGTGAACAGGTTGGGTAAATATGTACTCATAGTCATCACTATTGGCTAAGCATTTTTGCTAGTGTAGGATGATGATGAATGACCCAACAAGGGTTGACATGCCTTAAAACTTAACCAACCAACCAACCAACTACGAAAAATCAATCAAGTATCGTTCGAGGGTAATTCTAAAGGTAAGGTCTCCAAAATATTTAGAAATCACAGAAACGTTTATTGCCTATTGTCAATGATGTTTACATCATTCTAAAGTTTAGCCATGCGTCAATTTTTCTGCATCATCGCCATTTCGGTCGATACATTCTGAAGCAGTTTTTATACGCCTGTTCATACCAGCTCGCAACCATGTCGTTGAGGAAGCGTTGAACTTCGCCGTTGTTCCAACCTCCTTACACCACATTCGGGCGTTTTTGACATCCATCCACGACTCGCCATACACTTCTGTTCATCGGCGATGAATTTCAATCGGTTTAATATATTTTGTCGATCTAAAACCGAATAACTGCGTGAACTTCACACTTGGTAGTAGCATGAATCGCTACTAACCCATAGTATTTACCCAACCCCTCCACACGAACAGGATGCGACACAAGGTCATTTAAAATGAATTTCCCTAGACCTGTTGCCATACCAAGGTTGAAGAACCTAGCATGTCCTACTATTTACCCATGGTTTCATTCATACCTTTCCCTAGGGAAATAGCGCTATGTGAAATGTAAACAGCGTCGTCCAGGATTTGAACTCGGTTCATAGTGTCCATTTCCTACATTGATAACCATTACTCCTTGAACGATTACACTTCGTATGAACTATTGGTCAACATTATAGAATGATTTATTCAAATGAAATTATAAATAGTACTTGCCACAGGATATTGAAATTTATAGAAATCATTGCTCTAAGTGTATACTTCATGCCCGAAAAAGATTTTTAAGTGCTGATGAAAAAAGTTATGCAAGAAAATTTTTTAGTCTGTATGTTTGTCTGTCTGTTTCCATGTTTGTCTCTCTCTCTCTCTCTGTCTGTCTGTCTGTCTGTCTCTCTCTCTCTCTCTATATATATATATATATTATATATATATAGAGAGAGAGAGAGAGAGAGAACATATTTATTTACACACACACACACACACACACACACACACACACACACATATAATATATATATATATATATATATATATATAATATATATAAAGTGTTGTTATGGGTCCAACGGGAGAAAATTAAATATTCTATAAAAAAGGTCCGCAAATGGATTGTTTTTAGAAAAAATGCCCGCCTAAATTCATTAATTATTAACTAATTAATTTTCAAAAATTAGGTATGACTTCAATTAAGCACATATCCTCCAAAAATTGTCGGCTAAAAGCCATATCAAATAAACACAGTGTTAATTTACGTACTATCTCACACACACACACACACACACACACATATATTATATAATATATATATATATATATATATATATATATATATATTTATATATATATATATATATATCAGAGTACAAGGTGGAGGTCTGCCGTAATGCAGTAGTTATCAAACTAGGCTCTCAGGCGATTCACTAACGCCATGCATTAATCCTACCCAAAAACACTCACTAATATCAGTTTCAGACAGACTAAACTAAGTGCACACTAGCACATATAGAAAATATCATTAGATTCCAGCAACAAATACATCAAGAAAATAGTTCTAACGACTGACATTGTTTTTTATATATAATATATATATATATATATATATATATATTATATATATATAAAGGATTTTTATATATAATTAGGGCTTTAAAAAGATTTTTAGTTATATATATATATAATATATTATAATATATTATATATTATATATATATGCTAAAGTAGCACTTTAGTCCTCAAGACGAGAAGAGAGACGAGACCAAAAACACTTGACACTTTTCTTATAATTTTGTTATAATTTTTTCAAGTGTGAAAAAAATTCGCACACACACACACACACACACACAACACACACACACACACACATATATATATATATATATATATATATATATATATATGTGGGTGCTATATTTATGAGTAAACTGTCCAATATCATAGAGTAATTATATCAGAAGCTTGCAGAGCCCAAAAAATCTCAGTAACAACAATATATATATATATATATATATGTGTGTGTGTGTGTGTGTGTGTGTGTGTGTGTTTGTTTGTGTGATGCACCAAACGAACGAGACGCAACGAACGAACGTAACATACGCTTTTGGGAAAAAACAATATTTCCAGTTTATATTCATAATATTCTGTTCTCTTCGTGATGAATCTAGTTTAAACATTCACATCTTAAAACGGTCACAATTATCATTATGCTCTGATGAAGATTTTTTGCTGAAATCGAAATATTGGCAATATTAACGATGGAAAAGTTGTACAAATAAATTCAATTTAACAATATATGTGTTTTTCATATCATTTTATCTGTACATATACCGTCGGATTCATTTCCGTACTCTTAAGTAATATATATATATATATATATATATATATATATATATATATATATATATAATATATATACACGTTCATATCAAAGGCGTCGAAGAACTTTTGAATGACTCATTCAAACAATTCATAATAGATAAATAATTCAACTTCTTTGAAGCCTTGCTTGATCAACAGTCAAACTATTCAAGATGATTTCCAAGATTGGGTCATTGCTATGCTTGGTTAAACAGGGAACACTTCAGGAAGCCCGGATGATACAGCAACCAAAACATGATGTTGTTGTGTCAGTAAAATGGTAGTTCCTGTATATAGAGTGAGTGAGGGAGAGGCTCTCTGTGATTGGATATACCAATCACGTGATGAGCCCAGACGTTTAGGCGCCAAATCCAAAATACAGCCAGACAGATTCCACCAGCGGTTCCACGAGGCAGCGATATTAAGGGCTCCAAGAAACCACCCTAAGATACCAGATATCCAACGCGCCGGTAAGTCCCTTAAACTCAACTTTATATACAGGAAATACTTTATATTGTTATTCATTGTTTCATGTGCTGGTTAATAAATTATTTAGAATTAAACGAATTGTTGTTGTTAGCCTTAGAATTAATTGCTATACTAACACAATAATGTTTTTACATACCACAATCAAGATGAAGACAACTGTCCGAAAAATAAAAATGATACACATCACGCCTCATCTAAAAAATTCAAAGAAATAAGGATGACATTTTATATGGTAGATAAGTCATGTAATTTTCTATAAACGTTTCGTAATCCTTGACAGATGTATAATCAAGCCCACTCGCCGATATTAATAGTTTATTGTTTTGCATATGAACGTAGACAATAGAAACATATTCATTTATTTAATTTTTTTTTGTCTTCTTTTAAATGTTTGTCATAAGAAAAAGAGAGTTTGTCGAAGAATACTAAACATAACAGGCCACTGCTAACTTATATGGTTTCAAGGTTTTTTTTTTATGGTGGCGGGTAGTGTAATGGTTAGAAGCGTAGGAAATGGACCCGTCGACCCGAGTTCAATTCCTGGACGAAACTGTTTGCATTTTACGTGGCGCTAATACACTTGAGAAAGGTATGAATCCAATTCTCCATCCACCTATGGGTAAATAGCAAGGTAGACTGAACTCTTTAACCATGGCTAGGTAACCAGTCTAGGAGAAGGAAAACTCTGAATTCAAACCTGTTAAACTCCGCTTAAGAAGACCTTGTGTCACATCCTGCTTGTGTAGAGGGGTTGGTAAATATATATGTGTATAGATGTATCACACAGATGAACTGACCGAAACACATGTGTAAGTGATATTGATTAAATTCATCTTTTATTATCCATTTTATTCTTTCTTTTCTTTATTCATTCTTCCTCATATTGTCGGATTCATTTCCAATTTCCATTTTTACATATGTGTATATATATATATATATATATATATATATATATATATATATATATATATATATATAGGTTTCAAGTAACTGATAATAATACACAGAGAAAATAATTAGCTTCAAGTAATTGTTCTTAATATAAATGGATTTGCGCACAGCTATATGGTATCAAATATTTCTATCTAATAGGAATCCCATTAGATCTATTTGACAGATAGATGGACCCTAACAGGTACTATCTTTCCGGATCAGCGTGGACCTGGGAGTAATGGCGATGAAGGTGTATTCCACTCTCCCCAGAAACTCCAGAATTCGAACCTCACCACTAAGTTCAGTTTAACGTAATATCCAAGACACTAAGATCCTCAACCACTGCCTTCTAGCTCATATATACTAAAAAGGTTTGGAGGTTGCTATAAGGGCAATAGGGTCGGGACAATTATATAGGTGCTAGAGCATGACGTGACCAGTCGATTGATTGGGGGGGGCTTCTCTGTCTAGCCCAAGTAAGGACCTAAGTGCTGTATTGCTACTACTCAGCCACATGGAATCCGCCCTTAAGCATCAGGAAGTTTAGAGTCTTACTGTTATGTTTTTTTTTACATACAGATAAAATACAGAACACTGAATGAAAATGCACGACCAGGTTGTTGGAAATTTACAATTTTTTATTTAACACAGGATAGAGAATTCTTTTACCCTAAAAGTGACTTAACTAGCTCAACCGTCCTGTGCATGTGCGTCCTGACCATTTCAATCCCAATCCAAAAGTGCCATGGCGGAAACCCCACTTCCGGGTTCTCATCAGACCCCTACTGATCAAGGGGAGTAACTCTATTTTCATTAGGTCTAAACCTAACATTTACCCAGAATACCACTTATCCCCTCTGTAGGGATACAGATCTCCAGAACTGGAGCATCGCCACAGGCTTCAGTTTAGTGTCATACTCAGGATACCATATTTTGTTTCTTAGAGTGGGTGTCATACACCTCTGCCCACATCTATAAAGCGGGGAAAATACAGAAGACAGGTGTGAGACTGTGGGCCGCCCACACAAGCAGAAGTTTATTTTCAGAAATAATGTCATCCGCCTGTGCAGCACAAGATCTACAAATCTCGCGTAGGTTTGCTGGTTATTCACGTGGACACACCTCCCAAATGATTAGTTTAGATTAACGACTGTCGTCGACAAAAAAGACGTAAATATTTACACAAGGGCATAAAACTAACAACGGTATATTTTGTTACGGATATAATAAAGAGAGAAAGAAAGAAAGAAAGAAAGAAATGAGAACCGGACATATATTGAGTGAATCACGCCTAGTGATGATGTTGAAGGTAGAATAGAAAAATAAAAATGAACGACAGAATTGTATTATGTAAATATATATATGCGCGTAAATAACAAAAAAAATCAAAAATTTGTATGAATACTTAAACAGACAAAGCCACGTACCGAATCTAATACATAGATACACACAATTCTTATACTACAAATCGCACATGAATTTACACACACACACACACATACAGAGAGGAGAGAGAGAGAGAGAGAGAGAGAGAAGAGAGAGAAAGAGAGAGAGAGAGAGAGAGAGAGAGAGAGAAGAGAGAGAGAAGAGAGGGGGGGGGTAAGAAATATAAACACACGCATAAGCTCTCAGACACGCTCAAACACATACAGCTACGAATGCAAATAGCTAGCCACACAGCTGCACACACACACACACACACACACACACACACACACACACACACGCATACACACACACACACACACACACACACGCACACACAACCTTCAACATACAACAGCACTTCCACATATGACAATACAACCCCGACCCACCAACACCAAAAAACCAGATACACCCCAAACACATATGCATATATATATATATACGTATGCACACACATATATGTATAAACATGCATACACATATATATATGTATGTATGTATATATATATGCATAATATACATACATATATATAAGTATGTATATACATACATATTTATACATATTTATATACATATATCTATATAAACACAACACACACACACACACAACAACCACACACACATATATATATATATAATATATATATATATATATATTAAAGAATAGGTGTTTGCTAAAACAGTGTTCGACAAACTCACCCCGCAGGATATTGCTAAGATTGTGAATTTGTTACTTACGAAATACCTCATTAAATTCTCTTGTGCCAGACTTATTCTAACATGGGTAAATATCTATACGTACACATTAAGACAAAAATCGGCAGCCGGCGGTTGTGGATAAAAAGAAATTCTCGCCTATGAAAAACTGTCTGTAAACAGGTGCTGTTGACACCATGTCCACGCTAACTTATTATATATATATATATATATATATATATATATATATATATATATTAGCAGAGGCTACCCGGCGAAGCCAGGTAGAGGAAAAATTTATTCACAAAAATTAAACTTCACTGCTGATATCGTTATAACAAAAAGTAGACAGCGAACATTTTTTTATTATCAGCAGGAGCTGGTATACGGACAGTTCTTCAAATTGGGTGATTTTTGCTTAATTAATTAATTATATCTCTTAATTAGTAAACATTTCTGAGTTAGAAGAATATCAAGGTGTATGCAAGATTTCGAATCTGAGTGACCACCCGTTTTAGAGTTATACGTCGACACGTACATACGAAACTCCTTATATATATATATATATATATAAATATATATAATATATATATATATATAAATTCTGACTGACTAGGATGTACGACTTATACGATGTTGTTTATATCCTCTGTTTATTTACTGAGGCTGTGAAAAATATGTGGAATAATGGAGATTCGTGAATCTTTTTTTTATATTGAAGTAAAAGTCAAACTCTTATCTTTGCGTGTTTTTTTTTTTTTGTTTGTTTTTTTTTTCTTCACTCAGTCCACACTACAGCTTATTACGCTCAAAAGTGGTCGAATCCAAAAAACAAAACAAAGTTTTTTTAAATTTTTTATTTGGGTTTTCAGAACACCGAACCCCCAACTCCACAACATAGCTCGACCAGCCACTGGAACACTTAGATGACCGATTCGGTCTGGTGATTTCTGCAACTTTTGGTTAATCGCAGTTTTCAGCCCAGAGTGACAGATACATTGTTATTCATTTCTTATTACTTATTTTTGCACCAAAGATATTGAAGTTTGTTAACCCATCTATTTTTCCGCTTGGTTCTTTGTTTAATGGAAAATCAATCTTTGTGGGTTATTAAATGCCAAATCCACCCACTTCTATTTTGGTTATTGGTTTTAGAATATAAGCATTCGCACCCCACGATGACCCAGGCAAATATATAGATATGGATATAGTAAGACGGACAATTAAAAAGGCCGTAAATACCATGGGTATCGTAGATATGGACCATTTCCACTCGTGGGTATCTAGGGCCCACGAGCTTCTTCAGACCACGCATATCTTTTATTTAGACAGGCACATGGCCAAATTCATTTTATATTCATATAAAATGAATTTGGCCATGTGCCTGTGGAAATGGTCCATAACCACGATACCCATGGTTTTTAAGGCCTTTTTATTCACAAATAACTTTGCTCTGTTTACAATAATTAAACATTGAGCTCTCAGACAGAACCTGAACTCTACAACAAACTACTGGTATAGAATAAGACCAGCCTAGAATCACCCTGTACCAAGAAACTTGGTACCACACCAAAGTATATATATATATATCTTTGGATAGATAGATAAATAAAATATATATATATATATATATATATATATATATATATTATATCTATCTATCCAAAAGAGCGCCCACATGTTGACTCTACCTAATTGTTTTTAAAAGCAAATTAATTCTTCCTTGAGGTTACACAACGGAAAACGCAAAATATAATTCTATACATGAATCGGCATCAAAGTAAATTAGACAAAAGTAATAACTTAAAGTGTTTAGCTGTGACGCACCTACCGAAATTCTGAGAAAAAAATAGTTAAAAGACAATGATTGGTTGGCTTTGCAAGGTTTTCTTCCGGGTGTGTCTTTATATCCACTCCACTTATATATGATATAGAATGTGACTCTCTCTCTCTCTCTCTCTCTCTCTCTCTATATATATAATATATATATATATATATATATATAATATATATATGATATTTTTTGAAGGCAAAATAATGCAAATTTATGTTGAAAAACATATTTATTTAAATTTTTTTTTTTTTCTTTTTTCTCTTAATATTTTCGGAGTAAAATCCATCTTCAGAGAGTTCTTCAGAGAGTTTGAAAAGTTTCCATCTGTGTTCTTTAAAATCAACTGTGGTCTTATTCCGTTGAATTTGATGGAGATTTAAAAGTTCGGCAGAGATCGTCAAATACCGTTAAGTCCCGTGTAGCTGTTGCGTTTTGTGGGAAGTTTTGAAATCATTTAAGATATATATATTTAAAAAAAAATTTTTTTTAAATACTATAAAAACAATAATAATATATATATATATATAAAAGAAGGTCCGCAAAATGTATTATGTTCTCAGAAAGATTTTTTAAAATTCTTTTTATCTTATATTTTGTAAGATAAAAAGAATAAAAAAATAAATAAAAAAATCTTTCTGAGAACATAATACATTTTGCGGACCTTTTTTTTTTATATAAAATATTGAATTTTCTCCCGTTGAACCAGAACAACATTTATATTATATATATATATATATATATATATATATATATATATAATATACAAACCTATCGGTAAACCCTTGCGGTAAAAAAAAAAAACCCGGCAAATGATATATATATATATATATATTATATATATATATATATATATATATATATATAAGTAAACCCAATGAAAACAAATTCTCCCATGTCTCTATCTTTCTACTCTCCCAGGGAAACTAACATATATAACGAGGAGGTAATCAAGATATACACAGAGGGGAAGAATTTGATAGGCAGAATGTATACATTCAAACAATGATTTCTAATGATTTTCTTGATATCGAGAATAAGTTATAGAAAAATCCGAAAGATTTGTTCCAAGTACTTTCGGTTCTACTTTGAACCGTTATCAAGGATATTTTAAAGAGGTTATCATTGTTTGTAGCAAGTGCAGCTAACATGACGCTAAATAACGCTAGCATCTTTGTTGGGGGGGGGGGGTTATAAATTCATCTCGCGAATCAAGAAAATCATTAGAAAGATTGAAAAGAAAAAAAAAATTACAAAATGATATATGCACAGACTTTGACATTCAGATATTCTGTGAGGAGACTGGCACTGTCATACGTCGTAACCTACATATTTTGGCGCCTTTTTCTTGGAATACATTTCTCTATAAACAATCCGAAACATAGATCAGTAGATACAAATCTATAATATATATAAGGATAGCGAAGACAAAGTCAACGGCACTTGGTAACTGATAGTTTTTCGCCTATGATATTTGATTTGAAAATCGCATAGGCGAGAAATTGACAGTTATCAAGCTCGGCTAGTAGATAAAGGAGTTAGGTTAGGACAGTTCTAAGTGACAGTTATCTCTAGACTGCAGGTTCAATCCTGGTCAGGGGCAACAGTAACATAGAATAATAATTAACACCTATACCCCAGCTATGGTTAGCGGAATGAGAACAGGATACCCCCGTGGACTGAATAAAGGGTTAGGTTAAAATTTCTGTGATGGCTCCCGATTACGACAAGAAGGTTCCCGAGTTCGAATTGAAGGTTCCCAAGTTCGAGAAAGTTCCCGAGTCCGTCAAGAAATAGCTGAAGAAGACCAGAGGGCACATCGGCCAAAACGTTGCACAGATAACAATGAAGATAATCCAAATAATAATAATCTCGTCCAGGATTTGAACTCGAGTCGACGAATACATTTCCTACGACTCTAGCCATTATACCACGCACTTACAAAATAGGGTTGGGACAATCATATAGGTTCTAGGGCTTGACGTGATCAGCCCATTGATCGGAGGGGACCTTTCCGACTGCTTGTCTAGCCCAAGTAGGGGCCAAAGTAGAGTTGCATGTCAACTTTTCTCTTAAAAATATGCCTTTTTATAATAGGTTACGAGATGTCATTAGAAAAGAAAAAGAAGATTATTTAATAAGAATAAAAATATTTTTAAAAAAGAAAGAAAAATAATGATATATCCGGGGTTATATTCTGAAGTTGTATTGGGTATATTATCGCAGTAGTAATTGGTACATCGAATAGCAATCCGTCTCCGAGCAGTCGGGTGTCGTCTAGCGAGTAAGCTTGTAGGCATTAGGCTTATTTTCCCAGTACCCCACTCGTACCGAGTCAGGCACGAAGGCCTATTTATGTGGGACCCCACAAGCGAGACTCATGGGTGGCGGGTAGAAAAATTGCGTCGATCCCGTCGGCATTCCCCCTCAAGGGGGCACCTCAGGCGCTGGGCAATAAACCCAGCCCTGCCCCTTTAAATCAAGGGGCAGGTATGCCTGGAGGGATGGCCCTCTGGATCGACGCTATTAATTTACCATCTCACCGTCCAGTGGCCGAAGCGCACTGGACCCCCGTCCCGAAAGACGGGTTGTAGGCATTAGGTTCATTTCCAAGTACCCCACGCGTACCGAGTCAGGTACGAAGGCCCTATTTATGTGGGACCACCCACAAGCCGAGACTCATGGGTGGCGGGTAGAAAAATGCGTCGATCCCGTCGGCATTCCCCTCAAGGGGGCACCTCAGGCGCTGGGCAATAAACCCAGCCCTGCCCCTTTAAATCAAGGGGCAGGTATTGCCTGGAGGGATGGCCCTCTGGGATCGACGCTAATAATTTACCATCTCACCGGTCCAGTGGCCGAAGCGCACTGGACCCCCGCCCGAAGGACGGTTGGAGGTGTAGGTTTATTTTTCCCAGTACCCCACGCGTACCGAGTCAGGCACGAAGGCCCTATTTATGTGGGACCACCCACAAGCCGAGACTCATGAGTGGCGGGTAGAAAAATTGCGTCGATCCCGTCGGCATTCGGGGGCGCCTCAGGCGCTGGGCAATAAACCCAGCCCTGCCCTTTAAGTCAAGGGGGCAGGTATTGCCTGGAGGATGGCCCTCTGGGATCGACGCTAATAATTTACCATCTCACCGGTCCAGTGGCTGAAGCGCACTGGACCCCCGTCCCGAAAGACGGGTTGGAGGCGTAGGTAGAGGACCAAAACAGTGTCGACTATTTATACATGACACTGTCCAATCAGATTATAGTGAGGGGGTACCAAGGTATTTACATATTCATTATATCAAATAATAAGAATTAGAATTAAATTACAATTTTGATTCTTATCCATGATAACAGTTTTTTAATGAATGAAATTAAAATCAAATTATTGTTAACAAAACAATTCCACTTGGACTAAATATATCCGGATTTTCATTTATTAACTCAGTTTCAGTTGTGTGGGTGTTATTATAGGATTCAATATTCCATTTATAATAACTTTTCTGTATTTTGAAAAATAATTAATCCTGAAATTGAAAACATTTTAAAAATGAACCCCTCTCATCATGGTATCCCCTGTGTCTAAGAAAAATGTTTAAAATTTCAATTAACTTATTTGGACGTGAATAGAAATTGAAATTTGGTTACAATAAGTGAATCATGTAAAATGTTTGAGAAGTTTTAATTTCAAGGAATGCATCAAGTAAAAGTTTGGGGAAACCTGGTTTAACACAAATACAAGGTTACTTTTCGGCACTCATATGACTATTTAAAACGTTTTTGGAGACAAACTTCGGTTAATATAGGCACATAGTGAAAGATCTGGAGTCTGAGTGAACCAAGTCAAAATTTGAAAAATTCTCTTAACTTCGTATTATTTGGATTATTCGGGATATTGTCTTCATCTTCATTGTTATCTGTACAACGTTTCGGCCTATGTGGCATCCGGTCTTCTTCAGGTATTTTTGTCGGACTCGGGAACCTTCTATTCAAACTCAGTAACCTTGTCGTAATCGGGAACTTTCTTGTCGTAATCGGGAGCCATCACTGACTTTAAACCTAACCTTTTATTCAGTCCACGGGAGTAGCCTGTTCTCATTCCGCTAACCATAGCTGGGGTATCGGTGTTAATTATTATTCTATGTTGCTGTTGCCCCTGTCCTGGATTGAACCTGCAGTCTAGAGATAACTGTCACTTAGAACTGTCTTAACCTAACTCCTTTATGTCGTAATCGGGAACCTTCTTGTCGTAATCGGGAGCCATCACAGAACTTTGAACCTCATCCTTTATTCAGTCCAGATAACAAGGAAGATGAGGACAATAGTCTAAATAATCCAAATAATACTAATCATCAAGCCTCATCTAAGAAATAGTCCCGTTTGATTTTAGATAATCTGTACATAGTTTTGAGCTGTGTTCTTATTATGATCTTGTTTTAAGACAATATTTTATTCAAATAATACGGCAATCGGAAATTGTCTTGCAATACCACCTCCCCAAAACCACTAACCATTACAGCGCCACCACCACCACCATGGATAAAAGTTGACACAATGCAATTTTCATTCATTCGTTCGTCTGATAAACACTCGTTTACTTCCAAAAATCTTTAATTTTGACCCATCAGTTCATTGTATCTTTCTTTTTCAATCTTCCATATGCTGTTGTGTTCAGTGCAATATTTTGTAACTCATTTTTAATAAAGAGAGTTTTCTTTGTTGATACACGGCGTTTAAGCTCTAAGCAGAATGAAGTCGTCTCATACGCAACGAGGATCGACGTATTGTTTGTTTGTTGATACACATGATTTTCTTCATACTGATTAAACTAATCTTTAGTTTGTGCCTCAGTAGCCATTTGGTTTGGTCTTTTAACTCGAAAATACCATTAAAAAAACTGGGTTAAATCCTACTTAACGGACATAAATTCCACCATCGTATGTCACCCCGCCGAAAGAAAAAAGTTTTTTTCTAATTTATTTATTTTAATTTGTTCTTGTGCTTTTTGTTTTTTTTCTAGAAAATTAAGGAAAAAAATTTAATTAAAATTTTTTTTTCTTATTTTTATGATGTGGTTTTCTGGATTTATCTTACACTAAATTCAAACATTTGGGAATTAGGGAATTTAAAAATTAAATGAGTAAATGTTGAAATAATCAGGGAATTATCCGAATTTAAAAAAATTTCAGTGTTGATATATTAATGAATAAAAGATATAATGCATCAGTTATTTTATTTAAAAACTTTTACATTTTTTCAGGTCAATTAACTTTGAACCACGTATGTTTGTGAATCTGTCTTACGCCTCAAAGATACGTGATTCAAAGTTAACTGAGCTGAAAAAAATGTAAGAGTTTTCAAATAAAATAACTGGTGCATTATATTGTTTATTCATTGATATATCAACACTGAAAATTTCATTAAATTCGGTTAATTACTTGATTTTTAGTATTTTTTTACTTTCTGTGACAGACGAATTTAGGTCTGTTAAGTAGGATTTAACCAAAAACTCTTTTTAGTAACAGTTAACTTCATTTCAAATAATGCGCAAGTACAATTTCATCGCTGCAATTTTTGTTCGTTTAATAGAATTTAACCCCTAAACTTACATATAAAAAATTCTTAATTATTGGTTGGTTTAAGAGGCTAAGTGAAACAACCTACCCGCCATAGATATATTCATACCTTTCCCAAGGGTATTAGTCAGAAAGTAAACGTAATAACGTAATGATATATATAGCCTTCTTTTTAACCGATATCGTTATGGAAGCGGACATCAAAATTGTCTCTGTTACAATAACAACGGTGAAAACACGGAGAGCCATCTGAAAGTACGTAAAACATTAACATATCTTTCGGGTCGTTTAATGCCGAATCAAATCATTTTGACAAACAAAGGACTCAGGTTGCTTACAGTACTTACTAATTGCTTAAGTAATCACCCAAGTACTGAATGGGATCATCGCTGCTTAACTTCTATGATCTAGCGGGAACCTATGCTTTCAGCTTGACTTGACTGTAATCCATTTCTGTTGTCACATGACAGGGAAGTTTCCATTCGCTTATCACATCAATATATCGCCACCCAATGTCTTGACCATGACATTCAACACTATTCTTAGACCCTTACTTGGGCTAGACGGGCGGTCAGAGAGGCCCCCTCCAATCAATCGGCTGGTCACGTCACGCTCTAGCACCTATATGATTGTCCCAACCCTATTGCCCTTATAGCAATACCCAACCCTTTTTATCATATTTGTGCTAGAAGGCGGTGGCTGAGGGTCTTCATGTCCTGGGAATGACGTTAAACTCTATCTGATTGTGAGGTTCCAGTTCTGAATGTCTGGGGAATAACCCGGAGTGGTAGTACATGTTAGGGTTCCATCTATGGGTTAAATAGTAAAATGAATTTATAAAAGAATTGCGTATCTATTAAGAATTAATTTATTTCAAAACTTTGTCAGCATTAAATGACCCACCGAGGTTGATATGCCGTGAAACAAACTAAATCAACCCAAACCCAATGTCTTGATGGTGATGGATGATTTTCCTATTTTGGACCATATAACCTATAGGCACCCTTTTTGATCTCGATTAAGAAAGGACATGTTTTTCATTTACACCATCAAATCCGGTTGTTTTAACAGACGATTTTTAGATTTAAAAAAAAATTATAAACCCTAACCCTAAACTAAACCCTTACCCTAACTCCTAACAAACAAAAGTAATATGGTCCCCCATTTTGAATCAGTGATGATAGTATAAGATGTTCACGGAGTATGAACTCCGGTTGTTATAAAGCATTAGGTTACTTAATGGAAAAGTATTCCAACGCAGAATATTTCAGTAGGGTAACAACAAACGCATTAATTACACACATACAACATTTAATTTACAAATATAGGGGAACAAGGTTCCGCCGACTATACAACATCACAAGTGTCCAAACATATGTAGAAGTGCAAGAGAAACAGAATAGGTGGAAACAACTTACTGTAAGTGGGGTCTGTACGTTTTGGGTATGCACCATGTGTGTACTGGAGAGAGGTGACCAGCACGTCCGTACTCGTCCAGTCAGCTTCGGCAAAGAGGCTGACATTTTTTGGGTTCCCGCGTCACGTGACCAAAGAGGGACTCATGACGCGGAAGAGTACCCAAACCGTGTGACATTTAGTCCCTTACAATAGATACTCATCATAAAGCAAGGTGATCAATTCACAAGCCGTATTTTTTTTTTCGGAAATATTCTCTGGCTTTGACTTTAAAAAAGACAGGGCTGGGTTTATTGCCCGATGCCAGAGGCTCCCCAAAAGAGAAATGCCGACGGGACCATACATCTTCTTGCACTGGCCATCGCATGAGACTCGATTTGTGCGTGGCTCCCCACGTAAAAAAAATCTTATGTCATTCCGGTCTGGTGGGAGGTCAGGAAAATATTATTCTGACCTAGTCTTCAGGCTATAATAATTTAGCCTTTAACAAAGTCATTTAAAATATATTTCATATAACTAGGGTATTGATGCGCGTGGACGAATGGTTAAGGTCGTGGGAAATGGACTCGTCGGTCCGAGTTCAATTCCTGGACGAAGCTGTTTGGATTTCACATAACGCTAATACCCTTCGGAAAGGTATGAATCCAATTCTCCCTCCAGCTATGGGTAAATAGCAGGACAGATTGGACTCTTTAACCATGGCTAGGTAATCAGTCTAGGAGAAAGAAAACTCCGAATTAAAACTCCGCTTAAGAAATTGACCTTGTGTCACATCCTGCTCGGTATAGGGGTTGGTATATATATATATATATAATATATATATATATATTATATATATATATATAAAGAGAGAGAGAGAGAGAGAGAGACAGACAGACAGACAGACAGACAGAGAGAACAGGGAAGAGAGAGATAAAGAGTGGAGAGAGAGAGAGAGAGAGAGAGAGAGAGAGAGGAGAGTTGCTTAAACTCCGCTTAAGAAATTGACCTTGTGTTACATCCTGCTTGTGCGGAGAGGTTGGTTGATATATATAACTACGCTATTCAACACATTAAAATAAAATATAAGAGGTTGGTTTACCTAGTTATATATTCATAGTTCTGACTTTAGCGTTACGGTTATCTTCGAAAATGGAAATGGAACCGGCAACATGGGTTCAAGTACTAGACTGGTTTGAATTCAGATTTTTTCCTTTATCTACACTGGTTGCTTTATGAAGACGAAAGAACCCAGTCTTACCTACTATCTACTCGTAGCTGTGGGTAGAACAATGGATTCATGCCTTTTCAAAAGTGCATTGACATTGAGTGAAACGCAAACAGCCTTGTCCAGTATTTGAACTCGAGTTGCCGATTCCATTTACTACGGAGATAATCATCGCTAAACTAAGGACTATAAATATATAACTAGGTAGACCAGGGGTTCCCAACCTTTGGTTTTTTTGTCGTGCTCCACCTTATTACCTCTAAAATCCTGTTGTCACCCCATGTAAAAAGTAAAGTCGTCGGGGTTGCTTAAAGTCGGTATCAGCCAAACAGCAAGGGAGTCTACCCCCTTTTCCCTAGCGCTAGACCAAGGAGATTGTTTTGGTGTCTGAGCGCCACACATACTATCAGCTCCTCTCTTTACCGCACAGATCCCCGTGCTGAGTTGGAGAGGGCTGGTATCGAACCCGGAACCTTTTGGTTCCTAGTCGGATGCGCTACCCACTGAGCTAAACCGGACCTAGTAATATATGGTTCTTATTATTTAAAAAGTGAACTCCGTTTGAGCTGAAAAAGTTTAAAACGCCAATACTTTGGTTTTACATCTGAAACATAAACTACATAATTGTGTTTACATGATGGGAAACTGAAGACCCAGATCTCTTTAGTCTCAATTGACCCCCGTAAAAATCAAATCCCCAACCATCATCATCAAATATATATATATATATGAAGTATACACAAGTATATATATAGTCATGAAGTATACACTGCTGATGAGACCTAATGAGGTTGAAACAGCTGTACGGTGTTCCACACGTCACACTCGTTATTCGCCGAGTTCACTTGTCATGATTATTTTCAATAATTATCGAATTTTATACGATATACGCATTGTAATTGCCTTCAAAAATATAAATAATAATAATAATAATAATGATAATGATAATAATGATAATAATATATATATATATATATATATATATATATATATATATAAAGGGGAGTTGTGTGTATGCATGTATGTCCGGAGGAAACTAAGAAAATAAAACAATTAACGACAAAGTAAATATATATACACGTTCACTATCACCAGAGCTTGCTTTTGTGAAATAATAATGACGATTTTATTTATATCGTATATTATAAAATTAGGATTTGAATAGTAAGAGAAGCGAAAGTCATTGGTGGCGTTCGTACTTGAAAACAATCAATGGATCTGCGATAATAACTTTTTATTATCCCCACCTCTACCCAGGCAACGCCGGGTAGCCGCTTCTAGTATGAAATATGTCTAAATGACCCGGTCTATCCATAGCTAGGGTGGGTAGGGTAGGGTAGGGTATAAAATATAGATTCATGCCTTTCTCAAGGGTATAAGAGCGAAAGAAATGCAAATAGCCTCGTCCAGATATCCCCATGGTAACTCAGTGAAATCAGTTATTTGTTACCTGAAAAGGGGATGGTCACTACCAAGTAACCCTTACTATCATGAGAAATGTCATGAAGTACAGAGCACAGTAGGTACCTCAATTATCTACTAAGTCATGGGATGATTTGATTTGACTTGAGTTACACACACAATATATATATATATATATATATATATATATATATATATATATATAAGTGACAAAGCGCTTCTACTTGAATTGCTTTGTTGTGGACATAGTATGTGATACCTTTCCTTTTCTTCTTACAATTAGGTGGGCTGAATATTACTATATATATAAAAGTGTTTCATAATTTGCTTGAAGCATTGTGTTTATATTGGTTTAGTGGTTGGTTTTGAAGGCTATTACAATGCAAGTGTAAAGAAAAATGAGGTAACTATGATGTTGTTTGTTAACCTTGATTTTATCTTAACATTTCAGAAATCTTCTGACTAATAGATTTTTATCTCGAAATATTAAGAATAAATCAAGGTTAACAAACAACATCATAGTTACCTCATTTTTATTACACTTGTATTGTGATAGCCTTCAAAACCAACCACCAACTACTAATATATATATATATATATATATATATATATATATATGAGAAGCAAACAAACAGACGATGTGTTTTGATATGGCTTTTTTAGCCGACAAATTTTGGGAGAATATGTGCTTAATTGAAGTCGTACCTAATTTTTGAAAATTAATTAATTAATAATTAATGAATTAGGCGGGAATACCTATTCAAATGTAAGGCTAAACAATTAATTTTTCTCGATTTGTTTAGCTTTACATTTGAATAGGTATTCCCGCCTAATTCATTAATTATTGATTAATTAATTTTCAAAAATTAGATACGACTTCAATTAAGCACACACACACACACACAACACACACACACACACATATTATATATATATATATATATATATATATATATATATATGGATATGTGGATGACTATTTCAAGTGCCGAGCCGATACTTTTAAACTAAGGCTCACAAGCTTTTGCCTATTTCCACAAATTTCCTTTCACATGATTTATAATTACTAACCTTGTTGGGCCCTGTTGATGGTTTAATTAAAACCGAAACGCTTTAGCGTCGGCTTTCTGGATGTCAATCTTTGATTAATTTTCTTGCTTTCTTTCAAATCCTTTACACTTAATTACATTCGGATTTTATGTCTATAGTATATATATATATATATATGAATTTAACATTTTGAAAAAACAATTAGTAATTATTATCTTTATTATTATTATTATTATTATTATTATTATTATTATTATTATTATTATTTCAAAATGTTAAATTATTTTTTCAAAATGTTAAATTCATTTATTATTATTATTATTATTATTATTATTATTATTATTATTATTATTATTATTTTTTCAAAATGTTAAATTCATTCTGTCGGATTAATATTTATTTACATATATATATATATATATATATATATATATATATATATATATATACCTTTGAAAGAAAGTTTTTCCTTTTTTCCTTTCTTTCAAAGGTAAATATTACTCTGTATTTAATCTAAATTATAGATTATTATGCATTGAGCTCTCTCTTGGGATTTATAAAAATCCTTGTATTTGCCCCTACTAAAACATGCAATATAATTATACAGTGAGATTTTTAAAGATCCCATGTAGAATCATCCCTTACTACCAGTTTTGGATACCTTGTATATATATATATATATATATAGTTAAGAATAAATGGAAAAATGAATGAATGGAACAAAAAATGAATAGAATAAATCAAAAAATATTTTCCAAAGGACCTCCTTAAAAGAAAAAAAACATTTTAAGAGAGATCCCTAATGGAAAAGCCTTCTTCATTTTTATTGGACACTTTATTGAATCATTGAATTAATATAATTATTATATAAGATATTGAAGATGATAATATATATATATATATATATTATGGACTCTCTCGTCCATTTTCGACGCATGAGGGTTCACACACTCAATGAACACCCACACAGTGATTTGTTTATAGTGGTGAAGGCTTGTGTTGGACCATCCACACTTTTTGGCACAGTCGATAGGAAAGAATTGGTGCAGCAAGGGTTGCCACAAACCCAATCAACGACCGACCTCAGGAATTTGGAATTCAGAGTTATCCCTCTTCTAGACTGGTTACCTACCCATGGCTGAAGGGCCCAGTCTGTCCTACTATTAACCCATAGCTGGAGGGAATTTTGAATTCAGACTTATCCCTCTTCTAGACTGGTTACCTACCCAAGGCTGAAGGGCACAGTCTGCCCTACTATTTAACCCATAGGTGGAGGGAGAATATATAGATTCATACCTTTCCCCAAGGGTATTAGCGCTATGTGAAGTGCCAACAGCTTCGTCGAATTGAACTTGAATCGACGAGTCCATTTCCCACGACTCTCTCTCTCTCTCTCTCTCTCTCTCTATATATATATATTTATATATATATATATATATATGTATTGTTACGACTATCAAATACTGTCGGATAATGATAATTATGTATTCGTTTGAAGCTGACGTTCCCATTTCGAAGAAGACCGAGTTTTAAAATTTCTTCTCGAGTACGTTCAACCCGTAGACGATTTACAGTAATCTTTTAAGTCAGTTAATCGTGTATGAAGATAAAATAATTTTGCTGATGACCACAGCTATTTCGACGCCATGGATGTTAAAGTAAAAATGTGCTGGACAACTTACACACACACGCACACACACACGCACGCACGCACGCACACATGAATACAGTAATATTTCGTCCATGTATCCAATTATACGTATATACACATACATATATATGTGTGCTTTTAGACGGAAGTACTTACGGGCTTACATGCAAGCGTACGTGCATGTACGCTTAGATTAAGATGAGGAAATACAGTGTCACGGGCAACGGAAGCTGACAGAATCGTTAAAATCATTTGGATGAAAAGAGGGAGCAGAGAGAGAGAGAGAGAGAGAGAGAGAGAGAGAGAGAGAGAGAGAGAGAGAGAGAGATGATGGTAAGATATATATATATATATATATATATATATAGAGAGAGAGAGAGAGAGAGAGGAGGTATATACATGTGAAAATAATGATAATGATATAATAAAAATAATGATAATTCAAATGAATGTAAAGAAAACACAACCGTATCACTACTATCAGTTTCACGCTATAGAGAGGAATTGAGAACGATAGAAAACACTCACACACAAGCACATATACACACACAAATATATATATATATATATATATATATATATAATGAACATACTTAAATGAAATTAAAAACAAACAAATATGTCGCTACTAGCAGTTTCACGCTTGAGACAGAAACAGAGACTGCGACAGAGATGAAAATGCATTTTACAGATAGATATTGTAAGATAAAGTGTATATCTAAGCCTGTCTCTTAGTTTCAGGAATAGATAAACATACAAATATAAAAGAATATTGGTGGGTATAGACGGTAAAAAGCATATATGAAAAGGTATGTGAACAGCCAAAGACATATATGGATATAAACACACACACACACACACACACACATATATATATATATATATATATATATATATATATATACATAATAGTAAGTAAAGTTGTCTGGGCGGCCTAATGTCGGTATCAGCCAGACAGCGAGGAGTCTATCCCCTTTTCACTAGCACTAGACCAAGGAGATTATTTTAACACCTGAGGTGGAGCGCCACACCTACCATCAGCTCCTTACTTTACCGCACAGATCCTGTGCTACTCATACGCTGAGTTGGCGAGGCCGGTGTCGAACTAGGAACCTTGTGGTTTCTAGCCGAACACTCTACCGACTGAGCTAGGGCCGTTTTTATCTCAGTCGGTCGAGCATCGACAAGGAACCACAAAGTTACGGGTTCGATACCGGTCCTCGTCAACTCAGCGTATGAGTAGCACAGTGATCTGTGCGGTAAAGTGAGGAGCTGATGGCAGGTATGGCGCTCCGTTTCTCAGACGCCAAAACAATTTCCTTGGTCTAGCGCTAGTAAAAAAGGAGATAGAGTCCCTCGCTGTCTGACTGATACCTACTTTAGGCCACCCCGACGACTTTACTTAAAGCTGGTTTGAATTGGGAATTTCTCTCCTCCTAGTCTACGAGGGCCGGTTGAAAAGTTCAAGGGTTGACATGCCGTAAAAACCAACCCACCAACCAAATAAAACACAAACGACGTGATTGTTTAATCACACTTCTCCAGACAGGAATATATATATATATATATATATATATATATATATATATATATATATATATATATATAACAGCGCTACATACTCACACCTTAAAATAGAATATTTGATGTCATATTTCAAAACCGTCTCCTTTTTTCAAACTTCAGAAATTTTTTTTAAACAGACTGAATAAGAAGGATTACCACTCACTTTTTCTCATCATTCTGTGATATATAATTTCTTATCTTATGCCCTGAAGATGATCTATTTAATAGATCGAAACACTGCAGCGTCGGCCAATAAACTCACCACTTAACCCATTTAAACCTGTGTTTTTTCAATTTTCTTGATATATTACATACCGTCGGATTTACTTCCTCTCTTCACATATATATGTGTGTGTGTGTGTGTATGTGTATATATATATATATATATATATATAGTCTATCGACTTTAGAGCACTCCGAAGACTTACTTTATATATGATGGTGGATCAATAAGTATGTAGCCGGAAATTGTTATGAGCTAAATCTTAATCTGAACTTTTGACTGTATTTTGTTCAATGGAGACAATAATGGGTCAAGTGTACTGACAAGGAAGAGAATCATGTTGAAAAATATAATGTTACGTAAATCAATTATTATTTTTCTCATTAGGCCACAGGTTTATTGACGCACTTACGAAAATAACCGTATTTATCAACGTTGGTTCATATCTATCCATAGCTCAGTCGGTAGAGCGTTCGGCTAGAAACCACAAGGTTCCTAGTTCGATACTGGTCCCCGCCACTCAGCGTATGAGTAATACAGGGATCTGTGCGGTAAAGTAAGGAGCTGATGGTAGGCGTGGCGCTCCACCCCAGATGCTAAAAGAATCTCCTTGGTCTAGCGCTATTGAAAAGGGGATAGACTCCTCGCTGACTGGCTGATACCGACTTTAGGCCGCTCCCGTCGACTTTACTTATATATATATACACACACACACACACACATATATATATATATGTCAATCTATTGTTCTTTTTTCTCCCTCTTTTTTTCATCATGCTGTACTGAAAAAGGTTTTATATAAACTGAAACGTTTAAACGTCGACAAATTTAATCTTGTTGGAACATTTTATTTTTCTTATTCCAATCTATCTACTATCTTTTTTCTCTTCTTTTCATCATACTGTCCCGAAGAGGGTTTTATATAAACCGAAACGTTTTATATAAACCGAAACATGAATTGTTCATGATAAATTCAATCTTTTTGGAACGTTTTATTTTTCCTATTCCAATCTATCTATCTATCTATCTATCTATCTATCTTTTTCTCTCTTCTTTTCATCATACTGTCCCGAAGAACCCAAAACGTTTAAACGTCGACATGAACATGATAAATTTAATCCTTTTGGAACATTTTATTTTTCATATTCCAATCTCTCCCCCTGTCTCTCCCTCCCTTTGTCTCTCTCTCTCTCTCTCTCTCTCACTATATATATATATAGTAAACAATTATGAACAGAGTGAGATTGATATAAATATGGAATGCTATAATGATGTGATGGTTAACAAGCTTGGTTGCTGAGTATTTCTCACTAAATTTTGTCCTTCTGTAACCTTATGAAAGACAAACCTAGCAATTATTTGTTGACATACACACACACACACACACACACACGTATATATATATATATATATATATATATATATATATATATATATATATATATATATATTTAGGGACCTACCATGACGCAACATTTAGTAAATTCGTCTAACAGTTAAATAAAGAAATGTGTGGGCTTCTAACCGCAACGTGTACCCCACTAATGTTGCCTTGCGCTAAACCAACTTAAACTTTGCACAAAATGAATAATGTAAACAGACGAAATAGATAGATAGATAGATAGATAGATAGATAGAGAGAGAGAGAGAGAGAGAGAGAGAAGAGAGAGAGAGAGAAGAAAGAGATGGATAGATAGATAGAAAGACAGACAGACAAATACATATGGACAGGAATATATACGAATAAACTGGTAATGATTATATATATACATATACATACATACATATATATATATACGTATTATATGTAGAGAGAGAGAGAGAGAGAGAGAGAGAGAGAGAGAGAGAGAGAGAGAGAGAGAGAGAGAGATTGATATATAGATAGTCAGAGAGAGAGAGAGAGAGAGAGAGAGAGAGATTGATAGATACATAGATAGTCAGAGAGAGAGAGAGAGAGAGATTGATAGATACATAGATAGTCAGAGAGAGAGAGAGAGAGAGAGAGAGAGAGAGAGAGATAGATACATAGATAGTCAGAGAGAGAGAGAGAGAGAGAGAGAGAGATAGACAGAGAGAGAGAGAGAGAGAGAGAGAGAGAGAGAGATAGATAAGAGAATAGCATATAAATTGGTTGTTAGGAAAATAGATTATTATCTCTTTGGGAGATGACCAGTAAATAGTTTATTAATCAACCTTTTTTTAGTCTGGCACAAGGCCACCAGTCACATACAATACCTAATGTCTTAAGCGGTTCCCCATCTAAATACTAATTAATAGGTAAATTTCATCCGACAGGTACAGTGAATGTGTGTGCCAGAGGAGGGGAGAAAGACAGTAAAAGACAGGTGTGTGTCTCTGTGTGGTGCGTCTGTGTGTGTGTTGAGTGTGTGTGTCTCCGTGTTTGTGGCTATCGGGATCCAAAGAAATAAACTCTTGCATCCTCACGAAAGAAAAAAAAAGACAAACAAATAATAAATAAACAAATATGCACTGGAAACACATGTTCAAAAAGACGTTAAACGAAATCATAGAAAGAAGGAAAGAAAAATAAAGATGAACACAAGAAACACTCAGGATAAAAAAAGAAAAAAAGAAAAAAAACAAGAAAAAAGAAAAGAAAAGAAAAAGGTATAAATTCACTTACCATCGCCATCTATAATTTAGGATCCTTGTACCTTGTTTCAGCCAACGGGTGATAATTACAGTACAACCAATTATTAGTTACAAATTATGGATTTTTTTCTCTCTCTCTCTCTCTCTCTCTCTCTCTCTCCCTGTCTCCGACCGATCCTGTAAGTGTCTCTTCTATCGTCCACCTGTTTTGGTTTACCTATGTTCAGACGTTTCCTCTTTCTTTACTTGACGTTTGAAACTTGTCTCTAACTTAACTTGCTCAGTCCAAGTCTTTGAAGAAAAAAAAAACACCTTCAGACTGTGCGTTTTTAAGAAAGAAAGAAAGAAAGAAGACGAAGACGAAGAAGAAGAAGAAAAAAAATGAAACTGTGAACCAGCGATAGCAAAGACGCGGTCTTGTAGAAACGTTATCCCTCCTTCCTTTTGTATGTACGTCAGGACACGATGCGCTCGCCACAGAGGCAGCTTTGATAATGGTCGTGCAAAGCGTTAGCAGCAGTTGATATAGCCAAAGCCGTGCCAGCAGAACGTAGTAACAGCAGCAGCAATAGCTGTCTCTCTCTCTCTCTCTTCTCTCTCTCTCTCTCGCGCTCCCGTGTAAACCCTATAGTAAAGAGTAGAGAAGCAATTAAATTCAGTTGTAGTAATAGTAGAGTCGGACAAAACTTGGTTTCTCTGCAATTTGAAGTCCACGTCTATATGTACGCACAAAATTCGCTTTCTCTATCTGTTTCTCGTGACCGGGTCTTTTTGATTTCGTTCCTACGTGTTTTGAATAAGAATACAATCTATAAATAGGGTTATTTTTTTTTGTTCACACACACACACACACACACACACACACACATATATTATATATATATATATATATATATATATATATATATATATATATCTTAGAAAGGAAGAAAAACTCAACACCGTAATTCCATAATAAATTTATTTTGACCAAAATTGGGGCCTTTATAAATCTAAGTTGATTAATATAGCTCCCCAAAAATTTCGTCTAATCAGATGGTAGATCAAGATAATTTGAATTGCATAACTGAAAAATTTACTTCTCAAAAAAAAAAGAATAAAAAAAGTGATTTAAAGATTCACTGTATTTACATACTGGATCATACAATAATAATACAGTGTATCTTAGAAATCACATATAGAATCATCCCTTACTACCAAGTTTTGGATACCTCTCATATATATATATATATATATATATATATATATATATATATATATAGGCGTGTCTGGGATGGTGGTTAACAGTCTTGTCGCGTAGACCCTTACAAGAGTTTGATACTCACTCGCGCTCAAATTTTGTAACCTTGTACCAGGCAAGACTACTCCCTCTTCTTTTGCGTATCTTTTTGATATTGAGTATTCTCCATAAGAAGATACTCACTTGTATTATCTCATATATAAACCTAATTGAAGGTGCGTGGTTTAATGGTTTGAGTCTTGGGAAATGGACTCGCCGATCCGAGTTCAAATTCCTGGACGACGCTGTTTGCATTTCCCATAGCGCAAATACCGTTGGGAAACTATTCTCCCTCCAGCTATGGGTAAATAGCAGGACAGACTAGACTCATTAACCTTGGCTAGGTAATCAGTCTAAGAGAAGGAAAACTCTGAATTCAAACCTGTTAAACTCCGTTTAAGAAATTGACCTTGTATCACATTCTGCTCGTGCGGAGGGTTGGTATATATATATATATATATATATATATATATATATATATATATATATCCAAAACTAGTTGATTCCATGAACTAGGAGATCGATGAAGTTTCAAATTGAGTACTTTGTACTTTTGCTTTTTTTTTGACTAAGGAAGTTAACTTGTGGCGCCCGTGTTCACACCAAGTTAAAAGAATAGATAGTGGTTGTTTACGTTGTACCAATTGGGAGGAAATAATTATTGAACTAGCCGCTATCTTTTCTGTAAACCATAATGACATATCAATGAAACCAGACCTTTCTTAAGATATATAGTCAATAAAAGTTGTTTTAAGGGAAAAGTGGACTCATGCCTTTTCCAAAGACATTAACATGAATGAATGTGTGCCAATTTAGTGAGACTTCAAACTCAAACGATTACATTTTCCACACACACACACACACACACACACACACACATATAAATATATGGGGTGATTAAAAAAACAGAATTAAAAAAAAAGTCAGGTCTGTTTTTTTGGTCACACACTATATATATATGTATATATGCACACACACACACACACACACACACACACACATATATATATATATATATATATGGTATTTGTGGAAAAAGTGACTTACCGGTGAAAATGGTCACAATGGTTAGTTGATGCAAATTTCGTCTATTTTTTGTGGGTCACCTTATATATATATATATATATATATATATATATATATATATATATATATATATCCCTCCACAGGATTAAGTTGTGATACAAGTCAGTTTCTGAAGCGGTGTTTAACTAGTTTGAATTCAGAGTTTTCCTTCTGGACCGGTTGCCTAACGAAAGTTAGAGCCCAGTCTGTCCTACTATTTACCCATAGCTGGAGGGAGAATAGTTGGATTCATACTTTTTCCATGGGTATATAAGGATATGTGAAATGCAAACTGCCTCGTGTAGTATTTGAACTCGTTTCGCCGTGTCAATTTCCTACGACGGTAACCATTATACCACTCGCATCCATATGTATATATTATTATGTGTGTGTGTGTGTGTGTGTTGTATGTGTGTGTGTGAGAGAGAGAGAGAGAGAGAGAGAGAGAGAGAGAGAGAGAGAGAGAGAGAGAGAGAGAACTAACGCAAAAGGAAACGAAAACAGCATCGACCAGGATTTGAACTTTGTTCGTCGAGTACATACAACTACGATGTTAATCATTACGCAAACACCACTACCTCCCAAACATTCACACCACACCAGCAACAGCTGAACACCCTCTTTCGAACTTGGGAACCTCTTGTCGTAATCGGGAACCTTCTTGTCGTAATCAGGAGCCATCACTGAACTTTGAACCTAACCCTTTATTCAGTCCATGGGGGTATCCTGTTCTCATTCCACTAATCATAGCTGGAGTACAGGTGTTAAGCTGTGTTAATTATTATTCTATTACGACAAGAACGTTCCCAAGTGCGAGAAGGTTCCTGAGTCCGAAAAGAAATACCTGAAGAAGGTTAGAGGGCACATCGGCCGAAACGTTGTACAGATAACAATAAAGACGAGGACAATAGTCCGAATAATACAAATAATACTGATCATCAAGCTTCATTTAAAAAATTCAGAGGAAAACAACAGATTATTTTAATGTGAAATATTACATAAAAAGAAAAAAGAAATTGTAATGCATGGAAATATTTTAAAGAATGCTTCAATCTGTCTCTAAAATGAAATAGCGCAAGCAGAACCATTTTGTTAACTTCGGCGAGTCAATGCTGCTGTTTTTATGATGAACTAATCAGAGCTACCCGTCGTTGCTGGGGATTTAAGAAGTTAAAATAAATCTCTTATCTATATTTATATATAGATTAGTAAAAAAAAAAATTATGACAAAGTGTTTAAAAAAAGTATCGATATTTTTTTGTACTTTTTGACACACTTTGTATTCCATTATTTTTCATTTATATCTCGGTAAGTACAGCTTTAAAATCTGTACTTTTTGACACATCTTGTATTCTGAAAAAAAAAACAAAAAAAACAACAACAACAAAACAACGTTAGATATATTGTTCATTTTGGTAAATACAGCTTCAATCTCTATACTTTAGGCCACCCAGACGACTTATTTACATTGATGTATTTACCCAGCCCCTCTGACCCAGACAGGATGTGACACAAGGTCAATCTGAAAGCGAAGTACAGTTGGTTTGAAGTCAGGGTTTTTTTTCTCCTAGACCAGTTGCCGTAGACCAGTTGCCGTACCAAGTTTTTCTTCTCCTAGACCAGTTGCCGTACCAAGTTTTTCTTCACCTAGACCAGTTGCCGTACCAAGTTTTTCTTCTCCTAGACCAGTTGCGTACCAAGTTTTTCTTCTAGACCAGTTGCCGTACCAAGTTTTTCTTCTCCTAACCAGTTGCCTACAAGTTTTTCTTCTCCTAGCCGTACCAAGTTTTTCTTCTCCTAGACCAGTTGCCGTACCAAAGTTTTCTTCTCCTAGACCAGTTGCCGTACCAAGTTTTTCTTCTCCTAGACCAGTTGCCGCACCAAGTTTTTCTTCACCAGTTCCGCACCAAGTTTTAAAAGCCCGGTCTGCCCTACTATTTGCTCATAGCTGGGGTAAACAATAACTGGATTCATATCTTTCTCTCTCAAGATGTGAAACGTAGACACCCTCGTTCGGGATCTGAACACAGACAGCCGAATCCACTTCCGATCATGATAACCGTTACATTACAATCGCCTCCTATTGTATTTAAAACTAACATTTCCGTGTTCATTTTATAACATTAGAATTGAATCTATAAAACTCTTTGATCTGTGAAAATCCCTCTGTAAATCTATCTGCTCTATGAAAATCTAAGTTAATCCACGTGTGCGCACGCGTATCTGAGTGTGCCAGTGTGTGGTAGATATACAGATAGATAATACAGATAGACAGATAATAATAATAATAATAATAATAATAATAATAATAATAATAATAATAATAATAATAATATTGTTTTATTTTGAATTCAAAATGAACAACAATAACGTAAAACTTTACCAACAGATTTTCCTGAGTTAATTTAAATTAATGATAAAATAACAATTCTAGTATGACAAACAAATAAATGAATTAAAAGATAATTCATTTATATAGTTGATAATTATAAGAAATAATTATTTTTATGAATTAAATTTGAATGATATATTAGAATAAAACAGTATTATGAATTCATACATTAAATATTAAAAATCTTACATTAAGATTACTTTATTTATTAAATTATACATCAATTTACAACCGGATACTTAACGGATTTTATCGTAATCATATTTAACATTTCATATGCTTTTTATATAAACTTGATGACAATGGCATATGGCCTGTATATTTAACTAATGTTGATAACCAAGAGAAAGTGTTAAAAATATAATGCACTTAAAATTAAAGGCCGTTGGAAATGATGTATGAGAAAAATTAATGAATGATTTTGCTATATTTCAGGAAATTCTATTTCCAAATGGCGAGGAAAAATGTTGAACGGATAGGATTTCCCGGAATATAGCAAATCATATATTCATTTTTTTTCTAATACTTAATTTCCAACAGCATTTAATTGTAAGTGCTTTATATTTATCAATACCTTCTTATATATATATATATATATATATATATATATATATATATATGAAGATAGGAGGGTTGGAGTAAAATCCGACAGTATGAGGTGAGGTAAAAGGGAAAGTGAACTTCTATAAACACAAATGTACGTATTTTGCTTTGAATAAAGTCAGACTGAGGATGTTCTTCGCGTCAGAAGGACGAAATATTTCTCTCCTACTTGGACTTGTTTGAGTCATTATTTTTGTTCACTTTTCCTTTTACCTCACCTCATATATATATATATATATATATATATATATATATATATATAAATGTAAAATAATCTAATTAGCTGGTAAGTAGGGGATGATTCTATTTGGGATCATCAAAATCTCACTGTACATCCACAATGCATTCTCATGTATGTGCAAGCTTATAGATTCATTCAAGGATTTGTTCCTAAGAGAGCTCAATGTATAATGACTGATAAATTAATTATATACAGGTTAAAATTTAACTTTTAAAGAAAGAAAAACTTAGCAAACTGTCATTTGACTATAATAAATTTATTTCGACCAGAGACTCAATATGAATCTAGTCTCATCAGTTAGTATTTACAAAAGACTGAGAAAATCGAATAGAATAGACTTCTTGTTAATATGAATTATTATCAACAAGATTTCTTGTTAATATATATATTATGGACTCTCTCGTCGATTTCGACGCATGAGGGTTCATACAATGAACAACCCACACAGTGATTTATTTATAGTGGGGAAGGCTTGTGTTGGACCATCTGCACTTTTTGGCATAGTCGATAGGAAAGAATTGGTGCACAAGGAATGCCACAAACCCAATCAACGACTGACCTGAGGAATTTTGAATTCAGAGTTTTCCATCTCCTGGATTGGTCACCTACCCAAGGTTAAAGAGCCCAGCCTGCTCTACTATTTTACCCATAGCTGGAGATAGAATATATGGATTCATACCTTTCCCAAGGGTATTAGCGCTATGTGAAATGCAAACAGCCTTGTCTAGGTTTTGAATATATATATATATATATATAATATATATATATATAAAAGAGACAGAGTACTCTATTAAATCCCCTTCGTATTCTGTGGGTGACGATGGCCGAGCGGTTAAGTTGTCCGACTGCTGTTGAATCGATCGGAGTTCTATGCCGGCTGTAGGTAGCTCACAAAATGTCTAGCCCCACTGTAGAGACTTGATAAGTCGAAACATGTATATGTGGATATATATATATATATATATATATATATATATATTTGTTTGTTTATTTTTATATATATATATATATATATATATATATATATATATAAAGAATTCTTGAGAAATTATATATGTTTATTTGTTTATATATGTTTATATTTATATATATATATATATATATATATATATATATATATATATATATATAATATATATATATATATATATATATAAACAAGAATTCTTGAGAAATTATCATTATATATATATATTATCATTATATATATATATATTATATATATATATATATATATAATATATATATATATATAAACAGAATTCTTGAAAAATTATTATGGGTCGTACAATACGTCTTGTAGATGCATACAGGGTGGGCGTCAGTGATGCACTATCTTCATCGCCGATTACGGGTTCTTGTGCATCATATCGGCTCCGATAGCAACCCCAATTTGAATCCGGTATCTTCAAGCTGCCACCCAGTAAACTACATGCTGCTAGTATTGACATTTTGCTTCAAATAAACTTCACAAGAATTCGAACTCTTAAATAGGGAAACCACACTCAGTTTGAGCCAATGAAAAGTCCACCACCCCCTACCACTAATATAAAATGGAATCAACTAGTTCATTCCGTTTTCAGTGGGTTAATATAGATAAAATATACTTATAGGATTTGTTATTATCAGCGGTATCAGATAACTGTTGGGTGTCTCGGAACATAATTTACCGCAGATAAGGAGGAACTACTGTATGCTGTTATTATTAATAACTACTAATATTCAGTTTCTATTGTTTAATAACATTAAAATTAGTGCAAATTTTACAATACAGATTACAAATAAATGTATTATATGTTTAGGTTTAAATGATGCGCTATTTCGAAATGTCTGATGTGCGTGTATTGTTTCAGGACATTTTCATTGTGCCAACTGGAGTCAAATTATTATTAGTCTTTCGCCGTGACGTATATCTTTTCCAACTTCGTAATCCCGTTATTATGTCGTATGACGTCAGATCTCTTCATGCTTTAATCTCAATTTCTGGCTAGCGTTTTATAAAAGAATAAAAAAGGAAATAAACGCAACAAAAGAAAAAAAACAAAACAAAGACAGAATGTAATATATGGAGACTTAAGACGAAAATAACCAAAGTACACGAAATAATTTAAATAGGTCTATTCAAATCACATAATGGAAGAAAGCGTGCTAAGTATAGTTATGTAAATCAAAGGTCAAATATATTAAATTTTAAAGTGTTGGTATTTGTTAAGCTTAGCCACGACAGCATTGAGTTTGGAGAGGGGTGTAGAAGCTGGGTGGGGTTTTTCTGCACCAAATATCATCATTTAGAATAAAAGATTTTTATATAGAACTAGCGAATAGTATTTAAGTTTTAATGTAATAGAATATTATATTAAACTAGTACAAAATAAAAAAAACACCCTCCGGGCGATGTAAAAATAGATTTTTGAAACAACGAACCCATCAACCAACCAACCAACCAACTCATCTATGGGTTAAATAGAAAAATGAGTTTGAAAATGTGTTTAAAAAACTGAATACCCATCAAGAATAAATAAATAAAACGTCATCGGCATAAAATATCCCAACAAGAGTTGACATGCCGTAAAAACCAACCAACCATCCAACAAACCAACCAACCAACCAACCAACAAAAGCAAAACAACAAAAAAGGAAAAACGAAGAAAGTGTATTCTCTATTATACGTACTAGTAAAAAATAAAAAAACACCTGTTTTTGAAACATATTGCCTGAGGGACGGGAGTAAAAAATTCAATGTCAGCGAGTTTGTACCCTAAGTAAGTAAAATCATCAAATTCATTAAAGGATTAAAAAATAAAACAATTTGAAATGTAAACTTTAAATATGTATTAAAATAAAACAAACTATATATAGATATATAATACCAGTCATGTATTTATTAAAACTTGTTTTAAAAAACAATGAGGACTGTCTAATATTGCATGTTCAAATTTTGAGTGTATTTATTCTATGTTATGACGATTTTGGGTAATGTAACGTAAGTAGTGACGTAATTTTTGTTACAGACAAAAACCGGAAGCGAATCCCCATTATTAATAGATTAGAAAAGCTAATGAAACTAAGATGATTTGAAACAGAAAGGTATAATCGAAAAATAGAATAACTAAAAGTTATTCTTCCATCATTCCCGTCTTTCATTTTAAATTTTCCTAATTTAACTATTAAGTTAAAATATGAAGTAAAGAATAAAATTAGTTATTTCTTCTTGTTAATGGATTTCTTTTAATATTTATTGAAGAGATTTTTGCTCATATTCATTAAGGTAAAACCAAACAATTAGAAATCAATAATACTAACCACATATTTATCAAAATCAATTTTTTAATATCAATATGCAAATTAGCCTTCCCGTTCACACTGTAAACCACTATTTTATTGTACATATAAATACAATTGCATGTTTATTATTACGTAGATAAGGCCAACAGTATTGATAATTTAAAGCAATTTTATTAATAATTGAGGTTTAAATAAAAATAAAATTAATGGAGAATGTGATGTAAATAACTAAGGAAATTGTGACTTGTGGAGTGATATAGTTTCGGTTACAGACAGATAAATGCACAATCTCCATTATAATAAGAAGCCTAGATTAATTACCACCCAATAGGGTGGCTTTTAAGTTAGTTCTATATAAAACACAGTACATATAGTTCTATATAAAATATAGTTCTTTATAAAATATAGGAAATGGACTCGTTGACGCGAGTTCAAATCCTGGACGAGGCTGTTTGCATTTCATATAGCGCTAATACCCTTGGGAAAGGTATGAATCCAACTACTCTCCCTCCAGCTATGGGTATATAGTAGGTCAGACTAGGCTTATTAACCTTGGCTAGGTAACCAGTCTAGAAGAAGGAAAAATCTGAATTCAAATCTGGTAAACTCCGCTTAAGAAATTGACCTTGAGTCACATCCTACTCGTGCAGAGGAGTTGGTAAATATATATATATATATATATATATATATAGTTCATATAGTTCTATATAAAATATAGTTCTAGCTTAAAATCCACCCGATAGATTATCGATCATATGGAAATCTAATCTATCTAAGATAAAGCGATAATTTTTCCAAGCTCTAACCGTGTCAGGAGTACTGTATGGCTGCATCATTGGACTTTAACGAATTACTTAGAGAAAAGGATTGGAAGTAAATATACTGTGTGCTGGCTTTTAAGCTAGTTAAGTAATAAGATTTGTTGACATAATACTCGTGATATTTTGCCATAAATAAAATGTCTAAATTAGCTGAATTTTACAATAAAAGAGAGGTAACTTTTTGGTGATTTATGTCTAATTAACATTAAAAAAAAACTGTTATAAAGAGGTTCCAATACACAAGTTATGAGCTTCCAAAATGTTCACCATAATGGGGTTATAGGGGATTATCTTCCCTTTACCGGAAGAGTTATCTTCTCGCTGCGTTGCTGTTTGTTCCCACTAGGGGGACCTCTGGTAGTTAAGCGCGTTCATAGCAACTTGTCTTCCTCTTTTAGCTGGACGCTTCTCAACGAACTGCTATGGGCTAGAGTCTATCTACCCCCTTCTCGGTGGCTTTTGTCCCCCCCCCTACATTACTGTAAGTCCTTTATACAGCATGGATTATCCTTTAGTTCCATGTCTGTAACATTTATATGTTAGGTACATTTGGGTATCTTGTTTATACCTAAATATTGTATATGTATTTACATGTTCTATTCTCCTGTACATTATGTATCTTATCATTTCCATGTGCTGTTATATATATTAAATGTTTTGTCTCACAACGTGTCGGAATTGTATGTTCAATTAATGACTTTGAATCTTACAGGGTTTACACTCCATTACAATTTTATTGAAATTTGCTGAAATTTTGTGAATAGACAAAAAATGAAAGGAAGGGGGGTATGTGCCCCTGGAGAGCTCCTTGACCAAAATTAAATATACTTATCCAAGTGCTCTGGGCAATGTCGTTTCAGAATATGTATGATTATGGGAGTCTCTCTCAAAACCCCTGTGGACAAGACTCTGACTCAAATTACTTAAATATACAGTGTCAGCCGATCAGCAAAATCCTACATCAATCAGCTATGTGTGGATTCTGAATGCCGGGCGGAAGACTTCTAGGGGCGCTGCCGAAAGGGACGATGAGAGAGAGTGTGAGAGAGAGAGAGAGAGAGAGAGAGAGAGAGAGAGAGAGAGAGAGAGAGAGAGAGAGAGATTAACCAGCAGCTTCATAACACTAAGATCTTATTGAAGCCTACCATTATGGTACAAATGAACAAGAACCACTCTCTGATTATAAAACGATAATTCTTCCGAGCTGAAACCGAATCAGTGTTACTGTATGGCTGCACTACATGGATTTTAACCGAACGCTTAGAGAAAAAGATAGATGGGGTCTACACAAGGATGCTGCGTGCTGCCTTGAATAAATCTTGGATGAAGCACAACAAATAGCAGCTGTATAGCCACTTGCCTCCTATTGCACAAACCATCCAAGTAAGACAAACAAGATATGCTGGACACTGCTGAAAAAGCAAGAACGAACTTATAAGTGTCTTTCTCCTGTGGACACTTACTCATGGATACACCAGTGTCGGCCGATCAGCAAATTCCTACGTCAATCAGCGTTGTATGGATTCTGCATGCCGTGCTGAAGACTTACCAGGGGCGATTACCGATAGGAACGGTTAGTGTGTGAGAGAGAGAGAGAGAGAGAGAGAGAGAGAGAGAGAGAGAGAGAGAGAGAGGGGGGATCAAACACTAGCTTCAAGATCTTGTTGAAGCCTTGCTATCATGGATGTAATGGTACCAATGAACAAGAACCACCAGATCCGAGTTTGCAATCATTCCTCGAGGCCGTCCTCGAAGCTGATAGCGGTTTTATTGAAACACCTTTTCATGTTTCTTTCTAAGTTGAACATATGTACAACTTATTTTCAAAATAGAATTCATTTTTTTGTATTGAATCTCTTTGTTTTGTTTTTTTCATAATATTCTAATTTGTTCTCAATTATCTGACGTACTTTGTATATTGGTTAATTTTTCTTTCTTCAAATTTCTTTGCATACTGGACGTTCAAAACTCGGCAGCTGATAAAAATCTCGCCTCAAAACACTTCCTTTTTATTTTATCATTGCGTGACTAACAACGTCTTAGAAATATTTTCTTCGCATTTTTACCAACGGCAATTTAATCCTTCATTTTTATTAATTCGCAGCTTTTATTGTTATTAGAAATTCAACTGCATTTTAATCTGCTCAATGGAAAAGTAAAAAGAAGAAAAAGAAAAATTAATAAAGACAATGAGACAAGAAACAGAAACTGACGCATAAGAAGATTTCACTAATATAATATTGGGTGCTATTGTAGTATGCGGTCTACTTCATTGTTTCTATTATGCGGTCTGTCATATTTTTATATTGTAGTATGCGGTCTACCTCACTGTGTATTATAGTATGCTGTCTACCACATTTTTTTCTATTGTAGTATATTGTTTACCATTTTTTTTTCTGTTGTATTATGCGGTCTACCACATGTTTCTATTATAGTATGCTGTCTACAACATTTTACTGTTATAGTATACTGTCTACGACATTTTGCTATTGTAGTATACTGTCTAGCATATTTTTCTATTGTAGCATACTGTCTACCACATTTTACTGTTGTAGTATACTGTTGACCACATTTTTCTATTATAGTATACTATAGTTATCCGGTCTACTACATGTTTCTATTGTAGTATACTTTCTACCACATTTTCCTCTTGTATTATGCTGTCTACCACATGTTTCTATCGTAGTATACTGTCTACCATATTTTCTCTTGTATATACTGTCTACATGTTTCTATATAGTATACTGTATATTTTTCTGTTGTAGTTAACTGTCTACCACATGTTTCTATTGTAGTATACTGTCTACCAATATTTTCTGTTGTAGTATACTGTCTACCACATGTTTCTATATAGTATACTACCACATTTTCCTCTTGTATTATGCTGTCTACCACATTTTCCTCTTGTATTATGCTGTCTACCATATTTTTCTCTTGTAGTATACTGTCTACCACATGTTTTCTATTATAGTATACTGTCTACACATATTTTTCTGTTGTAGTATACTGTCTACCACATTTTCTTCTTGTATTATGCTGTCTACCACATTTTCCTTTTGTATTATGCTGTCTACCACATTTTTCCTTCTTGTATTATGCTATTCCTACACATTTTTTTTGTATTATGCTGTCTACCACATTTTCTTTTGTATTATGCTGTCTACCACATTTTCCTTTTGTATTATACTGTCTACCACATTTTCTTCTTGTATTATGCTGTCTACCACATTTTCCTTTTGTATTATGCGTCTACCACATTTTCCTTTTGTATTATGCTGTCTACCACATTTTCTTCTTGTATTATGCTGTCTTTTTCCTTTTGTATTATGCTGTCTACCACATTTTCTTCTTGTATTATGCTGTCTACCACATTTTCCTTTTGTATTATGCTGTCTACCACATTTCCTTTTGTATTATGCTGTCTACCACATTTTCTCTCTCTGTATTATGCTGTCTACCACATTTTCCTTTTGTATTATGCTGTCTACTTTTCTTTTGTATTATGCTGTCTACCACAATCTTCCTTTTGTATTATGCTGTTACCACATGTTTTATGTGTATACTGTCTACAATATTCTATTGTATTATGAGGTCTACCACATTTTTCTATCATAGTATACTTTCTACCACATTGTTTCATTAAGGAGCTTTGAACCCTTTCAGAAATGCTTATACGCACATTCTTCACTAGAAATGAAAGTTCTTATTATTCATGGGGTCTTACATTCCTTTTTTCACTTCAATCTCAGGAAGACTCATCACTCAAATGACCTAAATACACAGGTAGAGAATTATCGGTAACTAATGACTCGCAATACTGACACAATGACCCACGGGAAGATGTTTGGTTGGATCTTACGGCATGTCAATCCACTGGATCATTCAATGCCGAAACACACGAGAAGACTCATGACACAAATGCTTAAGTAGACCACATACAAAAACATGATAGACAGTATACTACAATGACACCTAATATTGTCTCTGCCATGAAGGTCATAAAAGTAAAGTAAGTAAAGTAAAGTCGACGGGGCGGCCTAAAGTCGGTATTAGCCAGTCAGCGAGGGAGTCTATCCCCTTTTCAATAGCGCTAGACCAAGGAGATTGTTTTAGCATCTGAGATGGAGCGCCACACCTACCATCAGCTCCTTACTTTACCGCACAGATCCCTGTGCTACTCATACGCTGAGTTGGCGAGGACCGGTATCGAACTAGGATCCTTGTGGTTTCTAGCCAAACGCTCTACCGACTGAGCTAACCCGGCCCTAGGTTTTAAGGGCAACGGCCTAGGAATCAAAAAATTCCGGTTCGATACCGGCCCTCACCAATTAAATCCATGAGCAACACAGCTTGCATCTGTGAGGTAAAGTTGGTGGGGCTGATGATAGGTGTGGCACTCCACCTCAGACGTAAAGAAGAAGTCTAGCGCAATTTTTTTTCTTGTGAAATTTTATAATCACAGGTCATGTAGCAAATGTAGAGCTGTAGGTATTTACTCAACCCGGCTGGTTGGTTTATTGATTTTAACGGCATATCAACCCGTCTGGGGATACGTCATGCCTAACGGTTAGGAAGTAATATATGTTGTGTATTTATATTATACTTTTCTAGTAATTGGTTTTAACAATGTATTAGCACCATTGGGCATCATGTTGTATGGAATTGATTAAGTTCATGTCTATATTCTATTGTTACATAATAATTGGATCCCTAATACATTTTTAAGGTAGTGTAGAAATCATTATGGCGATCAGTATAGCTGATGGCCTTGAGAGTGAGTGACAGCGTTTGACCTCGATCTCACCTTGCGTTCTGGGGATGGAACGTGAGAACCGGAAGGCAATAGAAGGCCCTTCCGGTTTAAGGATACAAAGTAAGTAACTTAGTCAGTTAGAACTTAGAAGCCGAGCTAGCAAGATGTAAGGATCCGCGCGCATTGTCTGGTCTGGGGATTTATGAATAAAGTAACATCAACATAAATCGAAGTCTTGTGTTTATTACTAAAAACAAACAATGACACAGGGCTTCTGATAAGGAATGATCCCCCAACGGAAACCAGACCCGGAATCCTCAATAGAAGACCAGACGAGACCTTAGAAGATATACCAGACCAAGATAGATGATAGACGATCAGAACCAAGCCGGCCAGACGACCAGAGTAAGAATTAAAGAAAGGTATATAACGTTATATGCTGATTTGGCTTAGTGAAAAGACCAGTATATAACATATACCTATTTAGTGCCGGTAAAGAAGGCGCTATGCAACACTATGGTATAATTTTATTTCCCTCAAAAAAGGACAGAATGTCCTCCACGTTGACATTTTCAAATAAAACTTTTATATTGTCTGCATTAAAATAACGGTTTCTGATGTGAGCAAAAAACCTGCATGTTTGACATGTTTCACATTGTCGTTGTTGTTCTTGTTTGAGTATATAGGAATGCGTTAGTCTTGTGTGATCAATGGGTAATCGGGACACAATGACTTGTTCCTTTCTAGACTTCACCACGGGTAGAATGTGGCACATGGTCACAATTATGGGGACATCCAGCGAGGATCGAGCTTGCTTTTCAGTAGAAATGGATCGGCGAGACTAGCTTATAAATCATTACACCACGTTGTATGTTTACTTACCTCTCATACCTCAAAACAAATCAAGTGGGACGATCAGAACAGACGTTAAAAAACAATATCCTTGGTCTAGCGCTAGTGAAAAGGGGATAAGC
This sequence comes from Doryteuthis pealeii, assembly GCA_023376005.1. Taxonomy (NCBI): domain Eukaryota; kingdom Metazoa; phylum Mollusca; class Cephalopoda; order Myopsida; family Loliginidae; genus Doryteuthis; species Doryteuthis pealeii. The sequence continues at coordinate 119,947,650 of CM042147.1, read as the reverse complement.
TCCTTCGCTGTTCCGGCTGATACCGACTTTAGGCCACCCCGACGACTTTTTTTTCGAACCAGGTCAGTGGCCCTACTTCTAAAGAACACTTGAGATATCTGTAGACGTTCCCAGAAAATACAATGGACCATATGACCTTTAGGCACCCCTTTTTGATCTCGATTAAGAAAGGACATGTTTTTCATTTACACCGTTAATATCCGGTTGTTTTAACAGACGATTTTTAGATTTAAAAAAAATTATAACCCTAACCCTAACCCCTAACCCTAACTCCTAACAAACAACCGGATATTGACGGTGTAAATGAAAAACACGTCCTTTCTTAATCGAGATCAAAAAGGGGTGCCTAAAGGTAATAGGAATGTAACATAAATTGAACGGAAGATTCAAATAGCAATGTTTGGCTGTATTTTCCCCGCATGACCCGGATGTAAAAAAAAACAACGTGTTTATACGTACTGGCACAATGCCAGTAAACACCTTTGACGGATAAGATAAACATGTCATTTGGAAATGGGTTTAATGTGTGAGTGCTAACTTTTACGGGCGTCTTCATTTAACATTGCAGAGTGGGAAGAATAAGATAACTTAAGATTTAATTCTTAACGGATCCTTTATTGAAAAGAGCTTGATAAAAGAATAAGAAATAAAATAGGATGGGAATCACATTGGTTATGGTGTTTAGTTTGGCGTATTTTGAGCATACATCTAGTCATTGTGGGCCTAGTGAGGATCAAACTTGATATTAATGCTTTGTGGGATATTTAGACGAACAAGAGCGCCATAGATAGATAGATAGATAGATAGATATGAATAGACCAAGATAGGAAGATACACACACATGCGTACACACATACATACACACACACATATAGATATAGATAGGCAGATAGATAGATTGATAGATAGATATGAATAGACAAAGATAAGGAGATACACCCACATGCGCCACATACACACACACACATATATATATATATTATATATATATATATATATATATTCTAATATATATATATATATATATATATAATATATAATATATATATATATATATATATACACACACACACACACACTTCTGAATAACACTTGTGATATCTGTAGACGTTCCCAGAAAATATAATTATCGTCGAACACACACACATATAGAGACATAGATAGATAGATAGATAGATAGATAGGAACATACCTGATGCGATAAATAAATATGATCAGACTTGACTGGATAGATATGAAAGACACACATTATATATATATATATATATATATATATATATATAGAGAGAGTCTTTCTCTCATATGAGAGAGAGAGAGAGAGGGGTCGAATTAATGATATATAGAGAGAGATAGATAGATATAAACAGACCTGATGTGATAGATAGATAGATAGATAGATAGATATGAACATACCTCATGCGATTGATAGATAGATAGATAGATAGATAGATAAGAAAAGACCGAGATAGATAAATTTTTACAAAACAAGGAGAGAACTCACCTTCAATGACTTGCAAAAGTAATACACTAACTCCCATAGTAATTCTGAGGGTGGAAGTATGGTTATAAATAAAATTATTTCTTTCTTCCTCAACAATTAAAATGTGACGTTATTCCAAATCTAACTCTCTATGTAAGGAAAGGGCGTAATTCTAAAGGAAATGATCAATTTCAAAAAGGATGCGGTATTTGATGATTATATTTCTTATGTCATCATGACAGAAAAAAACAACAACGAACTGAATGATAAAATTTAACAGAAACCTTGAAATTTCAATTTTTTAAAAATTACAAAGTGAGGTTTTTTTTTTGTAACATTAAGAAAAGTTTTTGTTCATTTCATCGACTTTTTCAACCGAGCGCGAAACACTTTATTTGTCAGAAAATATAATCATTATCATTAGCTATTGCAAAATAAACATGAAAGAAAATAATAGTAAAAAATAATGGTTGATAGTATATATATATGATGTGTCAGTGTGGATGTGTGTGTGTGTGTGTGTCCATGCTCATATGTGTTACTGCACATGTGTGTGTCCATGCTCATTGCTGCACATGTGTGTGTCCATGCTCATTGATGTACTGCACATGCTCATTTATGTGTGTGTGTGTCCATGCTCATGACTGTGTGATGCTGCCAATTGATGTGTCACTGCGCATGTGTGTGTCCATGCTCATTGATGTGTCACTGCCCATGCTCATTTATGTGTACTGCACATGTGTGTGTCCATGCTCATTGATGTGTTACTGCGCATGTGTGTGTCCATGCTCATTTATGTGTTACTGCACATGTGTGTGTGTCCATGCTCATTGATGTGTTACTGCGCATGTGTGTGTCCATGCTCATTGATGTATCACTGCACATGTGTGTGTCCATGCTCATTTATCCAATGACGACAAATAGTGATGCCGTTGAATGACGAAAGCAAAAGGCAGGAGCGATTAACGGATCGCGTGGGCACGTCCCGGGAGTTTAAAACTGTCCATTTTTTTTCTTTCAAAAGTCAACGCCTCTGAAGACGAATAACATCGAAAAAGTGTTATTCAGAAACCAATGGTAGGACCGACTTTGAAATTGTATTATTAATTATATATATATATATATATATATATATATATATATATATATATATATATATATATATATAAACTCATGTAGCATTAAGGGAATCTTTTATTCATTTTTATTTCTAAATCATGTAGATTATCTATTTATTGAAATCTAATATTATCAACCATTATTTTTATTATTATTATTTTCTTTAATGTTAATTTTTTAAAAATATATTCTTGAAAAAGAAAATGGGTTAAATCAAACAACAGACCTAAATTCCACCATCGTATGTCACCCCTGCCGAAAGAAAAAAATACCAAAAATCAGGGAATTAAACCGAATTTAATGAAATTTTTAGTGTTCATATATTAATGAATAAAAGATATAATGCACCAGTTATTTTATTTAAAAATTTTTACATTTTTTCAGGTCAGTTACTTGAACCACGTAGTTTTGAGAATCTGTGTTACGCCTCAAAGATATGTGGCTCAAAGTTAACTGACCTGAAAAAATATAAAAGTTTTTAAATAAAATAACTGATGAATTATATCTTTTATTCATTAATATATCAACTCTGAAAATTTCATTAAATTCGGTTAATTCCCTGATTTTTAGTATTTTTTTTCTTTCGGCAGGGGTGACATACGATGGTGGAATTTTTGTCTGTTAAGTTCGATTTAACCAGAAAACGTATGTACGAGGTCGACTGAAAGGTTCATGGGTGCATACTCTCATGGAATACGTTACTATAGTCACCCACTATAGTCTCTCTTTCGGTCCACACACTTCCCTTCATTAGTGTGGCTGTGCTTAGATCCCATTGATAAAAACAAAGTCAACAGCAGATATGACCTCATCATATGAACTTTTCAGCCAATCATCGAAACAGCCCACCCTCGTACTTATGGTGATATTGGACATTGGTTGTATGTAATTTACATGCTACAAAGAGAACATACAAAAAGAGAACTAGAAAGAAAATAACTAACTTAGTAATATCATAATGGTGCTGTCTGAGAAAATTAGGTCTTCAATGGCAAATTGTAGGTACAGATATAAATCCTTAGGAAAATATGACCTTCAAAAAGACTAGATCCAGTCAATTAAATGTTGTCTATTTACAGGTCTTTATGAAAATAATAATAATAATAATAATAATAATAATAATGATAATTTTGACCATACAACAAAACGGTATATGCATAAACCAGAATCTGTTCTTAAGAATGAAATGCATAACATTCTCTGTGACTTCAAGATAAAGACGGATCACCTATTCCAGCCAGGAAACCAGACCTAGTATTGATTAATAAAAAAAGAGAACTTGTTAACAGGTGGACTTTGCGGTTGCAGCAGATCACAGGGTGAAGATGAAGGAAAACGAAAAAATGGACAAGTACCAGGACCTTGCAAGAGAATTGCAAAAGCTGTGGAATATGAGGGTCAAATTGATACCAATTGTAGTTGGTGCACTTGTAACGGTCCCAAAAAACTTAGAAAAAAGACTGGAGGAACTGGAAATCAGAGGAAGAATTGAGACCATCCAGACTACTGCAGTGCTGCAATCGGCTAGAATACTCTTGTTGTCACTCAGACTCCAGGGAAATACCATCAGCTAACGCTGATGTGAAAAACTCAAATGGAGTGAAAATAATAATAATCCCAACCAGGAGACCAGACCTGGTGTTGATCAATAATAATAAGAAAACTTGTCATCTCGTGGATTTTGCCGTCCCGGTTGATCACCGAGTGAAAGTGAAAGAAAGCAAAAAGATAGACAAATACTTGGACCTTGTCAGAAAACAGAGAAAACTGTGGAACATGAAGGTGAAGATCGTTCCAATTGTCATTGGTGCCGTAGAAACGGACCCTAGGGGTCTAGAAAAGAGTCTGGATGAACTGGAAATCAGAGGAAGAATCGAGACCATCCAGACTACAGCATCGTCGATATCGGCTGGAATATTCAGAAATATCCTAGAGACCTGAGGAGACCCAGCCTCCAGTGAACCACCGGCTAATGCGGGTGTGAAAAACTCTAATGGAGTGATTTGGACTTTGAAATAAAAACGAATCACCTTATCTCAGCAAGAAGACCTGACCTAGTGTTGATTAACAAAAAAGAACGAACTTGTCAACTGGTGGATTTTGCAGTTCCAGCGGATCACAGGGTGAAGTTAAAGGAAAATGAAAAAATGGACAAATACTTGGACCTTGCCAGAGAACTGAAAAAGTTATGGAATATGAAAGTCAAAGTGATACCAATTGTAGTTGGTGCACTTGGAACGATCCCAAAAGGATTGGAAAAAGGGATTGGAAAATCTGGAAATCAGAGGAAAGATTGAAACCACACAGAATACTGCACTGCTGCAATCTGCCAGAATACTCAGAAGAGTCCTGGAGACCTGAGGAGACTTGTTGTCACTCAGATTCCAGTGAAATACCATCAGCTAACGCTGATGTGAAAAACTCAAAAGGAGTGAAAATAAAATAATAATAATAATAATAATAATAATAATAATAATAATAATAATAATAATGAGCATTCCTAAATGCGATTCTGTCAACAGTGGTTTCATTTACCGGAAAAATGTAATTCCTATATTACTAATTAAATGATTGCAAAAAAGAAGCTCAAGTTTTTGGTGTCGGCTCTTATACCGTGTTGTGTTGACAAGTTGGGGGACAGGAAAATATTCTTCGCGAAGAGAGAGAGAGAGAGAGAGAGAGAGAGAGAGAGAGAGAGAGAGAGAGAGAGAGAGAGAGAGAGACTTCCAACTGAAGTACTTCGTGACACGCACATTCACACTCCCTTTTTATTTGTCTGTCTGTCTTCCTCCCTCTGTCTGTCTGTCTCTGTTTCTGTGTCGGTCCTCGCCCCCTCTCTCTCTTTCTCTCTCGCACACACACACACACACACAGCGCGCACGCACAAAGACTTTTAGATAAAAGGAGACGCGTAGAGAGGAAAAGGACTATTTAGAACAGTTTGACTAGCAAAAATAGATAAAAAAAACAAAAAACGTAATGTTACCAGAACTATAGATTGTATAAATCAAGAAGTTAAAAAAAAATATCAGGCTGGCTGGTTGGTTGGTTGGTTGGTTGGTTGGATTTACACCATGTCAACCCTTGGGTTGTTTTATGCCGAAGGCCTTTTTTTTAAATTCATTCTTGTTGTGTATTCAATTCTTTAATGTCAACAAGGAGGAAATTCGGTTATTTCCTAGTTGAGTAACATGAGTGACCCAGAAAAAAAAGAACCCAAATTATTTATTCACATTAAATTAACCCTAAACTCCAACCCTAACCCTAACCCTAAAACCCTAACCTTTGTTTACATAAACTAAAAGAAAAAATTAAAATTAACAGTTTTATTACAAAGTTTTTTTCTGGATCACCCTGTAATATTATGTTACTCAACTAGAGGGGAGGTTAGGGTTAGGATTAGGGTTAGGGTTAGGGTTAGGGTTAGGGTTAGGGTTAGGGTTTAGGGTTGGGGTTTATGGTTAGTTTAATGGGAAAATAAATAATTTGGGTTCTGTTTTTTCTGGGTCACCCTGTAATATCATGTTACTCAACTAGGAAATAACCGGAAATTCTATGATTTTTGAGGGAAATAAAATTGTACCATAGAATATAGACATGAACTTAATCAATACGATACAACATGATCCCCAATGGTGCTAACACACTGTTAAAACCAATTACTAAAAAAGTATAAATATAAATACACAACATATATTACTTCCTAACCGCTAGGCATGACATAACCCCAGACGGGTTGATATGCCGTTAAAATCAACCAACCAACTAAATACATTTTTAAAACGATTTTCTGATCTATTTAACCCATATATGGGACTCTAATAGGTCGGACCACTCCGAGTCAGAGTGTATCAGGGAGTAATGGAAATGAAGGGGTACTCTACACTCCACAGAGCTCCAGAATTGGAACCTCACCATGCAGTTTAGCGCCAGACCTAGGACAAAAAATGTCAGAAAAGCTTGCAGATATCCGACTTAACATATTTTGTATCTGTTAAATTGTAATCATTCAAGGGTGTCCCATCGTGCTGCAATGGTTAGCAAGCTAGTCTCGCAGATCCATACAACTGAATAGTGAGTTCGATCCTCGCTGGATGCCCCATACTTGCGACTTTGTGTCCCATCCTACCCGTGAAAAACGGGTTGGGTAAATACCGATAGGTACCATTCGCTAAGCATAGCTGGTACCAGGCCCGACGTGGTTATCATCTAGGTAGACTCGAATTCATTACCATTACGGCCAAGTCACGTTGAAAACACCGGTTCCCGCTAGATCACCGAAGTTAAGCAGCTATGAGTCTGTTCAATACTTACCGTATTTGACGGCATATAAGACGCACAGGTATATAAGACGTACGGGTATATAAGACGCACCCCTATTTCAGCAGGTCAAATTCAGGAAAAAAAGTTTTTAGTGTGTATGATTTTTTTGCAACCATAAGCTCCTTTAACCTTGATTATAACAATACCAGCAATAAAATAAGGATGCATGGAGTTTAGGGTAGGTAAAAGTACTGAGCATAAACTGGGTTAGTGAGCATCATAGAGAAGATTAGCCTAGGCCTACGGAGTCTCAAACTTCACCTACGATGTATAAGACGCAGGGCAATTTTTTAGCCAACATTTTGGAAAAAAGTGCGTCCTATATGCCGTCAAATACGGTAATTGGGTAACCACTTAAGCAGCAGCAAAAACTGTAAACATCCTGCATGCTTTGTTTATGAAAATGACTTTATTCGGCATTAAATGACCCGAAAATAGTTGATATGCCGTAAAACAGAACAACCTAACTAACCTAACCGAATTCATTACTCAGTAAAGTAATAATAAAAAGTAAAGTCGTCGGGGTGGCCTAAAGTCGGTATCAGCCAGACAGCGAGGGAGTCTATCCCCTTTTCACTAGCGATAGACCAAGGAGATTGTTTGGGCGTCTGAGACGAAGCTCAACTTCTACCATCAGCTCCTCACTTTACCGCACATATATGCATGTGCTACTCATACGCTGAGTTGGCGAGGGCCGGAATCGAACCAGGAACCTCGAGGTTCTCAGCCGGACACTCTACCGACTGAGTGTATTTAAAATTAGCACCGGGAAACAATAAATAATTATCTCCCTTATATAATTTACACGTTTAATAGGGGCCCCGTAATAGGTCACATGACGGTACCAGAAACCTATTCTCGATTCATTTTTTTCACATAGTCACTCCCATTCATTATGAATTTTTGCCAGCGATTAACAAAGGGTCTGTATGCCAAAGTTCGTAAGAGGGTCGATCCTTTCATTTTATTGCAACTTCAAAATCTAATGTTGGTGATATGGTAGTAGATGTTGAATTTTCCCGTCAATAACCCATATTTTTTTTATATCGACCCTTGGCGATCGTTTGCGGAAAACAAACAGTTGATGCAACATGCCACTTTTAATACAGCAACACCGTCATAACTGTTGTTGAAAAAAAAAAAAAAAGAAAGTAGAATGCAGAAGAAAATTGATGTTCTGGAATTTGAAAACTGTTGTGCTCTCGATATCTGCTGTCGCTTACGTGGAAATAAATAGGAGGTGTTACTTTCGAAGTATCGTGCTGCCACTTCCTAGAACATTTGAGTAGCACATTATATATAGTTTAATAATGAATATTTTACAAATATATGCAATAATATCCAATGCCAGTTTATGAAAATAGCTATCTTCACCCGCTTTTGGCACCAACATGGTAGACCATCGATATCAGCGATAACTCCCAACCCAATTTCCTATCTTGCCAGGCTTCAGCTACTAGTCGGACGCTTCCTTAATTTAGGATTGTTAGCCCATAGTTTTGAATTATCCTTCTCCTAGCCTAGTTGCCCACCAAGGTTCGAGAACCTAGTTTAACCTACTGAGTTGATTTTATCATCAAGTAAATCCACTGATATCGACGATACATCCTTATTTCTTGTCCCAACCCCTCCGCACGAGCAGAATGCGACACTAGGTCAATTTCTTAAGCAGAGTTTAACAGGTTTGAATTTAGATTTAGAGTTTTCCTTCTCCTATACTGGTTACCAGTCTGCACTGCTATTTACCCATAGCTGGAGGGAGAATTGGATTCATACCTTTCCCAAGGGTATTAGCACCATGTGAAATGCAAACAGCTTCGTCCAAGAATTGAACTCGGGTCGAGGAGTCCTTTTTCTACGACTCTAACCATTAGACCACGCGCGTCCATTTTCTTGTCTTTATAACAGAGATCATTTGAACACCCGTTACGATTTTTGCAGCCATCCTTTAGGTTTCAAGCAAGAGCGCTGTCCAGCGGAGATCCTTTGTGTTAAGTAGAGCGCGAACCTTAATGAAGAATCCTTTGGTTGTTCCTTGCTGCTTCTCAGTCTTGCAGGTCCTTCGTCAATGATTGCAAATGGACGCCTGTCAGTATCAGCCGATTAAGTAGTTAACCAACCACGTATTCGGGCTGTTGATTGGCTGAGGTTTAAACCACGTGACCTCGCTTAGTCTATAAATTCAAGTAATAGATTGCAGCACGACTTATATACTACAAATAATCCAACATAAATTCATGGTCATTTTATGTAAGGTTATGATCCCAGATTGCTAGGATCAACAAACAGAATAAATCTGTAAAATGTATTTTTAACTCAAATAATGTTTTCATTTTCACCGACCATAATACAGGAGGACGGAAATGCATAAAACATTATCAGTCCACATGTGTGTCTTTTTATGCTGCCATCTTGTTTTTTTTTCTCTCTCTGTTCCCTATTTCTGAAGAGTCCAATGTTCTTTTTAGGGAAGAGTCATCTCCCCTAATATATAGCATAAAATTCTTTCTTTTCTTTTCGAAGTCCGTCCAGACGACGATGACGTCACTCTATGTCTTCATTTGTGGACCCTATGGTGGCTCATTAGTCCTATTCTGGACTTGCAGATACGGTCACACACATTGCAGGGGAAATTCCCATCTACAAGACGTCGTCGCTCCGCAGTCCTGTTTATCTCATTATTGGGCTGTTTACCTCCTGCGTGCGTTGCGTCACCGCCAACCCGGTCTGGTTGAGGCCAGATCTTTACACTTTGAAGGTGTGTGATGTTACATTTCTTCCACGTGTCTTATGGTTGAACCGCTTTTGGGTGTGGCGTTCTGTCCTCCGCGTCCTATCCGTGAGTTCACTATGTAGTTTTAGTTTACGTGCCGGGAGTCTGTCCTGCAGGGCATGCGGAGGATGGTGGTGAAGCCAACCCATCCGAGTTGGCGTTTGCGATAGGATGGTCTCACTTGGGTCAATGCTGGGCTCTGCTTCTAATTTCTAAGTGGGGATTTTTGTGCCACCGACTTTATGCCCAGTATGCGTTATAAGATGGCTGGCACAAAAATCCCCGGACTTAATAAATTAATGGCAATAAAATATATTTGCTGATCTATTGATGAAGACGAAAACTGGGTCGAAAGATAAATAAAATGAAATAAATGAATAAGAAGAGAATAGTTTAAAGCCAGGCATAAAGTAAAAGGGTGGGGTGCGTTGAAGCTTTCTTTTACGAAGTCCAAAGATGTAGGCCGCTAAAGTTTAAGAGTACGTTAGCCACCATAGAAGGTGAGATAGGCACCCTAGTATGATGATATGCTATGCAACCCACTCTATTGGTATTGAAAAAGCAAAATAGGCTATTTTTTATGAGAATTACTCTTTCGAAAAGACCTTAATCTGTAAGATAGAGCAATAAATCGCTATAGAAAAAGATTTTAATTGCTAATGAATTTTAGAGGTCTGAAATATTCATGCTATTAATTCCAGGATAGATGAATGCGATAGACTCGGCGTTCTCGATTTAAGTACTGCCATCTGGTGTGTCCGCGGAGAGAAGATGAGTGGTACTTGGGAATGAGATTTTCTAAGATTTATGAATAAATTTATAGCTAAACTCCAGAGCAGACACATAGGCAAGATAGTTAGCCCTGAAAACCCCGGGGCCCTAGAGGGTAGTTATAATCGGTCATGGTAGCAGTAGTTAGCCCCGAATCCGACAACGAGAGAGAAGGTTAGGCGAGTTAGCAGCCAGGTGGTGTAGCAAGCGAAGTTCTCACCACACCTTCTTCCATCCGCAGCTTAACGTCTTGTTTACAAACACTGTGTAGTTGTTGTTTGTTTATATATTAATCCTTGTTACACGTTTTGACTCACATGCCCTCTAATGGCCAGCACAGAATACACAATCGTTGGAAGCGTCTACGACATTCGTTGAAATCCCGTGTTCAGTAGTATGCAGAGCGGCCAGACAGGTGTTCTCTTCCAATAATATTACAGGAATAACTCCGTAACTCAGTAAATTTAAAGTTAAGCCCCATTCGAGCTCAAACAAATAGAACTAAAGAAGAGAATGCAAACATCTCACTATATTTTTTGCTGTGGTAAATATATAGCGTGCAGACTACACAACTTAACCTAACTTTTATTTCCACTTCTATATTTTCCCTATTCACTATATTTTCTTGCGGGTTAATAATTACGTAGACTACACAAACTTAACCTAATGTTTTCACTTCTTATTTTCCTATCTCACCAATGTTTGCTGCGGGTAATAATTACGTTGACTACGACACTTAACCTATTTTTTCCACATTCTTAGTTTTCCTATCTCACATATTTTCTGGCGGGTAATAAATGACGTAGGATACACAACTGAACCTAATTTTTTCGAGCTTTTCTTATTTGTCCTATCTCACGATTTTTCTGCGGTTAATAATTACGTAACTACAACAACTTAACCTAATTTTTTCAACTTCTTATTTTCCTTATCTCACTATTAGTTTGTTCACGGTAATAATTTATCGTTAGCTACACAACTTAACCTATTTTTGTCACTTTCTTATTTTCCTATCTCAGTCGTATGATCTGCGGGTAATAATTACGGTGAGCTACGACAACGTTAAGCCTAATTTTTTCACTTTCTTATTTTCCATATGGCGTCAGCATATATTTTCTGAGGTAATAATTACGTAGACTACACAACCTTTAACCTAAATTGTTTGGTTGCACTGTTCTTTAGTTTCCGGAATCTTCACTATATTTTCTTGAGCGGTAATTAATTACGTAGACTTACACAACTTAAAATCTATATTTTTCACTGTGTCTTATTTTCCTATCTTGCTACGTATAACTCGTCGAATCTTTGTTACATTGAAAGTAGGCTTGTTTGCACACATTGCTCGTTGTATCATTGACTGGAAACACTTTATCCATGCCTACCTTGCTAACATTCAACTGCTCGCGTGCTCCGTAAACCTTTAACAAGAACGATTAATAATCAACGGGGGTGCACCTTTTTTTCGCATGGCAGGAATCCAACTGACATACAACTGCTTTCAGTGTCAGACAGCCATTTAGTCAGACGGCGCTCCAACAGAGGCAAAAAAAGAAAGACGAGAATGTGTTCCTAGGAACTGTCATGTAACATCTAGTGACAGCATAACGGGACATGTCAATTTCTCTTAGGGATTTTTGTTTTGAAAACCCCTCACATCCGGCTTGTTTGCTTTCCTTTATTGTCATCTTCCACCCAGGACGAACCGATGACTCACGTGCATGTCGAGGGACTCCCCACATTGGTCAGTGAGGAATCACACAGCGCCGCAGGATTAACGTTCCCTCTGGTCCATTGCGACCCGGGTGCGGTGTAGTTGTTCGCTCTCTCTCTCTCTCTCTTCAACTACCTCTTACACACACACACACACACACACACGCACGCGCGCTACGCGTGCACGCACATACACACACAAACAATATGTTATATGATATATATATATATATGATTGTTGTGTGGTTGTGTGTGTTATACCCCAGTTACCATTAAATCCACAAATAAGTATACAATCTTATTTTACTTCTGGATATCTTTCACTAAAAATTGATTAAAAGAGCTCAATATAAAGAGCGAAATGAAGAATTAAAAATAAATGGTTTTAAAGTTTAAATACGGATTGTTTAAAATATATACCAACCCTAGTATTAATTGCTTATTCGGATATTGTCTCCCATCGTCATTGGTTTATTTGTACAACGTTTCGGTCCGATATTACCTCCAGGCCTTCTTTAAAAAAAAACAAAAAAAAAAAAACACACACACAATATGAGTCTAGGTAAAAAATCATACATTAGTAAAATAGGTTGAGAATTCTAGCCAAATTCAAGGCTTTATAAGTTCCCCAAAATTCACACTCAATGAATATGGACACATGGCCGATGGGTGAGATTAGGCAGTTAGAGTTAAGCCAGTTCTAAGTGACAGGTTATCTCAGGTGTTCCCGAGTTCAATGCCTGAGGTGAAAGCAGTTAGAGCAAAAATAATATAATTTAACACAACATATACCCCAGCCCTATGGTAGCGAATGACGACAGGATACCCCGTTAGAATAAAAATAAAGGGTTAGGTTTTTTCAAAGTTTCCGGATTGGGCTCCCAGAGACACAAGAAAATATTCCCGACGGTTTCGAAATGAACGGTTCCCCGAGTCCAACAGAAATACCCTGAAAGAATGCCGTGAGGGTATATCGGCCGAAACATTGTACAAATACAATGAAGTAATGGTGACATTAGTCCCGAATAAAATAACCGCAAATATAATACTAATCTTCAAGCCTCATCTCAAACATTCAAAGAAATACCAACTCTAGTTTCTTGCAATAGCGCTATTGTGAGAAACTCGAGTCAGTATATTTTAAACAATCCGTATTTTAAAACCATTTGATTTTAATCGTATATATATATATATATATATATATATATATATATATATATATATATATATGCCCAACATCTCCCATTTTGCATCAATCCTTCCTTATTCTATGCACCAATCGTACCTCACGCATGTCAACAAATTCATATCCAGTTAAACCTTACATGCAATTTAATTTTTTTGTTTGTTTACTCCTCACATGAACACAACGCGAATAATCTTGAACTAACGTGTAATACACGCACACACACACACACACACACACACACACACACACACATATATATATATATATATATATATATATATATATATATATATATAATATTGTATTTTGGTTTATTATGAAGCTATTCCGTAGATTAACAAGCGTATAAAAAAGATTGTTTTTCTGCCAGTGAATTTTTTCAATGTTAATGACAGACAGAAAGAACTAAGATGAGTTCAGAAGAGAGAGAGAGATGAGAGTGTGTGTGTGTGAGAGAGAGAGAGAGAGAGAGAGAGAGAGAGAGAGAGGAAAAATCAAATGATTACAATAAATATTCGCTTGGAAAAAAAATAACTTTCAAGTCCCACGATTCAACTCATTCTTAATTTAGATATGTCAAAAAGGGGGAAAAAAGGTCTGTAATGGCGTCTGTTTCTCAAGGCTATTTGCGTACCGAGATTTGTTTTTAGAAAATAAAGCAACGAAAAGAAATATTCTTCAATTATGATCATAAGCAGTGTATATAGGTCTATGTTCAGGTTTGTAGCCAATTATACACATATATATATTATACACACACACACACACACACACACACACACACACATATATATATATATTATGAGGTAAAATAAGGAATAAAAGAACAAAACTCAGACATTCCTTATTTTACCTCATTCTGTCGGATTCATTCCAACCCCCTTTTCCTCATATATATATATATAATGATTATTATACATTGAGCTCTTTTTAGGGATTTATAAAAATCTTTGTATGAGTATATGTGTGCACCTACAAGAGCATACAGTATGGATTACCTTACATTTATATTTATATAAAGTAAAGTAAAGTCGTCGGGCGGCCTAATGTCAGTATTAGCCATACAGCAAGGGAGTCTATCCCATTTTCACTAGCGCTAGACCAAGGGGATTATTTTAGCGTCTGAGGTGGAGTGCCACACCTAGCATCAGCTCCTTACTTTACCGCACAGATCCCTGTGCTACTCATACGCTGAGTTGGCAAGGGCGGGTATCGAACTTGGAGGTTTCTAGCCGAACGCTCTACCGACTGAGCTAACCCGGCCCTATCTATCTATCTATCTATCTATCTATCTATCTATCTATCTATCTGTGTGTGTGTGTGTGTGTGTTGTTTACGTTTTGAGAACATTTAAATCACTTATATATATATATATAATATATATATATATATATATATAATATATATATATATATATATATATATATATATATATATATATATAGAGAGAGAGAGAGAGAGAGAGAGAAAGAATGAAGAGATAATGAATGAGAGAATAGTGGGGAATAGAGCAGTTAAGGAGATACAACCATACTTTAATTTCCCCCTTTCTCTCTCTCTCTCTCTCTCTCTCTATATATATATATATATATATATATATATATATATATATATATATATATGTGTGTGTGTGTGTGTGTGTGTGTGTGTAAAATGAAACTGGAAGTGAATCCGACTGTATGTTGAAAAAATGAATAAATACCATTTTTTCATTTAAGGATTTACTCTGATAAAGGCCGAATTTTCTTTGTGGCGGAACATTTCTACATTTTTTCTATTATTATTATTTTAATTTCATTTGGTTATTTAAAAATAATAATAGTTTGAATAATGTACACATGGATAAACTCCTGACCGAAACACGTGTAAGTAAAATTGATTAAAATATCTCATATTATCCATTCTATACTTTCTTTCCTCTATTCATTTTTTTCAACACACACACACACACACACACACACACACATATATATATATATATATATATATATATATAAGAGAGAGAAGGGAGACAAAGAAATAGTAGAAATAAATAAAGAAATAGAGAGAGAGAGAGAGAGAGAGAGAGGAGAGAGAGAGAGAGCAAAAAATAAATAAAGAAGTAGATTTGACCACAGTTAGCAATTGCATCTTATCGGTGGTCGCTGATTCAAGTGGCGGCTGTGGCGGCAAGGGAGCTATGAATATTTCTGTGGTAAAATTGGCGTGTTACGTTTGCAACCCACACTCACATCCTGCTTGTTAGTTCGCCGCCATCCCAGCATTCACTAGTTCTTACTGATTATGTTTATGAGCAAAAGATGACATTACAGAAGAATTTCTGCCTTTTTTAAGGGAAGTCAATGTAAAGAAGCAGGAGATATCCTGCACAAACAGTCACAGATGCAGACTATGCTGATGACCTCGCACTTCTTGCAGATACACCGGCACAGGCTGAGACACTACTGCATAGCCTGGAGGAGGCAGCAAAAAGCATCGGCCTGCATGTGAACTCTGCCAAAACAGAGTTCATGAGCTTCAGAAAGAAAGGAGACATCTCCACGTTAGACGGTAAGCCCCTTAAGCCAGTAGAACAATTCACGTACCTGGGTAGTAATATCTCATCCACAGATAACGATATTAACACACGAATAGGAAAGGCATGGATGGCCACAAACAAATTGTCTGTCATATGGAAGTCTGATCTCACTGACAAGCTAAAGCGACATCTCTTCCAGGCTGTAGTCATATCAGTACTGCTGTATGGCTGCACTACCTGGACCCTAACGAGGCGCCTCGAGAATAAGCTAGATGGGAGCTGCACAAGAATGCTGCGAGCAGTTCTGAACAAGTCGTGGAAACAGCATCCCACAAGGGAGCAGCTGTATGGTCACCTGCCCCCTATCTCACAGACTATCCGAGTGAGACGGACTAGGCATGCAGGGCAATGCTGGAGAAGCAAGGATGAACTCATAAGTGATGTTCTCCTGTGGAAGCCAACACATGGACATGCCAGTGTGGGCCGCCCAGCAAGGACCTATATCGACCAGCTATGTAAAGATGCTGGCTGCAGCGAAGAAGAACTCCCTGTGGCGATGAATGATGGGGAAGGTTGGCGAGAGATTGTCATGGATATCCGTGCTGCCTGCACGACATGATGATGATGATGATGATGATGATATATATATATATATATATATATATATATATATATATATATCTTATTATAATGTAGATTGTGTATTTTTCTGTCTGTAACCGAAACTCTATCACTACTCAAGTCACAATTCCCTTAGTTATTTACGTCGCTTTCTCTATGATTTTACTTTTATTTAAACCTCAATTATTAATAAGATGGTATCACATTATTAATACTGTTGGCCATATGTACATACTAATAATATGCAATTGTATTTATATATACAACAAAATAGTGGTTTACAGTGTGAACGAGAAGGCTAATTTGTATATTGATATAAAAAATTTGATTTTAATAAATATGTGCTTAGTATTATTGATTTCTAATTGTTTGGTTTTATCTTAATGAATATGAACAAAAATCTCGGGGATAAATCTTAAAAGAAATCCATCAACAAGAAGAAATAACTGTCATTTTATTCTTTACTTCCTATTTTAACTGAATAGTTAAATTAGGAAAATTTAGCAATGAATGATTGGAATGATGGAAGAGTAAGTTTCAGTTGTTCTACTTTTCGATTTTACACCCCTCCTCTGTTTCAAATCCTTTTATCTGCATTCATATTTAGTTTCATTAGTCTTTCTAATTTAATATAACATTTCATTACATTAAAACTTAAATACTTACACCCGGAAGGTGCATATATTTGCTAGTATATATATATATATATATATATATATATATATATATATATATATATATAAAGTAAGCGTAGACAAAATACAACGCTTGGTGACAAATCAGTTTCTTACCCATGCGATCATCAGATCAAAAATTTACAAGGGCGATGATCGAAAGGACCAATTGGCGAGAAAGAGTTCTTTTCTGAAAGTTTCATCGATTTATCTTTTCGTGCATTGTTTACAAGCTATTTTATAAATTCCTGCTTTGAGTGTGATGTCAGCTTTTGTGATTCTTATGTATGTATGTATTTATCCAACCCCTCCGCCACGAGTAGGACGCGACACAAGGTCAATTTTTAAGCGGAGTTTAACAAGTTTACATTTTTTCGTTTTCATTCTCCTAGACAGGTTGCCATATCATAATTGACGTCTTTCCGACTATTTGCACACAGCTTGAGTGTTACATAATTGTTAGTACCCTAACACTTATTTACATTAGTGTAGAAACCAAAATGGCTGTTATAAGCTGCAGCCGGCGGCCTTGAAGGATTGAGTGACTCGGCTTGACCTCAGTCTGATCCTCCTTCTGGGGGATACCGTGAGAATCGGTGGAGAAGACCCTCTTCCGGTTTAGGTTAGAAAGAGAGTTTAGTTCAGTATCGGCCAAACCACGAAGGTGGTAAGTCGTGTTAAGCGCACGGCCGACTCAATCTGCGCAGGTAGTCTAGTGGGGATTTCGGAATAAAATATGATCTAAAGCAAATCGAAGTCTTGGGTTATTATCTAAAAACTACCAATGACACAGGGCTTCTGATAAAGAGAAATCCCCAATGGAAGACCAGACACGAAGTCCCAAGACGAAGTCCAGACGCTAGAAGAAGATACCAAAGATGAACAGAAGAAAAATAGAAGTAAAGAGAGTATACAAGAGGAGGAAGAACAGTTGTATTGAGACCTTTCCCAAATATAGAAATGCAAGCTGCCCCGTCCAAGAGTTGAACTCGGGGTAACCGTGTCCATTTCGTTCGACCTTGACCATTACGGTACGAACCCCTCACATATATATTGGTTCATGGGAAATGGACTCGTCGCCCTGAGTTCAAATCCTGGACATGGTAATTGCATTTCACTTAGCGCTAATACCCCTGGGAAAGGTATGAATCCTACTCTCCCTCCAGCTATGGGCAAATAGCAGGACAGACTGGGCTCTTTAACCATGGCTAAGTAACCAGCCTAGGAGAAGGAAAGCTCTGAATCCAACCCGTTAAACTCCGCTTAAGTAATTGACATTGTGTCACATCCTGTTCGTGCGGAGAGGTTGGTAAATATATATATATTGGTCCATATTTGTTTGTAATGAAAAAGGAAAATAGTTCTTGAATGTTTACAAAGAAAAAAAAGACAACTATCAAGTAAGCTTAACTTAACCTGGCACAAGTCCACGTTATTTGAATACTTATTAGGTACCACCAAAATACGTTACGTGATAAGTTTAGGCCATATTGAAGGAAGAAAGTAAATATTTTTTAACTGTATTTTTTTAAAATCTCGCAAAAAAGAAATAACGAACATAAAGACTTGTTACAAAGAAAAACAGTTAAATCAAAAATCAAATTATCCGATTGGGGAAAAATTATCTTAAAAAATAAGTAAAGCAGTTCGTTTTTTTACAACACGGTCAGTTTCTTTATTGATATTTTTTAGCAGAATTCTGTATTCATTGTTCTTTTACTAAAAAAAACTCTGGCATAGAAACTTATAAAAATCTTCTGATATAATTATTCAGACTCTTATCTTTATAGAAAAAAAGTAAAAATAGTTTTTTGTCGGTCAATTTTTTCATATTTCATAAAATAAAATAAGGGGAGATAGACCTAGTAAAAATATTTCCCCTAATATATTTTAGGAAAAGCTATTTCAGATATATTTTCATCAAAAGGTAAGCAATTATTCGAAATTTTCGTGAAAATCGAACTATTAATTTATTTTTCATAGAATTAAAAAAAAAAAAGCCTTTAGTCATAACTTGTTTTTGGCTACATTAAATTTCAATTGATTTAACGGTACAAAAATGTAAACATTGTTTTTCCTTTATAATTTTCATTATTTCCGAAATATTTCTGAAAAGAATGTTTAAAAATCATCAGTAGTTCTTTTAATGCTTCTTCTTTGGACAAAAATATTTTCAAGATAATATTAACCTTTATGCAAGTTTCATTGTGTTAAATATAGGGGGAGGATTAGATTTTACAGGGAAAATTGGTTATACCTAGTACTCACAAATAAACAATGACCAGACGAGAATAAATTATCATAGAGTGATTGTGTTGAGCCGAATTTCAGAGAGGTTCTTCAATTAAAAACCTCTCTGCTCAGAAATTCGGCTCAATTTTTCTAGGCATGAAGAATCTTCATGCCTAGAAAAATCTAGCATTTGAAATTTGTTTTTTTAAATCTGGGAACGAGCACCAGCCTCTCTATACTTTAGTACATTCGGCGTTTTGCCTCAGGCATGATTGGAGACTCTTACTCTCCTTTACGATTGAGGGTACTAATTTGAAGTGAGTGGGGACAAGTGTGTGTGTGTGTGGGGGGGTAAGAGCTGCTCAGAGCAGTTAGAGTTGCGTAAGCCTTGAATTTAATCTTTAACGTATGAATGACACTGGCACCAAATGAAAGAAGAAAGAAAAAGAAGAAGGTGGAGGAGGAAAGTGGGAATAAAAGAAGAAGAAGAAGAAGAAGAAGAAGAAGAAGAAGAAGAAGAAGAAGAAAGGGGAGTATAGAAGAAGAAAAAGAAGGAAAGGGATAAGAAGAAGAAGAAGAAGAAGAAGAAGAAGAAGAAGAAGAAGACGAAGAAGAAGAAGAAGGAAAGGGAGAATAGAAGAAGTAGAAGAAGAAGAAGGAAAGGGAGAAGAAGAAGAAGAAGAAGAGGGAAAGGGAGAAGAAGAAGAAGAAGAACAAGAACAAGAAGGAGGAAAGGGAGAAGAAGAAGAAGAAGAAGAAGAAGAAGAAGAAGAAGAAGAACAAGAAGAAGAAAGAAAGAAGAAGAAAGAACAAGAACAAGAACAAGAACAAGAAGAAGAAAAAGAAGAACGAAAGGGATTAGAAGAAGAAGAAGAAGAAGAAGAAGAAGAAGAAGAAGAAGAAGAAGAAGAAGAAGAATTAGCTTATAAAAATGTCCTCGCAGCAATCTTCTCCCTTTTGCCCACGATTTGTGATGAACTCAATAATTTAATACAACGAATTAAAAGATTTCAATTTTCAAGTTTGAATATCTTATGACTATCCTGAGGGTGAAGTGGGGATTGCCATTGGATGATGAATGAATGAAAGGATATATTTATTGCTTGTATTTACGAGTTGTTATCCAAAAGTCCAGGGAATTTTAGCAACTCTCTCTCTCACCCTCTCTCTCTCTTTCGCTCTCTCTCTCTTTTTCTCCCTCCACTCGTTATCTCTCTCTTCCATGTTTCTCTGTCTCTGTCTGTCTGCCTATCTGTCTGTCTGTCTGTCTGTCTCTGTTTCTGTCTCTGTGCCTCTGTCTGTCTATCTGTCTGTCTGTCTATCTGTCTCTCTCTCTCTCTCTGTCTCTCTGTCTCTGTCTCTCTCTGTCTCTGTCTCTGTCTCTCTCTCTCTCTCTATATATATATATATATATACCAACCCCTCCGCACGGGCAGGACGTGATACAAGGTCAATTTCTTAAACGGAATTTGATAGATTTGAATTCAGAGTTTTCCTTCTCCTAGACTGGTTACCCAGCCAGAGTTAAAGAACACAGTCTGCCCTACTATTTACACATAGCTGGAGGGAGAATTGGATTCATACCTTTCCCAAGGGTTTTAGCGCTATGTGAAATGCAAACAGCTTCGTCCAGAAATTGAACTCGGGTCGACGAGTCCATTTCCTACGACACTAACCATTACACCACGCGCCTCATATATATATATATATATATATATGTGTGTGTGTGTGTGTGTGTGTGTGTGTGTAACAGTGATAAGTGAAAAGTAGGAAATGTGAGGATGTTTTATTGATATCTGAAAAATATATTTGTCAACGTTTAACGTTTCGATTGATATTTACAATATGTAACATATATATAAATTAAATATATATTAGATATCTATGTCCAATCTTCGTCGGGACCATTATTCAAATATCGACAAGCAAATCCTGGACGAGGTTGTTTGCATTTTCACATAGTGGTAATATCCTTGGGAAAGGTTTGTTTGTTTGTTTTGTTTTAGGGCATATCAACCTCAGTGGGTCATTTAATGCCGATAAAGTTTTGAAATAAATCAATTCTTAATGGATAATACAATTTTTTTATGAATACATTTTTCTATTTAACCCATAGATGGGACCCTAACATGTACTACCACTCCGGGTCAGAGTGGACCAGGGAGCAATGGTGATGAAGGGGTGCTCCACATTCCCCAAACCTCCAAAACTGGAACCTCACCATCAGATAGAGTTTAACGTCATTCCCAGGACATGTAGACCCGCAGCCACCGCCTTCTAGCATCCATATGATAAAAAGGGATGGGCTTGCCATAAGGCAATAGGGTTGGGAAAATCATATGTGCTAGGGCTTGATGTGACCAGTCGATTGATCGGAGGGGGCCCTCCGACCGCCCGTCTAGCCCAAGATAGGGCCAAAGTGGAGTATTGCATGCCATGAACTGCTCATCCACCTGGGCGCTATCCTTAAGCATCACGGGTCGCCACCCACGGCCAATAGGTGGCCCCATTGGGGGAGTCTTACCCCTCTGCAGAGGTGCAGTCGGTGCATTCTAACGCCCCAGACGACAGGGTGGTTGGGAAAGGTATGAATCCAACTATGAAACGTATGAATCCAACCGCCGACTATGGATGAATAGTAGGAAAGACTTTAACCTTGGTTAGGCAACCAGTCTAGGAGAAAGGAAACTCCGCTTAAAAATAGACTTTGTGTCGCTCATGCGGAGATATTGGTAAATACATTTTATCTAAATTCAATATATTTTAGTTGACAACTCACAAAATTAAATTCTGTAAATAGTATATGACTCGGCATCAAATTTAATGATCGTTGAAGGTGTCCTTCGAGCGTGCTTGTATAGGGTGATCCAAAAAAACAGACTTTTTTTAAAGTCAGTTTTTTTTGTTCTCCTATATATAAGGGATGGAGCACTCTATAACGACCTTTACATACAAAGCGATGTGCGTATTAAAACAGTTAAAATCCCCTTCGCATTCTGTAAGTGATGACAGCCTAAGGGTTAAGGTGTCGATCAGATTTCAATTCCGGCTATAGGTAGCTTACAAATGTCTAGCCACACTAAAGAGACTTGATAAGTCGAAACACGTGTCTGTGGATGACTATATATATATATATATATATATATAGAGAGAGAGAGAGAGAGAGAGAGAGAGAGAGAGAGGGGAGAGGGGAAGAGAGAGAGTGAGTGAGAGAGGAGAGAGAGAGAGAGAGAGAGAGAGAGAGAGCTCTGTGCATATATATATATATATATATATATATATATATATAATTTATATGAAAAAGGTCACTTACCGGTGAAATTGGTCAAAATGGTTAGTTGATGCAAGTTTCATAATGATAAGACAGCGATATAACAAATATAAAGTGCTCAATAGAGCAAATTTATTATTATAATGGTACACAGTAATAACCCACTCGAGTTTCACCATAAGGATCTTCAGGGTTAAATCCACTGAATTAATCAAGATATTGATTCATTACAACCGAGTTCACATGCAATCGGCTGTACCATTATAATATATATATATGTATAAAGGGTTTTTTTATAGTGTGTTTGAAGCAGTGTGCGTAAGTGTAATAGGAATTTTTTTGAAGGCAGTTGGCAATGCAAGATATGTTGAAAATTATGTTTATTTACCTTTCTTTTTTTTTTTAACATACTTAATATTTTCGGAATGAAATTCCATCATCAGAGTTGTTAGAAGTTTTTAA
This sequence comes from Doryteuthis pealeii, assembly GCA_023376005.1. NCBI lineage: Eukaryota > Metazoa > Mollusca > Cephalopoda > Myopsida > Loliginidae > Doryteuthis > Doryteuthis pealeii. The sequence continues at coordinate 119,924,507 of CM042147.1, read as the reverse complement.
AAGTACTAGGTGTTTTTTTAATAGTACTTATCCCACGCTTGTGTAATTCAACTGTTGTTTGAGACGTTGAAGAGCGCTAGAAATTTGAGTTTTTTCAGTCGGTTAATTCCGTGCGTTTCCGTGGTGTTGTAGGTCCGCTTGATTTTGCGTTCGGTGAGATTGCTTGAAATTCTTATATATTTAAAAAAAATTTTTTTTTACTATAAATTTAGCTCAGGTATAGTGTTTTTTTTAATAGTGTGTTTGAAGTATTGTGCGTAAGTGTAATAGACATTTTTTTGAAGGCAGTTGACAATGCAATATATGTTGAAAATTATAAATTTAGCCTCGCTCAGGCATATATATATATATATATATATATATATATATTATATATATACAGGATGACAACAAAAACACAGGCCTGACTTTTTAAAAAGTTTTTTTGGATCACCCTGTATTAACGTTGCTTTTTTTTAGTCTTTGTTATTCTCGTAGAGAAACATTAGTACGAATTCCTACAATTACTAGTTATTATAACTATGTGCCATCAAACGTGCGGATGGCTTATCACAAACATAAAATCATTGTCCATCATTCTCAATTCATTATTCAACATTAATGAAACTCTTTGTCTTATACTGAAACGGCAACGTTTTAGTATTAATGCGGACTATTGTTCGTCGATTTTTTTTTTTTTTTATTTCGCAGCAGTTTTTTTGTTTCAATGAATTTTATATACAACGTATGTCTAAAAAGTAGGGTACAAACATTATATACTGCCTTCTACAAGGATGGCTTTGGCATTAAATAACCCACGAAGGTTGATTGCCATCAAACAACAACAACAAAAAATAACTTCCTACCTCTCTGCTCGTTCATAGTTTTATGGTGACAGACATTTTTGTTTTGACATCACATACGCATGCACACAGTATTAAGGCTCTTCTGGCTGTTCCAAAAAGTATTGCATAGTCGCTGTTGTTTTATGTTTACAGCTTTCACAATGTTTTAATGTTGGTAGATGTATGTACCGTACTTTTTGGCATTGTTTATTATACATCTGTAATTCTTTTTTATGGGTTTAATTTATTTGTTTAATGGCAAATTAAATGTGTTACGATTCGTTTTAGGCTGTAGGTGAGAGCAGTTTTACAGGGGAGATCATTGTGGTGTAAGATTCAAAGGTTATGACAAAGTCATAACTCGTTGAAACGCAAACAAACTCCGACAAAGGTTGAGGGACAAAACATTTTTATATAACAACACATGAATACACAAAGGATACATAAATTACATAGAAGTGTACATGAAACATACATACGTATACAATAGTAATATGAACATAAAAACAACAGACATGAGACTGAAGTAGTCCATGCTGGGAAATCACTTACAGTAATGTAAGGGGGGGGGCAAAGCCCCACCAAGAAAGGGGTAGGCATAAGACTACCTCATTGTGTCTCGTAGGTCGAGCAGCAGGCAAAAAGAGAGAGAAATTCAAAACAGCCGCTTAAATACACGAGGCCCCTAGCGGGAACCAGCAACATTAAACAGGCAGATAACTCTCCAGGCAAATACGAAAATAACCCCTACAGTGGCATTAAGTTGAACCGTGTTAAAGAATCCTATAATCCCTCTCCGTTCGTCCGTGTTAAGCAGAATCCTTGTACTTTGCCTTTTTTTTTTAGTCTTTGTTATTCTCGTTGTGAAATCCTTTTCTCTGAAAAGAAATGTTAATATCTACTATCTAAAATATTAAATGAAAAATAAATCCATGCTGTTATCATTTAAATTTTATTTTTTAATTATCTTCACGAATATAGATCAAATCTTTATCATTTTTGCTCAAAAACCAAGTTCTGGTGATATTTAATGCGTATATATATTTGCTTTGTCGTTAATTGTTTTATTTTCGAAGTTTCCTCCGGACATACATATTTATCTGACAATATTTTTTGTTAATTATACCGGTTATAAACAGTAATTGTTACGTTAAACGATAAATCGCGAGAGTCCCTTTGCATAGTGGCTAACGTGCTGGACTGCGACATTGTATTAAGCAAGTTCGAACACCAGTTACGCTATCACGTTTACTTTCGGACTAATACCCTTGGGAAAAGTATGAACCTCCATTTATGGGTTAAATAGTGGAGAGTCTTGACATTAAATAAAGCAGGATGGTTAACTCTGTTCAAGTAGATCCTTTTCTTCATCTTATTCGCTTTCTCTCACACGTCAACAATCTCTCCCCCTCGCTCGCTCTCTCTCTATATCTATCTATCTATCTATCTATCTATCTATCTATATATATATATATATATATATATATATATATCTTTTCATCTTTGTGCATATATAAATGCATTTAACTCAACAAAATCTTTATGGATTTCTCTAAAATATTTTAAACAAAAATATCCCCGGCTCCTTCGTGACACATTTGACCCACTCTCTAAACATAAAATCCCTCTTCAGAGTCAACTGACTGACCCCATAAAAATGAAAGCACCATTTCCACGACTTTCTTCTCATTCCCTGGACTACACACCAATACCCCCCTTTTCTCTTCCTCCCCCACCCATTTACCTTTTCACTATAAAAACAGAATGTACAAGCACTTAAATCAATAAATTCTGAGGAAGCCTCAACCAATAATCAGGCGAAATATCAATTGAATATAGTCGTTTGTGTTGTTATATCCACATTTTCCTCTAAACTTATTCAATAACTAATGCACTAACCATAGCATATGACCTATAATAAATTCTCCTAACCGAATAAACCAGTAATCACAAAACAAAAACAAAAAGTACAATAAACCCTCCAAACTTTATAAACCTTGACCCCCACTAAAATATACAACAAATCACCCTGAAGACGATCATGGACGTGATCGAAAGTGCTTGGAAAAATATGCGGCATTTTTCCTACCATTTCGACCCCGATGGTTCGATACCGACCCTCACCAACTCAGTGTATGAGTAGCACAGGGATCTGTGTAGTAACCATCAGCTCCTTACTTTACCGCACAGATCCCTGTGCTACTCATACGCTGAGTTGGCGAGGGCCGGTATCGAACTAGGAACCTTGTGGTTTCTAGCCGAACGCTATACCGACTGAGCTAACCTGGCCATATATCAACCGGACCTACTTTTGACTGGGTGCGTTGCGTATTTCCGTTTGTCTCCGGTAGTTGGTGTTCGAGTCCAGGTAACGGATTGGATTCTAAATACAGATTTACAATTTAGACGAAATCTCACTGTCTGGGAAAATGGCGCAACACAATCTTTTGAACCCATTAATACATCTTAAAACTTTTTCATTGTCTCGTATATCGTTGGGACACCATCCTAGGTGATTCATAGCATTTCTCGAGGCAAATGGAGTTACTTGACGGAGCATGTTTCTTCTCCATTTGATAATAAATCAACCATTTTTTTGTCGCGGTGTTTTTTTTCCGCTTACAATGCCTTAAGCTTATTCATTGATAACGAATTGATCTTTTCAAAAAAGAAAAAAAAAGAAGCTATGGCTATCATATCTTTTTGCTAGTGTCTTCTTTATAGCTACGATGACAAGCGAAAAGACGTTGATAGTTGAATTTAGATTGGAATTAGAATCTAGCGAAGTTCGAATCACCTTGCTCTTATAGTTAAAAGCATGAAACTGCGTTTTTTTATTATTATTGTGTGTTACTGGCAAGAAAATATGAGACATTAAAGGGCAACAATTGAAAGTCTATTGAATAAAATGTTTCTCGGTGCCTCGAGTTGTTTAAGATGCAAGCGGTTGGAAAATGACACCATGATTAAATTATGAGTGAAAGAGAGTGGAGGGGTGGGGGTGGGGGTTAAAGAGTTGGGAATAAAAAGTGCAGGAGAAGAGAAAAGAAGATTATGTTTTCATTAGTAGTTGAAAGAAGAGCGGGGAAAAGTTGGGACTGAAAAAAGTAAAAGAAAGGAATTGAAGAAGAAGAAGAAGAAGAAGAAGAAGAAGAAGAAGAAGAAGAAGAAGAAGAGAAGAAGAAGAAGAAGAAGAAGAAGAAGAAGAAGAAGAAGAAGAAGAAGAAGAAGAAGAAGAGAAGTCCCTAAAGAAAATGGAAGAAAGCGGAAATGAAACATAAGAAAGAAAATGAGAGAAAAATTTAGAGGAAGAAAAGACAGTAAAAAAGAAAAATATACAAGAAGAAGAAGAAGAAGAAGAAAGAAGAAGAAGAAGAAGAAGAAGAAAGTGTTGCTGTTGGTGGTGGTGATTGTGGTAGAGATGTAAAGAAAAAGTTCTCTAAAGAAAAAAGCCAGAAAGTTTTTTTTAAATGAAGGATGCAACACATGGTCAATTTCTTAAGCGAACTTTAACTGGTCTGAATTTCCTTCTCCTAGATTAGTTGCCATGGCAAAAAACAACGTTGGCATGGCAATTGATCTGGGAGAAGGAAATTCAGTCCAGTTAAAGTTCGCTCAAGAAATTGACCATGTGTTGCATCCTGCTCGTGCTCAGTTGCCATGCCAACGTTAAAAAGCTCAGTCTGCCTTACTACTTACCCAAAAGCAGGATGTGGCGTATGGTCAATTTCTTGAACGGAGTTTAACAGGCTTGAATTCAGAGTTTTCCTTCTCAGAGACCAGTTGTCAGGCAAGATTAAAGAGCCTAGTTTGCTCTATCAACCCATTGCTGGAGGGGAAATAATTGGTTCCATACCTTTCCCAAGAGTATTACCATTATGTTTAATGTAGATATTTACTTTGAATTTATGTATTTCATTATGTTTTGAATGTTTGGTTTCTAAGCCTAGATAAATAAGGATTTCGAATACCAGAGAATTGAAAAAGCTATGGAATATGAGGGTCAAAGTGATACCAATTGTAGTTGGTGCACTTGGAACGGTCCCAAAAAGTTTGAAAAAAAGACTCGAGAATCTAGAAATCAGAGGAAGAATTGAGACTAACCAGACTACTGCACTGCTGCAATCTAGAATACTCAGAAGAGACCTGGAGACCCGAGGAGACTTGTTGTCACTCAGACTCCAGTGAAATACCATCAGCTAACGCTGATGTGAAAAACTCAAAAGGAGTAAAAATAATAACTCAAGATAGTTTTTCACAAATTAGATAAAGTAAGTAAAGTTGGAGGAGTGGTCTATTATCGGTATCAGCCGGACAGTGAGGGAGTCTATCCCCTTTTCGCTAGCGCTAGACCAGAGGAAGTATTCTTGCCGAGGTGGAGTAGGGAGAGATCCACAGAGGACCAGCTGCATTTTGATGTATGATACATGTTCCTGTGTTGGTATTTATACCTGTCCTAAACAAAATGACATTACTTTTTGACTCACCTATGTGGAGAAATAGGATGTGATCCACAGAGAACCAGCTTCATTTTGATGCATGATACATGTTCCTGTGTTGGTAATTATACCTGTCCTAAACAAAATGGTATTAATTTTTGACTCACCCTCATATGTTTCTTTAAGCAAAGCGGTTGCTGCTCAATCATAGTGTCCTAGGTAGGTATTTACACAACCCATTCACCATGAGTAGGATGCAAGTTTGGGGTATCCAGCAAGGATTGAACTCACTATTCAGTAGTAATAGATCTGTAAGATCTGTAAGGTGTGGAGTATGTTAACGTTAGACATTCTCCAAAATTTGAGCTTCAAATTCCAAGAATTGGCGGAATTATGTCGATTTTAATTCTCCAAATTTGGTGGTGTTCGCGAAAAATGGCGACTTTTTGTAATTTATTTTTGTCTATTAAATGAGTTCTAGTGCTTCCCTACTCCTAAAAATTGGTTTATAAAAGGATTTCTGCCCGAGAAATCCAAAAATGCTATCGAAAAAGTTTTAAAGTTAACTAATTTTAAGTTATTAATGATTTTTTATTTTTTTCATATCAAGATCAATATCCCGATGTGGCACTGAATACAAGACATTACTTTTTTTCTGGATGATTTGACACGGAATTGCCCAAATGCAAACATAAACAGCGGCGCATTTTGTTTCATTACCATTAAACTTACTCATTCCTCCACTCTTTTATCTCTGTTAACAATAAGCACAATAATATAAACATTTGTCTAGTATAGCTTACGTAACCACAAGGCCACAAGTACAAGCCACCAAAGTAAAGTAAGTATTCAGGCTGGCCTAAAGTCGGTATCAGCCAATCAGCGAGGGAGTCTATCCCCTTTTTAATAGCGCTAGAACCAAGGAGATTATTTTTGCGTCCAAAACTACTGCTTCACCATCCGATACATTTTAGTGTCATATCCAGAACTCCCCTTTGTGTGTGTGTGTGTGTGTGTGTGTGTGTGTGTGTGTGTGTGTGTGTGTGTTTGGGGTGTCTTACTCCTCTACAGGAGAAGGGGAAATACAGTCAGCGTATTCTAAGGCTCGACGACAGTACGGAACAAATCAAGACTTAAGCAATATGAAATCATCACTATAATAAAAGTAAGTCGTCGGGTGGCCTAATGTCGTTATCAGCTAGACAGCGACGAAATATATCCCCTTTTCACTAGCGCTAGAATCAAGGAGATTATTTTTGCGTCTGAGGTGAGCGCCACACCTACCATCAGCTCCTTGCTTTACCGCACTGATCCCTGTGCTACTCATACGCTGTTGGCGAGGGTCGGTATCGAACTAGAAACCTTGTGGTTTCTAGCCGAACGCAATTCAACTCAGTAGTAATGCTAACCCACGCATCACGGCGAGACAGGCCCAATTCATTTTTTTTCTTTTCCTAGACTGGTTGCCTATCCAATATTAAAGAGCTCAGTGCACCTACTACTTACCCACGGCGTCTTTCCTACCATTTCCCCTGATATATCTATTTATCACCCCCCCCCACACGAACTAGAAGCGACACGCGCTCAATTACTTAAGCGGGGTTCAACAGTTTTGGATTCAGAGTTTTCCTTTTTCTAGGCTGGTTACCTAGCCAAGATTAAAAGCCCAATCTGCCATACTATTTACCCATAGCTGGAAGAAAAATTACTGGATTCATACCTTTCCCAAATGTATTAGCACTATGTGAAATAAAAGCAACCTCGTTCAGGATTTGAACTCGGGTCGCCGAGTCCATTTCCTACGACGATAACCATTACACGACACGCCTCTATCCCTTTGATAGAAATCTTTTTATAATGCGCCGTTTGTTTTTAGAAGGGTTATAGTTGCGTTTTAAAAAACAAAGATAATATTGCATACTGAGGTTTTCACGGTACCAAATCGATATAATGTTGTATACCCTTCATTACTTCTTACTTCTGGTCGTATTTTCTTCTGGTCGGCTTTGCTATTCTGATCGTCTTTGGTCTGGAATCTTCTAAGGTCTTCTATTGCTATGTTCCTGCTGGCTGGTCGTCCTGGATTCATTTCTTAGTCTTGTTACCAAGACATTCATCAACCACAAGAACATTTTACTTATATAAACTTTTATTTCCTTAACTATACATTTCACGTAACTAAATATCTGACTAACATAGCGCGCGTGAGTTCCAGTTTTAGGCAGAGCATAAAATGGCCGCTGCTCTGCCTGACGTCTAACTGTAAACTGGGGACTCTGAAAAAGGTCCCACGTTACTTCACATATTTGGCGGGCTTCTGTAATTTTTCATAGAAGGACCCGGCCATGGTATGAAAGGGGTCATCCTCTCAGAATTACAGGGGATTGACAATAATCTTATGCAACCGCATATATTATGTAACAATAATTTGTGTCCTGGGCATGACGTTAAACTCCGTCTATTGGTAAAGTTCCAAATCTGGAGCTCTGGGGAATGGGGAGTACCCCTTCATCACCATTGCTCCCAGGTCCACTCTGACCCGGAGTGGTAGTATCTGTTAAGGTTCCATCTATGGGTTAAATAGAAAGAAAAAAGTGTTTGCAAAAATGTGTTTAAAAATTAAGTTTTAAAAAAGAGTACCCATGAAGAATAAATAAAACAAACGTCTTCGGCGTAAAATGACCCATCGAGGGTTGACATGCCGGAAAACACCAAACAATAAAGATAAGTTAAGTAATATAATATATATATACATATATATATATATATATAAGTAATCCACAGACACGTGTTTCAAGGTTTCACCTTTCATCAGTGTAGCTATACCGTAACAGCTACCTCTGGCCGGGTTCGAGACCCGAATGAACTTTCGTTCGCCAAACCTTTAACCCGTACGGCCAGAGGCAGCTGTCAATTATAGGAGAATAATTAATCGCTACATTTCTAAGCGGAAATGAAATTCACTAGAGTCCTCAAACGTTTGTAAACAAACGCGAGGGTTAGCTAGACGCCATAACGGTGAATCTGCAATTAAGTCCCTATTCAGAGAACTCAACCATTACTAGGAGTATATATAATAAATAAGTAATCCACAGACACGTGTTTCAAGGTTTCACCTTTCATCAGTGTGGCTATACCGTAACAGCTACCTCTGGCCCGGTTCGTTGTAATATTTCATCATTACACGGGGCACCCATTGTGTTTTATATAGAAGTATGTATTTACTAACCCCTCCACAAGAGTAGGAAATCACCAAGAAGATATATATATATATATATATATATATATATATATATATATATATATATATATATAGTTAAGAGTAAGGAAATGAATCAGACGGTATAAGTATCGATAAAAGGATATGAAAACACACAATGCTGTTAAAATGAAAATATTTTATATTATATTCATAGCTAATATTGAAGCATTTTCTGCTCCTCTCTCGATGAGTCCGGATTAAAAACAAGCTCTGATGATGATTTTTATAAATCGAAATATTGTTCAATATTAGCTATGAATATGATATAAAATATTTTCATTTTAACAGCATTGTGTGTTTTCAGATATATATATAGTAGGTCTGGTTGATATATATATATATATATATATATATATAAGGAGATAGGATGGATGTAGTAGAATCCGACAGTATGAGGTATGTAGAAGGATGGTGAACAAGAAATGAAAACTCAAAACAAAGTGTTGAAACGTTTCGTCCGAATTCATACGGACAACATCGGTCAAATGATTTTTATTGAAAGCAAAATTTTCGTGCAAGTACATGTGAATTTGGTGAGGGGGGTCGAGTTAGTAGCAGAAGGGAAGGGAGGGAGGTTAGGGGCAGACATGAATAAAGTGAGGGTAGTATACAGGAAATGTCCGTATGAATTCGGACGAAACGTTTCAACTCTTAGATTTGTTTTGAGTTTTCATTTCTTGTTCACCATCCTTCTATACCTACCTCACACACACACACACACACACACACACACACACACATATATATATATATATATAATATATATATAATATATCAACGGACCTACTTTGTGACTGGGTTCGTTGCGTTTTTCCGTTTGTCTCCGGTAGTTGGAGTCACTGTGAAAACAATTTTGATTTAATTCTAATTTAGCATGTAGTATTCAATCATATAATAGAATAAAACGAATAATATAATTAGATAATTTAATTTAATTTTCAGTCTCATGATTATTCTCTATTGAATTTAACGGTAAGTGCAGTTACACGTCTTTGACTACTCACTTCTTTTTTTTTTTTTTTCTCTGTCTTTCAACTTTTACCATCGTTAAAATTGAACGAGATAAAAAAAAAAGTCATCAAAAAAAAAAAAATAATGATGATGATCCTGGAAACAATGAGAGCTGATCAACCGAGTTAGTAATTAATACAGTTGTTGATTATTGACTCATTTCAATAGAATGACTTTTTCCTTTTGAAAAGTGAAGCGATTGTGTTGAAATTAACAATCACGAACATGTTCAAATGTGTTGATCACGCCTTCATTAGTGAAAGATTCGTCGTCGTCGTTTTAAAAGAAAAAAAAAAGAAGACTTTTTAGGCGCCTACACATAACCAATCAAGAGCTATTAATTGAATCTAATGTTTAACTTTTAAAAAGTAAAAACAAAGAAATAGTTAATAATTAAAAAAAAATAAAAGAGTTATTATTATCTGCGTTATTCGAACTATCGTCCCCGTCTTCATTGTTATTTGTACAACGTTTCGGCCGATATACCCTCCGGCCTTCTTCAGGTATTTCTTGTCGGACTCGGGAACCTTCTTTTCGAACTCGGGAACTTTCTTGTCGTATTCGGGAGCCATCACGGAACTTTGAACCTCAAACATCCAGAGAAATAGTAAAAGAGTTATATTCTGTAGTTTCCCGTGTCTTTATTATGTTATATATAGGACCAATGGAATGTGCCGACAGGTTACTATAAATAAACAGGGACAATTGTGGCTTAACAGTAAGCCAATGTGAGCAAGCCAATACTCTATTGTCGGACGTAGTTTTCCACATCTCTCTATTGTATTTGTCTACTTTCTGTTAATACATTTTTCTACTTTTGTTACCCGTCGTTTTGTTCTTATTTGACCCCTTAAAACCTCACAACACATTAGGAATCTTTTTTCAACAGAATCTCAAAGTCCATGAATTTTGGATACTTATTAAGTGGTTAGTATTTACCCAACCCATTCATTAGCGTTAGGATAAAATATAAAGTCGCAGTTATGGGGTTCAAAACAAAGAAATAGTTAATAATTAAAAAAGAACTAAAATTATATTCCGTAGGTTTCCGTGTCTTCATTAGGAATCTTTTTTTCAACAGAATCTTAAAGACAATTGTTATATCCCAGAGATGTAGGAATAACAAATGATAACAAAAACAGTGAAATATGTTTAACCTATAACAATATTTATTTTATTTATTCTCACCGGCCGGGAATACAGAGGGATGAGTTTGGATAGAATTCAACTGTGTATCATGTATGTGTTCATCACATGCGGTCAAGTCCTTGTCTGATTTTTGTGTCTCCTTGCTTGTCAGTGAGTATACCCAGTGTAGAATCGTTAGGGGAGATAACTCCCCCTAACAACAATGGATTTTGGATACTTATTACCCAACCCATTCGTCAGTGTTAGGATAAGATATAAAGTCGCAGTTATGGGGCAACCAGAGAGGATCAAAATTACTATTCAGTAGTAATAGGTTAATCCTTAGTGAAGAAACCTTTGGTTGTTCCTCGGTGTCCCTTAGTGTTGGGTAGTGTTACGATTTTAGTGGCCATCCTTTAGGCTTCAATCAAGAGAGCTTGTCCAGCGGAAATCCTTGGTAAAGAATCCTTTGGTTGTTCCTTGGTGCTCCTCAGTATTGCAAGTCCTTCGTCAATGATTGCAAATGGACGTCTGCCAGTATCAGTGATTAAGTAGTCAACCAGCCACGCATTCGGGTTGTTTATTGGTTGAGGTTTAAACCCTGTGACCTCGCTTAGTCTATAAATTTAAGTGGTGTATTGTAGCACACCTTATATACAGAATTATCTAACACGTAGAATCCTTTGGTTGTTCTTTGGTGTCCTTTAGTGTTGGGTATGATCCTTTGAATGTTCCTTAGTGTTGGGTAAATCCTTGTGTTGAGCAACGTCATTGATTGCAGGTCTTGATTCGTCAATGTCGAATACGTGCAAATGAACGGCCTTCAATATCGGTGATTAAATAGTTAACTAACCACGTGTTCGAGCTGTTGGTTGGCTGGCTTTGATCCACGTGCCCACGCCGAGTCTATAAGTTTAAGTGGTTGTTTCCAGCACACCTTATGTAAAACTCCAACACTTCGAGACTAGCTTGCTAACCATTACACCACGATGGAACGTCCTTTTATGCCTAATTCATTCGCCACGGGTAGGATGGGACACAGGGTCACAAGTATGCTTCAATCGCCTTTTAATTGTATGGTACACTATAACAAATAATATAGCTCTTACACCTGTAATCAAGCACTTTATTTTACTTTATCCAATACAAAACACACACACACACACACACACACACACAGAGAGAGAGAGAAGAGAGAGAGAGAGAGAGAAATATATATATATATATATATATATATATGAGTTAAGGTAGCATGGACATGGAGTCAACGCCGAGTTACAGACAGTTTCTCACCAATGCGATCTTCAGACTATCAATATTGACCACTATCTGCTCAGAGATATAGCACCATATTTTCCAGAATATATATATATATATATATATATATATATATATATATATATATGTGTGTGTGTGTGTGTGTGTGTGTGTGTGTGATTCTTCTATATTTGTTACACAGCAAGAATGGCACAATTTAATGAGATTTTTTTATTAGCAAAATGACATTAACATTGAAAAATCGTACGTGCGTTAAAGTCAGGTTATTTCTTAAGGATACATGATATTGTTAGAGATCCCAATCGATGGCAGGAAAATTAACCGTTTTATTCATTGGCTAGGGAAAGCCCAACGTGCTGTGTGGGCTTCAATTGTATCTTGTCTCGTGTGGCTACGAAGAGAGAGAGAGAGAGAGAGAGAGAGAGAGAGAGAGAGAGAGAGAGAGAGAGAGAGAGATGTAAACAGCGGAAGTCGGGCGAGCAGGCATGCGCAAATGCTATTCTGGCTATTGACAGACACCGAATGCTGAAAATGATAGGCAGGGATGCGATGAAAGGCCCTAGGGGAGGGTTGGATGGTGATACGGGGTAAACAAGATATAAGGTTGGGCTTTTTATTGTTTTTGTTTTAAGAGAGGTTTACGAAAAATGCTATTATTTTTTAAAGAATTAAAAAAAAACTGGGCGTTCTTTAGCTGTTTTGTGGTAATATAAATATTTGTGATGCTTTGAATCCTCAAGAAAGAGAATGGGGGATGGACAATAAATCCATGGATGAATTAAAACTATCTAGACCACAGCATTGCAGGAATAGTCAAGAATACATAAAAAGAGACCTGGAAGTGGAGGAGACTTGCTATCACTTGAACCCCAGTAATTACAGTGTGAAAAACTGACTAAATGTTAATTAACAAGAAGAGAACTTGTCATCCAGTGGATTTTGCCGTTCCGGCAGACCACAGAGTGAAAACGAAAGAAAACGAAAAGATATTCAAATACTTGGACATTGCTAGAGAACTAAATAAAATTGGAACATGGGGGGAGGGGAGAACTATGATACCAATTGGAATAGTCCCCAATGGTTTGGGAAAAAAGGGTGGAGGAACTGGAAATTAGAGGAAGAATCGATACCAACCAGACCACAGTACTCTTAAGCTCAGCTGGAATACCCAGAAGAGTCCTGAAGACACGAGGAGACTTTCTGTCGCAAAGACTCCAGTGAAAGACCACCAGCTAATGCTTGTGTGGTCTTAATGCAAGGAGTGAAATAATAATAATAATAATAATAATAATAATAATAATAATAATAATGTCAAGGAAAAGTCCGACACTAAACCTCTGCTGCCTTTCAAGGAAAGTCTAGGGGAGTAAATACCGAAAACAAACCAGGAGCCAGAGTCCCTAAGTTGGCGTGATGCTGAAATCCAGTGCAACCCATCAACTCCTGCGATACTACCGTTGCCAAACTGTATTGGACGCTTACCTTTCCTTTGTGGAGAGGGGGATCTGCTGCATGGGCAACAGCTCATCCTTCATATGAACCCACCCAGTTTATATAGTTAAAATTAAAAATAAAGTGAAATAAAATAAAAAACACTTTGACACTACTCCATCGTCTCTCATAGACGAAAGGCTACCAACCAACCGTTGAGATAAAAACGAATCACCTTATCCCAGCAAGAAGACCTGACCTAGTGTTGATTAACAAAAAAGAAAGAACTTGTCAACTGGTGGATTTTGAAGTTCCAGCAGATCACAGGGTGAAGCTGAAGGAAAATGAAAAAATGGACAAATACCTGGACCTTGCCAGAGAACTGAAAAACTTATGGAATATGAAAGTCAAAGTGATACCAATTGTAGTTGGTGCACGTGGAACTGTCCCAGAAAGATTGGAAAAAAAGTTTGGAAAATCTGGGAATCAGAGGGAGAATCGAGACCATCCAAAATACTGCACTGCTGCAATCTGTCAGAATAATCTTAAGAGTCCCAAAAAAACTGAGTAGACTTGTTGTCACTCAGCCTCCAGTGAAAAGCCATCAGCTAACGCTGATGTGAAAAACTCAAAAGGAGTGAACAATAATAATAATAATAACTCAAAATAGTTTTTCACAAATTAAATATTTGAGTGTAAAGTTTACACTTGAGTTTATTATATCAAGTGAATTCCTCTAGTTAATTAAACTCTTCTACTTTCCTCAGTCGGTAGAGCGTTCGGCTAGAAACCACAAGGTTTCTAGTTCGATACCGGCCCTCGCCAACTCAGCGTCAGAGTAGCACGGTGATCTGTGCGGTAAAGTAAGGAACTGATGGTAGGTGTGGCACTCCACCTCAGACGCAAAAACAATTTCCTTAGTCTAGCGCTATTAAAAAGGGGATAGACTCCCTCGCTGATTGGCTGATACCGACTTTAGGCCACCCCGACGACTTTACTTACTTTACTTTCCTGAGAGATTTCATTTACACACTCTTATATTTGCATATTAAGATTTTACGAAATTTGCATACTAAGATTTTACGAAATAAAGCACCTGAAGATGGCTCTTCCACTCTCTCGAGTATGAAATTTAATACCTTAATGAACTCAAGTGAATACCTTTACTTACATTAATGTCGCGTGTAAAGGCTGTCCCTGAAGATGTTGATGTGCCGATGTTTTGTTGCCGCTGCTTTCGTCAAACCAAGAGGTCCAGAAGAAAGCAGCGGCGAAAAAGCACCGGCACATAAACATCCTCAGGGACAGCCTTCACATGCGACATCTGTGATCGAGAATGTTTTTCGTACATTGGACTTTACAGTCACAAGAGGCGCTGTAACTTCAGGGGCACAAAAACTATATTATAGTCTTCCGAGACTGAAATGCCAAATAAAAAAGAATTACACTACTACAGTTTTTTTAGATAAAAGTCAATTTTGTTCTAAACCAAAAATACCAGAATTTTATTATTTCTTGTGGAATGATATAAAGTCAAAACGAATATTATTAGGTATTATTTATTACTGTCATTTGTTAAGGTGAGTCTAGTTTGGTATCAGGCCAGAAGTATGGAGCCCCCAGTGATAATCGAACACACTAACGGAGATTGGCTAGCCAAGGTCTCTAACCATTACACTATGCGAGGCGCCGCAAACCTTTTCACTTTAAGGATGATGATGAGAGATTGTATATCAAAAGGATCGATGGAAGAAGGGCTTATCATTATTGACGATTGTATCGAATCTACAGTGAAGGGGTTCGAAGAATACACACACCAAGATGATGGAAGATTAATTACGATAATCAAAAGTGGCAGGAGAATTAACTCGAAGGCAAATGTCAGATCAGAATCTCCAATGCGAGATACCGTATCTAGAGAACCAGCCAGCACACACACACACACACACACACACATATATATATATATATATATATATATATATATATACAAGGTGTGTCAAAAGGTTATCGAGATTTTTTGTACTTTTCGACACACCTTGTATTCTGAAAAACAATATCGTTCCATTCATTTATTTTCTTCAGAATACAAGGTGTAAAAAAAAAGTACAAGTTGAAAGCTGTATTTACCAAGATAGAAATGATGAATAATGGAACGTTATTTTTTTTTTCAGAATACAAGGTGTGTCAAAATATTCAAAAAAATCTCAATACTTTTTGACACACCGTATGTGTGTGTATGGGGGGGATTATACGCGAACCTTTCGATTCCTGCTGTAATCATCATCATTATCATCATCATTATCATCATCTAGTCGTGCTTCCAGCATATATTCCCATTATTCTCTCTCACCACTCGTCCCTATCGGTCATCATTCCTGGTAAGTCTCCCCACTGTTCTTTGAGCATTTCTTCGCTACAGATTTCTCTTCCTCGTCATTGGAATAATGTCTGCCACTCAAAAAATGCAAACATTATTTAAGTGACGACGAAGGAAGAGGTGGCCCAAAGAACAGTCAACAGAATTTTACGAGGCAAGGATACATTCGAAGGTGGAACATTGCTATTAAAAGAAACGGTTTCTATGTGGAGGAGTAGAGATGTGATCCACAGAGGACCAGCTGCATTTTGATGTATGATACATGTTTGTGTGTTGGTAATTGTACCTATCCTAAACAAAATAGCATTACATTTTAACTCACTTATGAGGAGAAATAGGGATGTGATCCACAGAGGACCAGCTGCATTTTGATGTATGATACATCTTCTTGTGTTGGTAATTATACCTGTCCTAACAAAATGACATTACTTTTTGACTCATCTATGTGGAGAAGTAGGGATGTGATCCACAGAGGACCAGCTTCATTTTGAAGTATGATACATGTTCCTGTGTTGGTAATTATACCTGTCCTAACCAAAATGACATTCCTTTTTGACTCACCTATGTGAAGAAGTAGGGATGTGATCCACAGAGGACCAGCTTCATTTTGATGTATGATACATGTTCCTGTGTTGTTGGTAATTATACCTGTCCTAGATAAAATGGTATTACTTTTTGACTCACCCTCATATGTTTCTTTAAGCAAAGCGGTTGCTGCTCAATCATAGTGTTCTAGGTAGGTATTTACACCTGTCTTAAACAAAATGGCATTACTTTTTGACAAACCTATGTGGAGAAATAGGGATGTGATCCACAGAGGACCAGCTTCATTTTGATGCATGATACATGTTCCTGTGTTGGTAATTATACCTGTCCTAAACAAAATGGCATTAATTTTTGACTCACCTTCATATAAGGTGCTCAACTGTGCACACATCTATACATCCTTACTGTATTATATAACTTGCTCAGATGTGCACGCGTCTATACATTGTCACTTTATTATATAAGTTTCTCAGCTATGTACACATCTATACATCACCTTATTATATAAGTTGCTCAGATATACACAGCTCTTCATTTGAATATTGAGAAAAAGAAAGAAAGAAAGAAAGAAAGAGGGAGACCAGGGGACATTTAAATCCTGAAGATTCTTCGACTACTCAAGGACGAGTGATGAAAGATTATTCCTGGCAGCCAAAATGAACAGTAGAATCGATTGAAAGACAAGTGGGTGTCGGGGAAGGAACAGAAAACTCCGAAACTAGAAGCTAAAAATAGGAAGCAAGAAAAATGTACATTTTATTCACTCCACAAGAGTAGACTGTTCTCATTTCATCGCCCAATGCTTAGAGGATTATATCATATCAGTTAATTCTTGAAATATTACTTGTCACTTTCACCGAACAAATGTATATGACTTTTATGTTCCACCAGAACTTCAAATCGAAGGTTTATATATATATATATATATATATATATATATATATATATATATATATATATATATATATATATATATAAGAGATTTATCCAAAACTTGGTAGTAAGGGATGATTCTATATGTGATTTCTAAGATCCACTGTACAAAAATTGATGATCCAGTATGTATAAATACAGTGAATCATTAAATCACTAAAGAGAGCTCAATGTAAAAACCTTTTAGATTATATACAGAGCAATATTTATCAATAAAGGAAGGAAGAACTCAATACAGTAATCCGATAATAAATTTATTTCGACGAAAATTGGGGCCCATATAATAATTTTTTTTTTGTGATATGCTTGTCCATAAGTGAATATAATAATTTTTTTTTTGTGATATGCTTGTCCATAAGTGAATTGAGACCCATTGATGAGACGAAATTTGGGGAGCCGGTTTAAATCAACTTAGATTTATATGGGCCCCAATTTTCGTCGAAATAAATTTATTATGGGATTACTGTATTGAGTTCTTCCTTCCTTTATTGATATATATATATATATAGTTAGGGTTCGAATCACACACAAAGTTAGGGTTCGAATCATACACAAAGCGGCTTCCTGTCTATAACTCTGCTGATGAGGCATAATAGGCCGAAATGTACATACAGATTACTTTTTCTCGATTTGTTTACGCCTTACATTTGAACAGATATATTCGCCTAATTCATTAATTATCAACTAATTCATTTTCAAATTAGGTATGACTTCAATTAAACACATATTCTTCCCTCCCCCAAAATTGTCGGCTATCGCCATCTCAAACAAGCTGTTTGCGTACTCACACACACACACACACACACACACACACACACATATATATATATATATATATATATATATATAAACTTTTGATTTGAAGTACTGGTTGAACATAAAAGTCATATACATTTATATATATATATATATATATATATATATATATATATATATGTGTGTGTGTGTGTGTGTGTGTGTGTGACGTGTGTGTGTGTGTGTGTGTGTCTGTGGTATGTGGTATGGTATGTTCAACGTATGCTTCTTTGTTGGTATATTTGATGAGTCTAATTTTCAGTGTATATATTATATCTGTATATATATATGTGTTATATATATATATATATATAT
Source organism: Doryteuthis pealeii (assembly GCA_023376005.1). Taxonomy (NCBI): domain Eukaryota; kingdom Metazoa; phylum Mollusca; class Cephalopoda; order Myopsida; family Loliginidae; genus Doryteuthis; species Doryteuthis pealeii. Next base: position 119,906,165 of record CM042147.1, on the reverse strand, counting down.
ATATATATATATATATATGTGTGTGTGTGTGTGTGTGTGTGTGTGTGTATGTGTGTCTGTATATATATATATATATATATATATATATATATATATATATATGATATTTTGGGGGGATTTAGTTCGAAGCATGGTTAACGTGTGAAATAAATGAAAAACTGAGTTGGATGTTACATAAACCAGCTTAAGAAACAGCTTAATATTCAAATATAACAGTCCTTTAGTAGTAAAGGCTAAAAAATAGCTTAATAAACGGTTTTATATTCACATATAATAGTCGTTTGGTAGTAAACACTAAAAAACTAACCGGCTTCATATTCACATATAACAGTCATTTGGTAGTAAAAAAATAACTTAAGAAACGGCTTCATATTCACATATAACAGTCATTGGTAGTAAAGGCTAAAATAACTTAAGAAACGGCTTCATATTCACATATAACAGTCATTTGGTAGTAAAGGCTAAAAAATAACTTAAGAAACGGTTTCATATTTACATATAACAGTCGTCTTGTAAGGAGAAAAAACGCGCCCTTTATTCCTTCCAATAGGGTGAATCAATAAATAAAACCCCGCCATCCATAAAATGTCAATGGTTCCATGGTTTGGCAACCTGACACACGCCCACAAGTCATTTCACCTGCGACCTTGCGTCTCAAAAAGCAACCAATCAACAAAACAAATTGAGTAAACAAAAGACGACAATATCGATTACTTAAAGGTTCGTATTTATTCTCACCGCCCACTCCATCGTATATATATATATATATATATCCCAGTTACGGGCAGACAGCGCTCTTCGGTTTAGCGGATCAAACATATAATAGGCCAAGTAAACGGTGCCTTTCATTTTACGACAACTCCGACGCACACGAACCGGGCAGTTCAGTGAAACGTCACCTGGACGGTAAATAATGGCTGTAATTTTCGCCTGCTTCCCGCCAACGCGTTTCATTCGAGGCGGTAATTATTCTGACATGCGCATTCTGCGTCAGCAGAAATCTAGGACATTGATTCTAGACACAGCAGGTTTGTTTCCGGTAATTCTTTATTAATTCATTCATCTCAGTCGGTAGAGCGTCGGACTAGAAACCACAAGGTTCCTAGTTCGATACCGACCCTCGCCAACTCAGCGTATGAGTAGCATAGAGATTGTGCGGTAAAGTAACCGAATAAACCTGTAATCACAAAAAAAAAAAAAAATACAATAAACCCTCCCATCTTGATAAACCTTGACCCCCAACTAAAAAATACAACAAATAATCACCCTGAAGACGATCATGGACGTGATCGAAAGCGCTTGGGAAAAAATATGCGGCATCTTTCCTACCATTTCGACCCTGATGGTTCGATACCGGCCCTCGCCAACTCAGTGTATGAGTAGCACAGGGATCTGTGCGGTAAAGTAAGGAGCTGACGGTTGGTGTGGCGCTCCACCTCAGATGCTAAAATAATCTCCTTGGTCTAGCGCTAGTGAAAAGGAAATAGATTCCCTCGCTGATTGGCTGATACAGACTTTAGGCCACTCCGACGACTTTACTTTATTTTTTCTCTTGTGAATTCTTTTATTGGTCTTCATCATGTCACGTGCTCAACAGGAAAATGTTCTCTAACTTTTAAATACAATTTATTTTGTTATTTGCGTGGTTTAATGGTTAGAGTCATATGAAATGGACTCGTCGATCCGAATTCAAATCCTGAACGAAACTACAGTTCACATAGCGCTAATTCACTTGAAGAAAGGTATAAATCCAACGACTCTCCCTCCAGCTATGGATAAATAGTAGGGGAGAAAATGTCCTCTGGGGAGCCGATGGGAAGTGTGGTGCTCCATCTCAGACGCAAAAAAAACCCTACCTACTCTAGTGTTAATGAAAAGGGGACAGACTCGTTTGCTGTCCAGCTGATACAGATAATAGGCCACTCTTCCTACTTTTTATGTACAAGAGGTCTGCTTGAGGACTAGGTTAGTTTCACATTGTAATTGGTACGATTAGCCGGTGTTCGAACTCAAGTAAAAGCTAAGATTTTGAATATCAACGACTAAGACAGATAAACTATCTTCATTTGGAAGATTGGTGCTGCACAAAGTTTTTCTATCTTTGTGTGGATTAGACAAATCGAATATGAATATAAACAGGATGTTCGGGATAAATTTGACAGTTTCATAAGGAAAAAGAAAAAGTGTTTTTTTTTTCTTTCTGGGAGCAGTTGACCTCTCCGACGCTTGTATGAGTAGTGGCGAAGTTCGTCATTGAATGCAAGCTTCATGGTAGAGGCTGAAACATTCAATTCACGTGACAAAACCCGAATTCCAATGCCAGGGTCCCCCAACACTTTTTCCTGCGGATTTTCGAAGAATTCTGCTGTACGAACGCAATCAGATCGTCTGTTATGTTTCTTTCTTCTAGCCACAGCCTCGTAGTCTCCCTTGCATTTCTCCAGTTCATGTCTTATTGTTTTTTACAGTGTTCATGGAGCATTGGGTAGCAACCATAATTCCTTATTTTGATGGCCGGCACAAATCATCATGATACAAGTTATTCTCTTCCATGATTCAGTTGGGTGCAGTCATCTATTCTATCTGTCATCACGTATATAAATGAAGAAGGGTCCAAGCGTTTAAATGATGCGTAGTGTGCGTTAATACCTCCAACCTACGGAGGAAAAATAACCAAATAAATGTATGTGAAATTTATCCCGAACACCCTGTATATAACTAAAAATTTGAAATCCTTGAAGCTTTATACATAAAATTTAGACAACCCACTATTGATAGAATTAATTATGAAACCGGCGACAATATTTTAAAATGCTTTAAATAGAACAATGTTATATTCTAAATCACGTTTGCCAAGCTCGATATGTTTAAAAAGATTAACCGCTAGCGTCATTTAGCGTCATCTTAGTGACAAAAACAATCAGATCGTCTGTTATGTTTCTTTCTTCTAGCCACAGCCTCGTAGTCTCCCTGGCATTTCTCCAGTTCATGTCTTATTGTTTTTTACAGTGTTCAGGGAGCATTGGGCAGCAACCATAATTCCTTATTTTGATGGCCGGCACAAATCATCATGATACAAGTTATTCTCTTCCATGATTCAGTTGGGGTGCAGTCATCTATTCTATCTGTCATCACGTATATAAATGAAGAAGGGTCCAAGCGTTTAAATGATGCGTAGTGTGCGTTAATACCTCCAACCTACGGAGGAAAAATAACCAAATAAATGTATGTGAAATTTATCCCGAACACCCTGTATATAACTAAAAATTTGAAATCCTTGAAGCTTTATACATAAAATTTAGACAACCCACTATTGATAGAATTAATTATGAAACCGGCGACAATATTTTAAAATGCTTTAAATAGAACAATGTTATATTCTAAATCACGTTTGCCAAGCTCGATATGTTTAAAAAGATTAACCGCTAGCGTCATTTAGCGTCATCTTAGTGACAAAAACAACAAAAAGTTTAGACAATGAATAATAAATGTTAAATAGCCTTAATAATGATTCAGTAAATAACTGAAAGTACTTGGTTTACTAATGAAAACTCTTTTGGACAATTCATTAACGCCTTTCAAGATGATAACATCAAAAATTATTAGAAAACTTGAAAGAAAAAGGAAAAAACCTTTTAAAAAAAATAAGGATCATAAAATTATCATATTAAAGCGGAGCGAATCAACTTTTGTCTCCTAAAGGCTTTTTTTTTTACTGTTTAGTTTAATGACACGAAAATTATACGAAAATATTCCTTATTTTTAGGATTGAGATATGTCTGAAAAAACTTCCATTCTAATTGGTTCTAATTAGTCGCAATTTGCAATTAAGTAAAAAAATGACCAATCTCTTTACATTCTGCCTATCACTTTCTTCCCCTCCATGTATATCTTGATTACCGCATCGTTATATATTATTTGTTTCTCTGGGATAGAGAGAGAGAGAGAGAGAGAGAGAGAGAGAGAGAGAGAGAGAGAGAGAGAGAGATGGGAGAATTTGAAATGTATTTCTATGTTAAATAAGTGGCAACCCGTAACTTAAATCAGGTCAAAACAAAGTTAACTATAGTTATATCTATCGACATAATTTGTGTTTAAGTGTTCAACTATCTATGCAAATATCCTGGCGACACAAGGTGGCGAAAATGCGGTTAGGTTTATGACCGGCTTCCCCTAGTTTTAATCTGTACCCATTCTTACGTGAATACAAACGTGCCCTTTAGGTGACAAATAAGTAGATGACTACAGGAAACCATTAGCAGAAAAGCGACATACAGACATACCAGTTGAAGTGGTCATTACCCCTCTGATCTGACCGCTCTTAATGCTATCACTGACCCCGGATAGATAAGTGTTCTTTCCAATGGTGTGGAGATGCGAAACGCATAGAAAGGATTTATGAAGCACGTATCTAGTCCATGACATGCAACACTCCACTTACTTAGGCTAGACGGTGGTCGGAGAGGCCCCCTCTAATCAATCAGCTGGTCATGTCGAGCCCTAGCACCTATATGATTGCCCCTACCCTATTGCCCCTTATGTTAAGTCCCAACCCTTTTTATGATATATGTGCTAGAAGGCGGTGGCTGAGGTTCTTCATGTGCTGGGAATGACATTAAACTCTATCTGATGGTGAGGTTCCAGTTCTGAAGCTTCTGGAAATGTGGAGCAACCCTTTATCACCGTTGCTCCCAGGTAAGCTCTGACACGGAGTGGTAGTACCTGTTAGGGTACCATCTATGGATTTAATAAAAAAATGTTTATTTATAAAAATTTGAGCCTCCATTAAGAATGAATTTAATTCAAAATTTTGTCTGCATTAAATGACCCACTGTGGTTGATATGCCGTAAAACAAAACAAACCAAACCAAACTGTATGTAGTGTTTCTAGTTCTTTTCTTTTTTTAAGAAAATTCTTTATTGTCCTTTGTAGGATTATTTCTGCATATAAGGTGTGCTGAAGATCACAACTTGAATTTATAAACTCTTCCAAAACAGTATTGGCTGAATCAGCCAATGAAAACGCTCAAACATGTATTTGATCTACTATTTAAAGGCGTTGATAAATTGTCGATCAATTGCTAACCGGATGTACAGACAAGGACAAGGATTATACAACTCTATAGACACGGACCAACTGACCTGTACTATACAATTCTTTTTACACAGATCAGCTGACAAGGATTAAAACTGATACTACAACTTTCTATTTGAAGAAAAGATCAAATTTTATGCCACAATGGATCTACACTGTAAAACTGTGTTCAACCAAAGCTATAAAATGGCCACACGAATCGTAACAACTTTGACTGTTTTGCTTGATCAAGCTTTTATTTCTTCTTAGCCCATATTGATTCCGCTGCGGGGAGAGACCGAACCCGGGAGAGCTAACAAAACGTCTACTCTCCTTCAAACCTGGGTCGAATCTGCTAAACTAAAAACTAACTATTTTCACGGAGGTCAGTTGGGGTCATCTAAAATGTCAATCATAACCCCCGCCGGTTAAGGAAAATTACCCACCTCCTGTTTAAAATCTAACGAACTTTATATAAAACTAAGGCACGTTCACAATTGTGACTTCTCATAAATTGTAACATTGTTTTGTGCCTGTCAGTAGTTTGCTATTTACAGCCTTGTGCAAATTAATTGACACAAAACGAATAATTCCCTTATTGTCATAATATCCGCGATCTCTCTGTAAAGTTTGCCAGTATGTTCGTGTAGTGTTATAATTTTCGCACGCTTCCTTGAAGTGACGTCCATCGCAGACAATAGCCGTATGACAACTAATTGACAGTCGAGAAAGTAGTGCCTGGGCATGATAAAAATCTAATGCAATCACAGATGACGCAATATTTTTCAAGACCAAACAGATTTCCTCATACACTCCGAAAATAGATTCATATTACTGTACACCACTACAAATTACCTAATCTGAGGAAAAATAGAAATCTATTACACACTGCTACTCCAGTGGGTCTAAAACTGACCGTATGGTGAAAGAAAGGAAACTAAAGCAGTTGCTTCAAGTAATTTACAGAAGAATGTATATATCAGATCACCAGATGGATGATTGCATAGGCGAGAAACTGACAGTCATCAAGCGCCGTTGAGTCTGTGTCTACGCTATTCTGATTAAATCTGCATCCTGTCACTAATATTGAACATACTTTATTTATAAATTCAGCAGACTACACACACACACACACACACACACAAACATATATATATATATATATATATATATATATATATTATTTGAAACATCATCACCTGATGATTGCATCGCATGAAACCAATATGGTTGTGAATGTTCCTTTGTCACCTAATAAATAGATATGTAAAACCTTTATATATTCATCTTATTATATATATATTATATATATATATATATATATATATATATGTGTGTGTGTGTGTGTGTGTGTGTGTGTGTGTGTGTGTGTGAAAAGTATATAAAATGGAATAAATGCGACAGTATATGCCATAGGAATAGAAAAACAATATTAAATATAGTGCCAACAAACGCTTGTTTCAACCTATAGGACTTATAAAAATGTAATTCAATTTAAATCCTTTCAAAATTAAAATGTAGACAATTGTAAAAGACATTTTATAAACACTGGTCTTCATCAGAGCACATATTTTTGTTGAATGAAAAAAGGAGGAAAATTTTTGTTCATTCAACAAAAATATGTACTCTGATGAAGACCAGTGTTTATAAAGTCTTTTATAATTGTATTCATTATAATTTTAAAATGATTTCAATTGAATTACATTTTTATAAATCCCATAGGTTGAAACAGACGTTTGTTAGCACTATATTTGATATCGTTTTTCTATTTCTATACGACACGTGCACACACACACACACACACACACACACACACATATATATATATATATATATATATATATATATATATATTATAAAAAAAGGAAGGTCCGCAAAATGTATTTTGTTCTCAGAAAATTTTTTTAATTCTTTTTGTTTTACATATTTATGTTAAGAAAGCAATTACAATGTGTATAAAAATAAAATAATTTTCAGTCTTATCGATTTCAAAGAAACTTTATCATCAGAGACTTTTTCAGAAAAAGTCTCTGATGATGAAGCTTCTTTGAAATCGATAAGACTGAACATTATTTTATTTTTATACGCATTGTAATTGCTTTCTTAACATAAACAAATAATAATATACTTAACAATGCTTCAAGCAAATTATCAAATACTATTATATATATATATATATATATATATATATATATAATAATATATATGGTGCGATGGGTAAATTGTCCTCATTTTACATTATTAATTTCGTGCATGCACTTTGTTTCAGGTTTTGTTTACTGTGCAAAAACTATAATCAGATGGTCACTGAAAACGGCATGCTGTAAATCTTTATATGTGACGTGTTGGGATCCGTTTGGAAATCTGTGTATGGTCAAATCAGAAGAGGTGGAGTGTCAATTGTAATATTCCTCATATACTTATACCGTTCTATTTATCTGTGGGCTGGATCAGAGTTGAGCTCTATTACTCTGGATCGAAGTAGCTGTGTCTGTCTGTGTCCGTTGGTGGATCTGTTGTTGGGCTAGATGGCATTCTCGCTGTTCTTCGAGTCTGGAAGTTACTTGAGAATCTTTTGGGATATCTTGTCTTGTGCTGTTGATAGTTTTTTTAATAACAAACACAGGACGTTCTTTTTTTTCTGAGATCATTTATTTTATCCTAAGTAAAAATGCCTTGAAGAACATACATTCTTTTTATGTCTGTTCTCTTCCAACACTCAGCCCAGACAGCTAACTCATCACTCTCTCTTTCTCTTACTCTCCTTCTCGCCTTGTGCTGACCAATCAAAGTTCGGCAGGTAGCCTTTCATATCATCCCCAAAATTCTAGTAACTTTCCACTCTTATCTACAATTCTTATTTTTTCCATCTCATTTACCAAACCCCTCAGCACAAGCAGAATGTGACACAAGGTCAATTTCTTAAGCGAGACTTAACAGGTTTGAATTCAGAGTTTTCCTTCTCCAAGACTGGTTGTCTAACCAAGGTTAGAGAGCCCAGTCGGCCCGAGTATTTATACATAACAGGGGGGAGAATAGTTGGATTCATACCTTTCCCAAGGGTATTAGCTCTATGTGAAATGCAAACAGCGTCGTCCAGGATTTGAACTCGTCTTGTCGTGTCCATTACACCAACTCGCGCCTCCTATCTCATTATCTCATTTCCCATCTCATTATAGTACAGATATTCTGCCATATATATATTTACCAACTCCTCCACACGAGCAGGATACGAGACAAGGTAAATTTCTTAAGCGGAGTTCAACAGGTTTTAATTCAAAGTTTTCTTCTCCTAGACTGGTTACCTAGCCGTGGTTAAAGAGCCCAGTCTGCCCTGCTATTTACCCATAGCTGGAGGGAGAGTAGGATTCATACCTTTCTCAAGGGTATTAGCGATAAGTGAAATGCAATTATCACTTCCAGGATTTGAACTCGGGGTGACGAGTCCATTTCCCATGACTTTAACCATTACACCACGCGCTTCCTCATATTCTGCCATATGTGGTACTACATATATGTAGTGTCATACAGTAGCACTAATACGGCCACAGATTGGAAGAATTTTCTCTTTATTTCATCAAGGAGATCGGATTTTCAACCAGACATTGTTATCTGGACTGAGATCAAATCCTTCATATTTTGTCGCTCACGACCAGCGTCATCTCTTATTCACCACACTTTCCAAAACCACATCCAAGAAATATGAATACCCACTCTTTCGGAATATTGTCACTTAAACGTTTCAGTGTGCGAATGTGGGCGAACTTATTCAAAGAGTGGCGTTAATCCGAGATGTTTATATTTA
>CM042147.1:119844786-119887286 GCA_023376005.1 Doryteuthis pealeii | reverse complement strand
CCCCCCCCCCACCGCATCAGCTCCACACAGCTCATCTTCGTTTATATCCATCCCTGTCCGTTCAAGGCCACGGTCCGTGACTGGTAAGTCTAAACCAACCTAGCACCAGAGTACACTCCTTAGATAATCACTCACCAAACACACACACACACACACACACACACACACACATATATATATATATATATATATAGGTTAAATCGAACTTAACGGACCTAAATTCCACCATCGTATGTCACCTCGCCGAATGGGAAAAAAATCGGGGAATAAACCGAATTTAATGAAATTTTCAATGTTGATATATTAATGAATAAAAGATATAATGCATCAGTTATTTTATTTAAAAATCTTTTACATTTTTTCAGGTCAGTTAATTTTGAACAACGTTTCTTTGAGGCGTAACACAGATTCTCAGATACGTGGTTCAAAGTTGACTAACCAGAAAAATTATAAAAGTGTTTTTAAAATAAAACAACTAGTGCATTATATCTTTTAATCATTAATATATCAACACTGAAAATTTCATTAAATTCGGTTAATTCCCTGATTTTTGGTATTTTTTCTTTCGGCGGGGTAACATATGATGGGGGAATTTAGGTCCGTTAAGTTTGATTTCACCGATATATATAATCGAGCAATAACCACGTCATCTGTTTTCTTGTATTTTTCAGTTTCATCGATTTCACCGAAACTGAAAGATGCCTCAATGCTACTCTTGAAATAGACATTTCCTTTTTTTTTTTTTTTTTACTACGAGGCTGACAGAGAATATCAAACTCTACTTTGTCCCTTCCTTTTCTTCCTTCTTAATTGTATGCATTTGTTAACAATACCGAACATTTACATCATATTTACTTTTTCGAGTTTTATTTCTATCATTCTCACTAGTACAAAATAAAAAAAAACCCCGGCTGATGTAAAAATAGATTTTTGAAACATATTGCCTGAGGGGTGGGAGTTAAAAATTCAATGTCAGCGAGTTTGTACCTAAGTAAGTAAAATCATCAAATTCATTAAAGGATTAAAAAATGAAACAATTTGAAATGTAAACTTTAAATATGTATTAAAGATAAAATAAACTATATGTAGATATATGATACCAGTCATGTATTTATTAAAACTTGTTTTAAAAAAACAATGAGACTGTTTAATGTTGCATGTTCAAATTTTGAGTGTATTTATTCTATGTTATGACGATTTTGGGTAATGTGACGTAACCAGTGACGTATTTTTTGTTACAGACAAAAACCGGAAGCGAATCTCCATTATTAATAGATTTCATTGTTTTATATTCTTTCGTCGCTGTATAGTTAAGCTACTGCCCGATTCCGTCATACAAACGAGAAGGCAGAATAGTAAGAATTCGTCGACTAGAACGGATCTCTGCCAACGTGCTCTGTTAAGTGGCCCCCGACAATGAGTGAAGTCGGTAAAATATCGTTGTCGAAATAATAAAGAAATTATGTGCACACAGAAAACTGTCTTTATTGTTCATTAATTTTTGTGTAGCTTAAGAGGCTTTAAAAAATTCACACGGTCCTATCGAATACTGATGTTTAAACAAAATGTATTTGACTCATAGATGGGACACTAACAGGTACTACCACTCTGGATCAGAATGGAACTGGCAGTAATAGCAATGAATGGGTAATCCACACTCCCCAGATCTCCAGAACTGGAGCCTCACCACCAGATGCAGTTTAGTGTCATATTCAGGACACGTACATTTTTGGCATGTTATGCAATACATGTTGACCCACAAAAACAATTGGACACATAGCCTAGTGGATAAAGGAGTTAAGTTAAGACTGTTATAAGTGACAGTTATCTATAGACTGCGGGTTCAATCCTGGTCAGGGGCAGCAGTAACATAGAATAATAATTAACACAACTTAACACCTGTACCCCAGCTATGGTTGGCAGAATGAGAACAGGATATACCAGTGGACTGAATAAAGGGTTAGGTTCAAAGTTCCGTGATGGCTCCCGATTACGACAAGAAGGTTCCCGATTACAACGAGAAGCCCGAGTTCAAATAAAGTTCATTCATACACTGTAGTTAAACTGTCATGGATAACCACCAAATAAGTTTCTGTTTTAATTTTGAAGACGATTTGCAAGTTTAAATCAAATTTTATTTTTACTTAATAATTTGATATTCGATCAGCTAACTTTGAATTAATGTTATTTTTCAAAATCATTTATTGTATTTTACATATTACAAAAAAATTTGAATTAAAGAATTATTTTAAATTTAGATAGTTTGTGTAATTTTTTTCACTTTTTATTTGAAATATCAATTTAACAAATCGTCTCATTTATATCTTATTTTAAAAGATATTGTTAATTATTGAATTAAAATGTCTTACTATATCATTATGTGATGGTATTCCCTCCACTCTGACGGAAAAAATTCCCTGACCTCCCGCCAGGCCGGATTAAAATAAGATCTTTTTTACGTGGTGATTTTTATGTGGCATCCTGGATCGAACTCGCTATTCAGTAGTAATAGATCTGCAAACGATTCTTAAACCATGTTTTTTCTCTTCTACCCGGACATCGCCGGGTAGCCGCTGCTAGTAAGAAATAAGACACAAAACATCTTTTATTTGATAGCTGCACATCATAAAATATACTTTAAACAAACTAGATCAATGGTATAATCATCTTTACGGGGATAGTATTATCTTATTATAATGGAGATTGTGTGTTTTTCTGTCTGTAACCGAAACTATATTACTACTCAAGTCACAATTCCCTTAGTTATTTACGTCACATTCTCCATGATTCTATTTCTATTTAAACCTCAATTAATAATAAAACTGTTTGACATTATTAATACTGTTGGCCTTACCTAAATACTAATAACATGCAATTGTATTTATATATACAACAAAATACCAGTTTTCAGTGTAAAGTAAAGCTAATTTGCATATTGATATTAAAAAAAACTGATTTTTAATAAAAATGTGATTGGTATATTGATTTCTAATTGTTTGGTTTTATCTTAATGAATATGAGTAAAAATCTTTCAATAAATCCTAAAAGAAATTTATTAACAAGAAGAAATAACTGTAATTTTATTCTTTACTTCCTATTTTAACAAATAGTTAAATTAGGAAAATTTAGCATTGAAAAACGGAAGTGATGAAAGAGTAAGTTTAGTTGTTCTATTTTCTTTTTATCTGAATTCTTTAATTAGTTTCATTAGCCTTTCTGATTTAATCTAAATTTTATTACATTTAAACTAAATACTTGCACCCGGGGTGCATATATTGCTAGTTCATTTAATTTATCTTTGATGTTATAAATATGCATCGTGTATATGTATTTCATCACATATTGATGTGTACTGTGTTCCATTCCCCCCTCCTCTTTCTCCCTCTGTCTGTCTGTCTGCTGTCTATCTGCTGTCTGTCTGTCTCTCTCTCACTTTCCTTGTCTCCCCCTGCTTTTAAATTTATAAAAGATACTGTTACATCATTACCATCATTAAGACGTATCGACAAAACGGATTCCCTTCTCTCTATCCCCTCTCTCTCTATCCCCCCCTCTCTCTCTCTCCTCTCTCTCCCTCTCTCTCTCTCTCTCTCTCTCTTTCCTTATCTCCCCTTACTGTTTTTGATATGGTTGGTTGGTTATTTTTTTGTTTTGTTTTATGACATATCAATTCTTTTCGGTTCATTTAACGCCGAATCAAGCCATTTTGATAAACAAAGTATTCAGGTTTCTTACATTACCTGCAGTTGCTTAAGTGGTGTTTTTTTTTTGATATTGCAATTTCAAATTCATAAAAAAGATACGGTTGCATCATCATCATCATCATCATCAAAGTGCATCGACTGCACGGATTCTCTCTTCTCTCTCTCTCTCTCCTCCTCTCTCTCTCTCTCTCTCTCCCTCCTCTCTCCCTCTTCTCTCTCTCCCTCTCTCTCTCAACCCTCTCTCTCTCACACTTCATCATCATCATCATCATCATCATCAAGGTGCATTGACTGCACGGATTCTCCCCCCTCTCTCTCCCCCTCTCTCTCCTCTCTCTCTCTCCTCTCTCTCCCTCTCTCTCTCACCCTCTCTCTCTCACACCTTCATCATCATCATCATCATCATCATCAAGGTGCATTGACTGCACGGATTCTCTCTCTCTCTCTCTCTCTCTCTCTCTCTCTCCCTCTCTCTCTCTCTCCATCGGTCATTTAAAAGCGAGTTAACGGTGCGCTTCAATTGATGAAGAAGGATCCTCATAGGTCATTGGGCCAGGATCAATAGTTCAGCCAGGAAACTACTGCTACTGATCCGTAAGTGGATTGATTAGGAAGAGTTTATTGTGGATGTTATTTCAGCGCCGTTGCCGTTTTGTATGAGTAAAGTCATCGGGTCGGCCTAAAGTCGGTATCAGCTAGACAGCGAGGGGGTCTATCTCCTTTTCACTAGCGCTAGGCAAAGGAGATTGTGTTTCTAGCATCTGAGGTAGAGTGCCATACCTACCATCATCTCCTCACTTTACCGCACAGATCTCTGTGCTACTCACACGCCGAGTTGGTGAAGGTCGGGATCGAACCGGGAACCTTATAGTACCTATGCAGACGCTACTCTTCTCTAATTAAGTACACTTCTCAATTTATGTTCACTTCTCAAAAACATCACTTCTCAAAAACATCACTTCTCAAATGAAATGCTATTTATAAATATTATCTATATAAATTTAGGAAAATGGACACGGCGACTCGAGTTCAAATCCTGGCGATGCAGATAGCATTTCGCATAGCGCTAATACCTATGGGTAAGGTATGAATCTAACTATTCTCCCTCCAGATATGGGTAAATATCAGGGCAGTCTGGTCTATTTAACCATGATATGGCAACCAGTCTAGGTTTGGTTTGGTTTGTTTTGTTTTACGGCATATCAACCTCGGTGGGTTATTTAATGCCGACAAAGTTGTGAAATAAATTCATTCTTAATGCATAATACAATTTTGTTTATAAACTCATATTTTTCTATTCAACCCATAGATGGGACCCTAACAGGTACTACCACTCCGGGTCAGAGTGGACCAGGGAGCAATGGTGATGAAGGGGTGCTCCACATTCCCCAAACCTACAGAACTGGAACCTCACCATCAGATAGAGTTTAACGTCATTCCCAGGACATATAGACCCTCAGCCACCGTCTTCTAGCACCCATATGATAAGAAGGATTGGCGGTTGCCATAAGGGCAATAGGGTTGGAGCAATCAAATAGGTGGCCAGCCGATTGATCGGAGAGAGCCTCTCCGACCGCCCGTCTAGCCCAAGAAAAGCCTGAAGTGGAATATTGCAAGTCATGGACTGCTTAGCCACCTGGGTTTTATCCTTAAGCATCACGGGTCGCCACCCACGGACAACAGTCTTCTTTAAGTGTATAATTTGTCGTGGGCCAAATCTAAAGTCGATTTGGTTGCTGAGGCAGCTCTTTCATTTCTCTTCGCTCCAAGGTGGCGTGAGATCCAGCATATGAGTAGAGGTACCTGATGTGATATTTGTAAGATGGGGAACGTGTCCTCCAAAGCTATTTCCGACATTCTAAAATTCGAACACACTCGAGAAATGCTGGAGGGTATAGCAGCCGAAACGTGGTAAAAAAAAACAAGGAAATTGGTCCGAATCGACCTGTATAAAATTAAATACTGTTTTTCTAATCTAATTTTCATTTTCTCCTTGCACATTTCATTAAATCAATAACATTCATAACTAAAAAGAAAAATCAACGCGTTTTTTGCAAATGAGCATATCCTCAGGTTACGAATCAGGAAGAAAACATTGCATTGTGGGAAGAAAAGAGATAAAAGTAAAGGAAAATACAGAAATATTTTTCAGAGGCTGGATTGTTTTTTCTTGTTTTTGTTTTTTGTTTTGTTTTTATACGAGTTACAAAGTGAGAAAAGAAAGTATTTTAAAAAAGAAAATAGTTGAGAGAGAGAGGACAGATAGACAGACAGAGACAGATACAGACAGGGACAGACAGACAGACGGAGAGAGACGGAGAGAGAAAGAGGGCGAAATGGAGAGATAGAAATAGAGGGAGAGGGAGAGAGAGAATTGTATAAAGAAAGATGTTAAAAAAGAAAGAATAGAAAGATAGCGCAAGAAGAAGAAAAAGAAGAAACATTTATAAAGTGGTTAATGAAATTATATATATATATATATATATATATATATATATATATTATGTATATGTGTGTGTGTGTGTGTGTGTGTGTGTGTGTGTGTGAAATAAAATTGGAACTTAATCCGACAGTGTAAATATGATATATTGAAAAAACAAAGGATGTTTACAAATGCATGGGCTCTGTACATTCTCTCCTGATGAGCCCATGCATTTGTAAACATCCTTTGTTTTTTCAATATATATATATATATATATATATATATATATATATATATGAGTTAAGAGTAAGGAAATGAATCCGACGGTATATGTATAGATAAAAGGGTATGAAGATACACAATGTTGTTAAAATGAATATATTTTATATCGTTTTCATTGCTAATATTGACAATATTTCGATTTATAAAAAATCACCATCAGAGCATAATGATTATCATTATGCTCTGATGATGATTTTTTTTTTCTAGTAGATCAATAAATAAATAAATAATTTATCAGTCAAGAGTGGTTCCCCTTTGATCATTTTAGAATTATAGGAAATAACCGAGAAATGTATTTGGTAGCCAATAGATTGTTATAAGTCATTCTCTATTTCGGCCTCTCGGAAGTAGTGGTCATCTGCACAGTTGGATTGAGAGAGAGAGAGAGAGAGAGAGAGAGAGAGAGAGAGAGAGAGAGAGAGAGAGTATGGGGGAGAGAGAGGGTGATAAAAGAGTGAAGAGGGATTAAAATGAGACGACAATGAAGAGAAACAGTGTGATAGAGAGAATTCGTAAATACTATTTACAGATAGCTGGAGGAAGTTGGAGGCATACCTTTCCTAAAGGTATTATCACTAAATACAATATTAACATATATAGGTATAGAAAAAGAAGAGAGAGAGAGGAGAGGGAGAGGGGAAGGAGAGAGAGAGAGAGAGAGAGAGGAGAGAAGGAGAGAGAGAGAGATAGATAGAGAGAGAGAGAGAGAGAGAGAGAGAGAGAGAGAGAGATTGTCTCTTTCAAAGTTGTGGAGAAGCTTATGTTCTTTTCCTTTTGGCGTCTATCTTGTGAACTGGATGCCAGGAGGATGCCCCAGTGTGCCCAACATACAAAGTACAACTTACAACCAAACATATCCTTCTAAATTGTAACAACCGTAAACATATTCGCACTAATTACTATCAAGCAAGAAACCTGAGGTACATGTTTAAGAATACAAACCTTGAAAACATTTTAAATTTTCTAAAAAAAAAGCAACCTTTTCAACAAGATATAACAGAACATAACCGAATATCTCCATAGAACCACTACTTTAAAGACTGAAATCCAAAATAACCTTTTTGGCATTAAATGACCCATAGAGGTTGATATGCAGTTAAACAAAAAACTCAAACTCAAAACTCGATGCCAGTCTTATATAGAGAAGAAAGAGGAACAGATGCTTAAAAAAAAAACTTCTCCAGTCTGTCTCGTTCTCTCCGGTATTGGCGCGTCTTTCTGTGTTGGCTGTTATGGCGACATAGACAGGTAAGAAATGTTGCGACGATGTATTGAAGATTATTTTAATGCCTGACATATTGCGATGGAGTCGAAGCCGATTGTCAAGCGATGGGAATTTCTCTAACAACGAAAGCAACTGGCTTTCGTCCAACATCGGAGCCTTCCATTTTTACAACAACAACCAAAAAAAATATACATTTATTTACTTGATTTTTATTTCCTCTGGGATATAAAGCACTTTTCCTGGGCGATCCTATATTCGGACATTTCCATTCAGACCTGCTTATTTCCAAGCGAGTTTCGTCCTGTCGCCTGGAGCTGAAAGAATACACCGACTGCAACTCTACATAGGAGTAAAGTAGGACCACCTGTTGACCGTAGGTGGCGATCTATGATGCTTATGGACGGAATCTGCTCTACCATCTACCAAATCTGGAGGGTGAATAGTTGGATTCGTACCTTTCCAAGAGTATTAGCGCTATGGAAATGCAAAAGGCCAAGCCCAAGATTCGAACTCCTCTCTTTCCTACGACGGTAAGCACCAAAACATTCACCTCCAATTAACACTAACAAGTAACACTAACACTATGGTAGACGTCTTGTTGGAAAAATAAAAGATGGTTGAATACGAGAAGAAAACTAAAAAAGAAAATAATATGGACCATATTACCTTTAGGCACCCCTATTTGATCTCGATTAAGAAAGGACATGTTTTTTATTTACACCGTCAATTCCCGGTTGTTTGTTAGGGGTTAGGGTTAGGGTTATAATTTTTTTTTAATCTAAAAATCGTCTGTTAAAACAACCGAATATTGACGGTGTAAATGAAAAACAGGTCCTTTCTTAATCGAAATCAAAAAGGGGTGCCTAAAGGTCATATGATCCAATAAGATGCACAGAGAGGATATCAAATGAAAAAATAAACCGAAAAACAGGGGGAAAACATTTGTTTAAAAGAGATGCATCGAGTACGAATTCGAGAGATAGAGAAGAAAGGAAAGACGTAGCGCATACACAGTGAAAATGAGGCAAACACACACACAGAGAGAGAGAGAGAGAGAGAGAGAGAGAGAGAGGAGACAGAGATGGGGTAGAGAGTGGGTGATAAAAGCGAAAGGTCGTATAAAGAAAGAGGGGTTAAAATGAGACAACAATGAAGAGAAACAGATTGATAGAAAGGGAGATAATTCGTGAATAATAAGGCAGACAGGCAAAAAACGGTGAGTGAGGTGCATCATAGGTAATCAACTTATTTACATTTTAAAATTCAAATACATTTTTCTTTCTTTCTTTCTTTCTTTTCCTTTTTTTTTTTTTATAGCTTAATGCCTTTCATGAAATATTTTTTCGGTTCATTGATACATTTAGTGTTGCTATGGATACTTATATAAATATCTTCAGTCATGAAATAATTTTAAACACCATGCCAATTAAACTGGTTTAGAAATATTGGCAAACTTTCTGCTGACAAAACGGGTGACGAACAGAAAAAGAAACATCAATTTAAAAATAAAAACAAAAAACAAAAACAAAAAAACAACCAATCAATGATGGGTGTCTGTAAAATATAATTCTCTCATATTTTTAACATAGCACTAGACGACCCGTTAACACTTTGGGTTCCAATTGTAACATATGTCCATAATGGTATTGATGCTTCTATTTAGAAAAGATTGAATGATTGATTTTAAAGGCATGTCAATCCATCTGGGGTTATTTTATGCCAAGAGGTTAGGGAATCCCGTTCATTGCACGTTCATTTGGGTTACTTTTGTAACAACAGTCCATGATAGAATTGATGCTTCTATTTAGAAAGCATTGATTGATTGATTTTAAAGGCATGTTAATTCGTCAAAGGTTATTTTATGCCTAGAGGTTAAGGAATCATGTTCATTGTACATTCATCGGGTTACCCTTATAACAACGGTGCATGATGGCATTGATGCTTCTATTTTAGAAAGGATTGATTAATTGATTTTAATTACATGTCAAGCCATCTGGGGTTATTTCATGCCTAGAGGTTAGGGAATCACGTTCATTGCCCGTTTATTGGGTTACCTTTGTAGCAACGTTCCATGATGGTATTGATGCTTCTATTTAGGAAGGATTCATTAATTGATTGATTGATTTTAACAATATGTCAGTCCGTCTAAGGTTATTCTATACCTACAGGTTAGGGAATCGCATTCATTGTACGTTTATTGCGTTTCCTGTGTAACAGCGGCCCATGATTGTATTAATTGTTCTATTTAGAAAGAATTGATTGATTGATTTTAAATGGCATGTCAATCCATCTAAGGTTATTTCATGCCTAGAGGTTAGGGAATTGTATTTATTGTACGTTTATATTTACATTTTTAGTGTAGTTGTTTCTTAAGAGTCTTTTTTTTGGGGGGGGGGTCTTTTTGCATACGGTTATATTGCTTCAAGGATTCCTATCTAATAAAAATAATTCGCATACAGTTGAATGGTTTCAAGTATTCCTATCAAATACAAATAATTTGCGCACAGTTGTATGGTTTCAAGTATTCCTAGTTAATGCGAATATTTGTTAAGCATATTTGTTAAGCATTTGACCATAAATATTTTTTGTTAAGCATTTAACCCATAAATGGGTACCTAACGGGCACTACCACATGTTGTATACCCACATTGACATCGTCGGGTATCTAATCGAGAGAGGAGACTCGGTTGAGAGAGAGAGAGAGAGAGAGAGAGAGAGAGAGAGAGAGAGAAAGAGAGAGAGAGAGAGAGATGGTGGTCTGAGGAATAGGAAAAGGAAGGGGAGTTAATATGGTACAGGAAGAAGTAAATGAAAAGAAAGAAGAGAGAGAGAGAGAGGAGGAGACAGGAATAAGATGGGGAGATAGAGAGAGAAAGAGAGAGAGAGAGAGAGAGCGCGAGAGAGAGAGATTTACTTGTTACTTCATTTCTTCCCTACTACATCTCGTCACCATGTTTCCTCTTCTACTTTGGCCACCATCTTTTCGTCTAGCTGTTTCCTTACGAAGGGTTTCTTCTAAGGGCTAACTTTTTAGCCATGCAATTAATTAAACCACAAGACTTTTTTCCTTGATCCAGATTTATTTAACCCATTCTTATTCGCCGCGCGGATGAGTCAACCTCTCTGTTGCACGTCTGCTCTGCTTCCATTTCAGGTTGAAACTAAATCTAACTCTAGTCATGTGTTTCTCGTGACGTGTTCTCTAGGAGTCAGAGAGCTATAACCGTTACTGGTATTTTTCCACTCTCTGATTTGAAAGCCAATGGCCCTTTATACAGCTACAGGGTCTGTCAACAATTTATGCTACCACATAAATTATGTAACACCACACAGTAATAGCCATAAAGAAGTATTCGGCACCCAGATTTTTAGAACTTAGGCCTTACCGCCAGATGCAGTTTAGTATCACACCCAGGACACATCCTTTGGGGGAAAGGCCTTACTCCTCTGTAGGGGGTACAGTCAGCGTATTCTAAGCTCCGTTGATAGGGTGATATTTCAAAAGGAGAAAAGGATTCTGTTTAAACCCAAAATATTAGGAACAAAAAATATAATACAAAACAGTTCAATGTATTTTCAAATTCAACAATATTTGTTTTTTATTCCCACCGACCATGGTACAGGAGGATTTATATGGTTAAGACATTTACTTGTCCTTGCAAACCTCTTATTTCTTTCTCCTGTCTAGTTGCTGCTCGTGCTCTTTCTTACGTTGCCTGATACTACACTTTTACTAAAGAATCATACCATTAATCCAGGTCGACTCTGACCCGGAGTAGTTGTACCTGTTAGGATACTATCTATGAATTTTATGTTACAAGGAGGTGCTTGTAATAGTTATAGTCATACGAAATGGACACAGTGATCCGGGTTTAAATCCTGGACGAAGCTGTTTGCATTTTACACCACACAACGGGTAGGATGTGACACAAGGTCGCAAGTATGGGGTATCCAGTATGGGGATCGAAATCGCTTTTTTAGTAGAAATAGATCTGCGAGACTAGCTTTTTAACCATTACACCACGACGGGACGGCCTACCCTTGGGAAAGGTATGCATCTAACTATTCTCCCTCCAGCTATCGGTAAAATGTAGGACACGCTGGGTTCTTTAATCTTGGTTTGGCAACTAGTCTAGGAGAGGAAATCTCTGAATTCAAACCCACGCTTTAAAAAAATGATCTTGTTTCACACTTGCTCGTTCTGTGGGATTGGTAAATACATATAGAACAGTGACAATTTTAGTTTATATATATATATATATAATATATATATATATTATATATATATAGATATTGATATATTTTCTTTTGAATATAATACAGTGCTTCCAGCGCTTATTTATATTCGGTTTTCGCAATTTCAGTTAATGTAAGTAAACGTCAGATATAAGTAATACATAGGTTTTACATAATAATAGTCTCGAGGCGAAAGAGTGTTGATAATGGCAATTTCGATATGCCAAAGAGAGGCCGTAAAATGTTTCCTTTCAACAAGAAAGTGAATAACCTTACCTTAAGATATATATATATATATATATATATGCTTGAAGGCAATTACAATGCGCATATCGCATAAAATTCGATAATTATAGAAGATAATAATGACAAGTGAATTTCGCAAAGAATTATTCGGTGTGTAGAACATCGTACGGACTGTTTCAATTTTATTAAGTCTCATCAGCGATGTTTCGATTTCTGTCGGAGGGAAATCGTTAGTATACATCGCTGATGAGACTTAATAAAGTTGAAACAGTCTGTACGATGTTCTACACATCGAATAATTCTTTGCGAAATTCACTTGTCATTATTATCTTCGATAATTATCGAATTTTATGCGATATGCGCATTGTAATTGCCTTCAAGCAAAAATATAAATATTAATATATACTTTATTCACCAATGCTTCTAAAATAAACAAACATCAAAAAAAATCTTATTTATCGACGCTTAAACGTTTCGGTTTATTTAGACCTTCATCAGGATAGATTATGGCGAAGAAATTGATGGATGTTTTTGTAGATGACAGGAGTTAGAAAAATATTTATAAAAAGTTTGTAACTGTATTTGTTCAGCGTTGTTCGTCTTTCAAAAAATATAACGCTGAACAAATACAGTTACAAACTTTTTATAAATATTTTTCTAACTCCTGTCATCTACAAAACATCCATCAATTTCTTCACCCCATAATCTATCCTGGTGAAGGTCTAAATAAACCGAAACGTTTAAGCGTAAATAAATAAATTCATCTTATTTTTGGAACACTTCGTTTTTCAAATTTCTAAATATATATATATATATATAATCCAAAAGTCCAGAGAAGAAATCTTCCTTACGACATAGGAGTTTTTTTGAAACAACTTGTCGCAGTTTGAGAGCTCAATGTGTGCTCTTATTGTTAGAGTCACAGAGCAAATTTATATTTAAATAAATAACAAAAGACTTAGAGATTTTGCATTATAGACTATTTCGGGGAGCTTAGACAAAGTGTCTAATTCTCCCGACTCATCAGATGCGAATCAGTGGTATATATATATATATATATATATATATATATATATATATATATATATATATATATATATATATATAAAGTGTTGTTCTGGTTCCAACGGGAGAAAATTCAATATTTTATAAAAAAAGGAAGGTCCGCAAAATGTATTTTGTTCTCAGAAAAATTTTTTTATTCTTTTTGTTTTACATGTGCAACACGTGTTTCAGATCTTCTGGTATCTTCTTCAGGCTTTGGTTGATAATATGAAAATGAATTCTTACATGCATGTGTATATATATACATACACATGAGTATTTCACCCTCTCTTTCTCTTTTTATGGGGGTGGAATGGAATTTCATTTTTAACATTAGTCTTTTAAACAGGTGTTTTTGTTTTTGGGTGGTTTACCAATAAAGTCATTAGCTGAATTTTTATAGCTTTTTTTATAACTTTACTATTTGGGTTGTCTTGATAAAGTTCATCAGATGTTCATTTGATATATCAGGTGTGTGTGTGCTTGTAATTTGTTTTTTGTTCTTTGTTCCGAAGACATTCTATGTTTTTCTACTTAAATTTATACTTTTTGGGTGTGTGTATGTGTGTGCCTACGTATATGTGTCTATGTTTACTTTTTGTGTGTGTGTGTGTGTGTGTGTGTGTGTGTGTGTGTGTGTGTGTGTGTGTGCGTGCGTATGTATATGGTTGTACTCGGTGTGTGTATGTGTACATATATATACATACTTAAGAGTTGAATTTTGAATTAAGAATTAAATTTAAGTCTATTCATAACTATCTTTCTATCTATTTATCTATCTATCTATCTTACTTTGTTTATAACTATCTATCTATCCATCTATCTCAGTCTGTTTATATATCCATCTATCTATCTATTTCAGTCTATATCTATCTATCTATCTATTTCAGTCTGTTCATATCTATATATCTATTTCATTCAATTGATATCTATCTATCTATCTGTCTATCTGTTTTAGTAAGTTGATATCTATCTATCTATCTCTCTCTCTATATATATATATACATACATATACATGCACACATACATATATATATATATATATATGTATACACACATATATACACATTTTTATTTTTATTTTTTTAATTTTTTTTTAATTTTTATTTTTTTTAATTTTTATTTTTTATTTTATTTTATTTTATTTTTTTTAATTTTAACGATATAGCAATCTATCTGTCTATCTATTTCAGTGTGTTTATGTCTATCTATCTATCTATCTATCTATCTATCTATCTCAGTCTGTTCATATTTATCAATCTATTTAACTATATATCCCTCTGTGTTTGTTCATATCTATCTATATATGGATCTATGAATCTATCTATCTATTTCAATGTGTTTATATCTATCTATCTCTGTTTTTTCATATTTGTCTATCTGTATATCTATCTATCTATCTTATTCTGTACATATCTATCTATCTTATTCTTTTCATTTTTATCTATCTATCTATCTACCCCAGTCAGTTCCCATGTATGTAATATATGTATGTGTGTATGTATGTATCTTGGTCTGTTCTATATTTAATATTATATAATTTGTATATTTTGTTTTGTGGTTTACATGTTTGTGTAGTGAAGTTGTTTTTATTGTTGTGTATATGTATTTGCTTGGTTAGGTTCAGTTTGTGTGTTTTGGGTGCTTATTTGTGTTCCTACATATGTGTTTTACACATACACATAGGTTGTGGATTCTATTTAGTAGATCATATTTGCTTATGGAGTAGTGTTATTGTGTGTGTGTGTGGTTAAATTCGATTTAATTCGGGTTTGTATTTATCTATGAAATGTTTTTCTTTAATTAGGAGTAGAGTATAGTCATCAGTTTGATATATTGGTATCACTCTAAATTGTCCCTGACTACATTCGTGGATATGTTTCGATACGTATAGGTTTCTATTGTTAGCTAATCTAATGTTGCTTTTGTGTAGTGAGATTCTTTTGTTCAGTGATGATGTGCATCCAATGTATAGATAGAGAGAGAGAGAGAGAGAAAGAGAGAGGGAGAGAGAGTTCATTCTACGAAACACATTTTAAACCTGCCGGAAAAATTAATGCTTGAGGAGTTAGGTCCTATAATGAGATACCTCATTATCGACCATAACATATACATATTTACCCAAAATCTCGATCAGGATGCGACACAAGGTCATTTTTTAAGTGCAGTTTTAACATGTTTAAATTCAGATTTTTCTTTCAGCTAGACTGGTTGCCACACAAAGGTTACAGAGCCCAGTCTACCCTACTATTTACAGATAGCTGGAAGAAGTTGGAGGCATACCTTTTCTAAAGTTATTAGCACTAAGTGAAATGCAATATTAACATATATATATTTACCAATCCCTCCGCGCGAGCAGGATGCGATACAAGGTCAATTTCTTAAGCGAAGTTTTAACAGGTTTGAATTCAAAGTTTTCCTTCTCCTAGACTGGTTACCTAGCCATGGTTAAAGAGCCCAGTCTGTCCTGCTATTTGCCCATAGGTGGAGAGAGAATTGGATTCATACCTTTCCCAAGGGTATTAGCGCTAAGTGAAATGCAAACAGCTTCGTCCAGGAATTGAACTCGGGTCGACGAGTCCATTTTCCACGACTCTAACCATTAGTCCATCCGCCTCAATATTAACATATATAGGTATAGAAAAACAAGAGAGAGAGAGAGAGAGAGAGAGAGAGAGAGAGAGAGAGAGAGAGAGAGAGAAGAGAGAAGAGAATATTGTATGTAAGAGAATGTTTATTTGTTCATTGTAAGAAATGAAATAGTCGAATTAACAACTTTTGATATATATAATATATATATATATATATATATATATATATATATATTATATATTATTGCCCTCTCAAAATATGTTTTTACTTATCATATCTTTAATTGTTGTTCATTATATATATATATATATATATATATATATATATATATATATATATATATTGGTTAGGAGGTTGATTTAGAAGGCCATCACAATGCAGTTTGGAATAAATAAAAAATAATAATACGGTAACAATGGTGGTGTGTGTTGACCTGTATTTTTTAAATTATTTCTTGAATTTTCGAGGTAATACCTCTTTATCAAAAGAATTGAACTGAAGCAGTACAGCTATGGCATTTCTTCCTAAATGAATTTTTTTTTTGAAAATGACGTTATTTTTTGAAATAACTGTATTCCCGTGTGAGCGTGAATGCGTTTATTTTTATTTTTATTTTTTTTGTACGTGTGCGTATGTTGTAATGCGCGTGACATTGAAAATGCGTGTTGGCTGTGACGTTAAGACTGTATCCTAGCGCGGGATTTTGTACGTGGGTATGTGCGAATGAAAAAGTGTATTTGTGTTTTGTGACGTTTCCTGTTGGATTTTACATCAATTTAATCATTTAATATTATTAATATTATTATTATTATTAATATTATCATATTTATTTGCTTATTTACTTATTTATATCTAATTCAATTTATCTTTTTATATTTTATAAAATATAAAAAGATAAATTGAATTAGATATAAATAAGTAAATAAGCAAATAAATATGATAATATTAATAATAATAATAATATTAATAATATTAAATGATTAAATTGATGTAAAATCCAACAGGAAACGTCACAAAACACAAATACACTTTTTCATTCGCACATACCCACGTTCAAAATCCCGCGCTAGGATACAGTCTTAACGTCACAGCCAACACGCATTTTCAATGTCACGCGCATTACAACATACGCACACGTACAAAAAAAAATAAAAATAAAAATAAACGCATTCACGCTCACACGGGAATACAGTTATTTCAAAAATAACGTCATTTTCAAAAAAAAAAAAAAATTCATTTAGGAAGAAATGCCATAGCTGTACTGCTTCAGTTCAATTCTTTTGATAAAGAGGTATTACCTCGAAAATTCAAGAAATAATTTTAAAAATACAGGTCAACACACACCACCATTGTTACCGTATTATTATTTTTTATTTATTCCAAACTGCATTGTGATGGCCTTCTAAATCAACCTCCTAACCAATACATACACAATGCTTCAAGCAAATTATGAAACTCTCTTATATATATATATATATATATATATATATATTATTCATATTCTTTGAAGGCAATTACAATGCGTATATTGTATAAAATTCAATAATTATTGAAAATAATCATGACAAGCAAACCCGGCGAATAACGTGCGCCACGTGGAACACCGTACAGCTGTTTCAACTTTATTGAGGGAGAGGGAAGAAAGAAGATTAATGCTGTATAAAAGAGTGTGTTTATTTGTTCGATATATGAAACCGAGGAGGAGGAGGAGAAGGAGGAGGAGGACTAATAAATTCGTGGTATATTTGAGATAGAAGAAAATTTAACTTTTTACCAAAAGATTGTTAGGTACTTTTATCTTTTTAAAGAAATTGTACATTTATTTATTTATGATGATGATGATGATGATGATGATGATGATGATGACTAATAAATTGTGGTATATTTCAGCTAGAATATAAAATTGAAATTTTATCAAAAGATTTTTAGGTGCTTTTATTCTTTTTTTTTTTTTAATTGTGATTTTATAGAGGGGCATTTATTTACGGGCGATGCTATATCCGCCTCTATGTTCGTGCGGACATATTGATATTCCTATCATTGTTTCTGTTTTAAGAATTTCATTTCTTTTTTTTTTTTCTTTTCGTCGTAAAGCATTATTAGCATATTCCTCGAATCGGTAGCAATGTCGCCAGCAGACCTTACACGCACTGAAAACATTTCTACTTATTTTCATCCGTGCAGTGCTTTCTTGACTCTCTCGTCACTTGACCTCATATTGTAATATCTGGTTACCATTTCCGGAACGTTCTGATAATCATCACTGGCATTGGCTACTCTTGTTAACCAGCAAAGAACACAAAGAACATTATGCAGGCATGTACACAAGCGTATATGAACTATATTTAAGGAGTGGCTATTCTCTTATACATGTTTCGTTAAAAACCGCAGACAAGTCTCTTTTTAACAATTCTTTTTTGTTGTCTTTTGAATTCAATATGCAGGAATATGAATGCTTGGCAAGTTAATGAACATTATACAGGCATATACACAAGCGTATATGAACTATTTCTCGGAATTTTGGACACATAGCCTAGTGGATAAAGGAGTTAAGTTAAAACAGCTCTAAGTGACAGATCATCTCTCTGGTTTCCGGTCACGACCGGGGATCCAGTGAGCTTCGGCCTCTGGACCTGCCAGAGGTTAAATTAATAGCGTCGATCCCAGGGGGCTACCCCCCAGGCAATACCTGCCCCCTTGATTTAAAGGGACAGGGCTAGGTCTATTGCTCAGCGCCTGAGGCGCCCCCTTGAGGGGGAATTCCAACGGGATCGACGCAATTTTTTCCACCTGCCACCCATGAGTCTCGGCTTGTTGGTGGTCACACGTAAAAACGAGACCTTGTGTCCAACCCATACAAGTGGGGTATGAGGTAAATATCTCTCTAGACTGCAGGTCCAATCCTGGTCAGGAGAAGCAGTAACATAGAATAATAATTAACACAGCTTAACACCTGTACCCCATCTATGGTTAGTGGAATGAGAACAGGATACACCCGTGAACTGAATAAAGGGTTGGGTTCAAAGTTCTGTGATGACTCCATATTACGACAAGAGGGTACCCGATTACGAAAAAAAGGTCCCCGAGTTCGAAAAGAAGGTCCCCGCGTTCGAAAAGAAGGTTCCCGAGTTCGACAAGAAATATCTGAAGAAGGCACATCGGCCGAAACGTTGTACAGATAACAACGTAGATGAAGAAAATAGTCCGAATAATCCAAATAATACGTATATGAGCTATATTTAAGAAGAGGCTATTCTGTTATACTTGTTTCGTTAAAAACTGTTAAGTTTCTGACCGCTATCCTTGGCCAGTTGTAAAGGACTTAAAGTAAGTCCTGAGCTATAGAATCCTTTGGTAAGTGAATAAGTCCTGAGTTATGGAATCCTACGTAGTGTCAAAAGGTCCAGTGATATAATCCTATGTTCCGTCGTCCACGAAGGTTCAAAGCAATATGCGTAGGTATGACCAGAACAGCCGGTATAAATAACAATATCAGCAGCAGAGTACTGCCAGTGATTGGCCAATAGGTTGGTCACATGGTTATCGGCGAGTCTATAAGTAGAAGTGGACATCTGGCACACATCTTATATACAAAAACGCCAACATACCCCCTTTTTTTATATAAGGTGGGTAATTCCATTCAGAAATATTAAATCATTTCATTCAGGAATATAAAGTTACAATCATTTCATTAAGAAATATTAAAGTTTATAGTAATAATATTTTTTGTATTACTTCTAATCCTAAATTTTACTAATCCTATTTTGTTAAAAGAAATATTAATTATTGTTATTATTTTGCTATTCCTAATCTAACTCTTAACCTAATCATTACTGCCAACATTACCGCCAAAATTAGTATTGTCCCCTTTTTCCTTTTTTTAATTCATTTTTTGTGTTAATTCGAAAAATACAATACAATACAATGTAATACAAATTAGTGAATTAGTATTTGATTGGACAAGTTTAATGTCATGTCCAGGACAAAAAATGCCCCTTATGGCAAGCCCCAGCCCCTTTTTATCATATGGGTGCTAGAAGGCGGTGGCTGCGGGTCTACATGTCCTGGGAATGACGTTAAACTCTATCTGATGGTGAGGTTCCAGTTTTGGAGGTTTGGGGAATGTGGAGCACCCCATTCATCACCATTGCTCCCTGGTCCACTCTGACCCGGAGTGGTAGTACCTGTTAGGGTCCCATTTATGGGTTAAATAGAAAAATGTATTTATAAAAAAAATTGTATTATCCATTAAGAATTGATTTATTTCAAAACATTATCGGCATTAAATGACCCACTGAGGTTGATATGCCGTAAAACAAAAAAGAAAAGAAAGAAACAAAAAACGCCAACAAAAACCGCAGACAAGTTTCTTTTTAACAATTCTTTTTCTTGTTGTCTTTTGATTTTATTACACAGGAGAATGAATGTTTGACTAGTTAAGTTCTGTATTGAAATATGTAATTATCGATTATCGTGTAAATATTGATACATATGGATACAGATACATAAAAGAGAGAGTGGAAGAGAGAGGAGAGGAAGTGGGAAGAAAGAAAGAAAGAAAGAAAAGAAGGAATATAAAACTCAATTTTGAGAAGGATTAAATTTACTAAATATCAAAAGAAAAGTAAACATAAAAGGAAAAGACAAAATTATTTGTACAGTACGAAAGATTTTTGAAAAGATTGAACATTTTTGACAATATTTACAGTTAATTGCATGGTATTTCATCTTTATAACTTGCTGCAATCGTTTTTGTTGTAGAGGAGTTAACACCCATACAAGATGGACTGACCCAGAGCCATATAAGAGTCGACGCAGCAGTGACAGAGGTCGGGAAAAATATTCGGACGAAATTACTGCGTCAACTCAATAAATTTGAACCTCCTCATTTTGTACGTTTTGTCTTGTGATTGTACTACTTCTTGTTCTATGTTAAAAGTGCTGAATAAAATACATATTCACGTACCCTGTGTTCTCTGTGTATCTTTTTCCATCTCAAGGATACCATTTGACCCTCCTCATTTTGTAGGTTTCTATCTTGTGATTGTACTACTTCTTTGTTCTATGTTAAAAGTGCTGAATAAAATACATATTCACGTACCCTGTGTTCTCTGTGTATCTTTTTCCATCTCAAGGATACCATTTGACCCTCCTCATTTTGTAGGTTTCTATCTTGTGATTGTACTACTTCTTTGTTCTATGTTAAAAGTGCTGAATAAAATACATATTCACGTACCCTGTGTTCTCTGTGTATCTTTTTCCACCTCAAGGATACAACAGTTTTCTAAAGTTTTCAAGGAGATTTGAATTAGTCTTTTCTGGGATACTCGTTCTAATTCCTGAAGGTTTTTTTTTTTTTTTTGGTAACCGACGATTTATTCGAACTTACAATTCTTGCCAGAGATTTTTAATAGGATTCAAGCCAGAACTCTTTGAAGATCTTGATGGAATTGTATCCGTTTTGCTTTTGTTTGTTTCCTGAAGCCATGCAGTTACTGATTTAGACGTATTTTTGGGATCATTATCTTGTTGGGAATTAAATCGCCGACCTAGATCAAGATTTTACGCTGATAGTTGTAAATTTTTGGACCATATGACCTTTAGGCACCCATTTTGCTTTGTTAGGGGTTAGAGTTAGGGGTTAGGGTTAGGTTTAGTGGTTAGGGTTAGGGGTTAGTTTTATAATTTTAAAAAACTCTAAAAATCGTCTGTTAACAAACAACCGGATGTTGACGGTGTAAATGAAAAAAATGTACTTATGAATCAGCAAAGCAAAAGGGGTGCCTAAAGGTCATATGGTCCAATTTTTTTTATAATTCTTAAAGAAAGACATAATTAACTGTAATTAATCAATATCTTCATTAATTCAGTGGATTTAACCCTGAAGATCCTTATGGTGAATCTCGAGTAGGTTATTTCTGTATACATTATTATACTAATTCTTTTTTCACGAAACTGTTTGATTATTTTATTTTAAATCGTAAGAGTATTTAAAAAAATTAATTTTATTACTTGATATCACCTTTACTACAAATCCACTTCCTCCTTTCTCACTGAAACGCCTTCTCTTTCCTCGTTCATAGCTCCCCTCCAGGTTTTCCATCATTAATTCTTATTGAAATCCAATTAGCCAGTACTGTTTCTGAATATTAGACTAACATGCGTGTAAAGTTTCATTATGTTATAGCCGGTTATATACAGACAAACAAAAACTGTCATTTAGGTATTAATATATATATATATATATGTGTGTGTGTGTGTGTGTGTGTGTGTGTGTGTATAGTATTATAGTGCGTACAGAAATAACCTATTGATTAATTACAGTTAACAGCGGGAGTCCATAGTTAACTGTAATTAATCAATATCTTGATTAATTCAGTGGATTTAACCCTGAAGATCCTTATGGTGAAACTCGAGTAGGTTATTTCTGTACACATTATAATACTAAATCTGCTCTACTAACGTATTGAGCACTTTATATTTGTTTTAACGCTGACTTATCCGAGTGATACTTACACCAACCAAATATCGAGTCTAACCCAATATTTTTAACGGTAAGTCATTCCCTTTACACACAAATACACACACACACACACACACACACACACACACATATATATATATATATATATATATATAGTATGAAAAAAAAGTAATAAGACAAGCAGGAATATTTCTTGTATGTTGTTTATTCTCAACTAGTTTCGACCTTAGGTCATCGTCAGGAGAAAATTTCTTATTTGAAGAAATTGTTTATAGATTTTTTGAAAGGGAGCATTATAGAAGAACTATAAAAAATTGAAGTGTTTTTGAGGGTTTGACATGCTATTAAAATCCGGGTAGACGAGTGTGTTAGTAGTAGCATGTCCATTTGTTCCGTGAAGAACCTCTATGAGGTGGGTTATTTTTTTAATGCTCTTATATATGTGAGGGAGGGTTCATGGGAGTTGTGTATATGACTATATGTGTATACATATAAATGTATGTGTGTGTTTACATATATGTGTGTAAATGTGAGTGGGTGTATGTATCTTATATATATATATATATATATATATATATATATATATGTGTGTGTGTGTGTGTGTGGTGTGTGTGTGTGTTATAGACAAATAATTTTAATTTTCTCTTTTTTATTGATTTTTTCTACCGGTGAATGATATGATGCAAATGTGAATCAATATGTCTGGATTTTTTCAAGAAGTAAACAAATACTTGATAAAATTTTAAAATTCACCATCATCATCACCATCATCATCACCATCATCACCATCATCATCACCATCATTGTCATCATCATCGTCATCATCATCATCAAGTCCTGCCGGCAGCCCGATTCTCCAAGATCTCTGCCTCGCCACACGTCCACATATTGGCCATCGCTCCCGGAGTGTCCTCTGCATGGCATCCAGTATCCGCGCAGAGCTGATCGATCTAAGTTCTTACTTGTGTGTCCGTGCTCAGCTGCCAAACAGGAGGACGTCGCTGATGAGTTCGACCTTGCTTCTCCAGCATGTCTTGTTTGTCTTACCCGAATAGCTTGTGTGATTGGAGGCAAGTGTCAGAAAATGTGCTTTCTTGTGGGGTGCTGCTTCCAGGAATTGTTCAAGGCAGCACACAGCATCCTCGTACAGTTCCCATCTAGCTGTTTCCCTAAGCGTTTCGTTAGAGTCCAAGTGGACTAAAGTAATAAATTCTTGGGAATAACTACTATATATAATATATATATATGTGTGTGTGTGTGTGTGTGTGTGTGTGTGTGTGTTGTGTGTGTGCGTGTGTGTAAGATAATCCAATTGACAGGTAAGTAAGGATGGTTCTATTCGGGATCATCAAAATCTTACTGTATATCCATATTGTATGTTCCAGTAGTTAAACTTAATGAGTCAGATATACCTACTAACAGTTTCGCTTAGTAGCTCATCACGGCAAGATTCTGACTCATTAGGTTTAACTTTCTATTTGCTCTACTTAGGTATTGACCACTTTTTACTTTTTAGCTTTTGTTAATACTCGCGGTCTATATATATATATATATATATATATATATATATATATGAGAAGTAAATACACAAGCGATGTGTTTATGATATGGCTTTTTTTAGCCGACAATTTTGGGGAGAATATGTGCTTAATTGAAGTCGTACCTAATTTTGAAAGTTGATTAATTAATAATTAATTAATTAGGCGGGCATACCTATATAAATGTTAGGCTAAACAAATCGAGAAATATCAATCTCTGTATGTACATTTCGGCCTATTAAGCCTCATCAGCATATATATATATATATATATATATATATATATATATATATATATATATATATATATATTCTCTTCTTTTGGACAAGTGTTATAGTATTAATAATAGTATAAATATTATTAGTATAATAATACTATAATAATTATTATTAACCGGTTATTTTCGGTTTGTACGACCCTCCTTTACAATTCTGAGATACAAAGAGTTAAACATGTTGAATAATGTCAGCATTAAATAACCCAAAAGGAGTTGATATACCAGTAAACAAATAAACCATACAAATCTTATTCCACTTTTCTTCTCTTCTCTTCTTTCATTTCTTCTTCTTCTTCTTCTTCTTCTTCTTCTTCTTCTTCTTCTTCTTCTTCTTCTTCTTCTTCTTCTCTCTCTCTCTCTCTCTCTCTCTCTTTCTCTCACCTCTCTCTGTCTCTGTCTCTGTCTCTGTCTCTGTTTCTCTCTCTCTCGTATTATATTAAATGAATAAAACAAATCAAACCAAACTTATTCCACTTTTCTCCTCTTCTTTCTTCTTCTTCTTCTTCTTCTTCTTCTTCTTCTTCTTCTTCTTCTTCTTCTTCTTCTTCTTCTTCTCTCTCTCTCTCTCTCTCTCTCTCTCTCTCTCTCTTTCTCTCTCTCTCTTTCTCACTGTCTCGTATTATATTAAATAAATAAAACAAATCAAACCAAACCACTCTTATTCCACTCTTCTCTCTCTCTCTCTCTCTCTCTCTCTCTCTCTCTCTCTCTCTCTCTCTCATATCATATTAAATAAACAAAATAAAGCAAACCAAACTAATCTATATTGATACATTTTGAATAGGATCTATATTACCTTTACAGGAAGTATAGTGCGTTTATTTACTTTCCAAAGATGACAGATCTTTTTTGCCGGGCCCGGTATATACAGAGTAATTAATTGAAATGAAAAGTCATGCGCAGCGAATGAACTAATCTAAAAGGTATAGGGTGATTGTGTAAAAGGTATTAGATACCAGGTAAAAGGGACCAGATAGCAGGTAAAAGGTAAAATTAACCAGGTAAAAAGTAAACAATAATAGGTAAGAAGATATTACGCAATATACGATGCGAATCTGTAATAATGTAAAAGTTAATATGTATTTGGCAGAAAGTAATATACATGACGTAAGATCTAACTGATATAAGGTAAAAGATGAATAATGGCTTATAGGTGAAATCTCGCTGATGCAAACCAAACGAACAAATCTTGAGAGAAAGTATAGAAAATAATATATTTTTTGAGGATTACTTATTACTTTAGTCCACTTGGACTCTAACGAAACGCCTAGGGAAAAAGCTAGATGAGAACGGTATAAGGATGCTGTGTACTGTCTTGAAGAATTCCTGAAAGAAGCACGCCATAAGAAAGCACACTTTCTGACACTTGCCTGCAATCACAAGCTATTCGTGTAAGATAATACCGGGCATGCCTTTCCACATTTTGTGAGGAGCTGGCGCCTCCTCGTCAAACAAGGGACGAAAAGAAGTGAAAAAAAGAGGAAAGAAGCCGCCACAGAAAAGAGAGACAGAAGGAAGGAGAGACAATAGCAACGCCAGATGGCGCCTCCTCGTCAAACAAGGGGCGAAAAGGAGTGAAAAAGAAAGGAAAGAAGCCTCCACAGAAAGAGAGCCAGAAGGAAGGAGAGACAATAGCAACGCCAGATGGCGCCTCCCCGTCAAACAAGGGACGAAAAGGATTGAAAAAGAGAGGAAAGAAGCCGCCACAGAAAAGAGAGCCAGAAGGAAGGAGAGACAATAGCAACGCCAGATGGCGCCTCCTCGTCAAACAAGGGACGAAAAGGATTGAAAAAGAGAGGAAAGAAGCCGCCACAGAAAAGAGAGCCAGAAGGAAGGAGAGACAATAGCAACTCCAGCTGGTGCCTCCTCGTCAAACAAGGGATGAAAAGGAGTGAAAAAGAGAGGAAAGAAGCCACCACAGAAAAGAGAGCCAGAAGAAAGGAGAGACAACAGCAACTCCAGCAAGCATCACTGTTTATTTGCAGTCACTGCACCAGATTGCCATTCAAAAATTGGTCTGTTCAGCCACTCACACAGTTGCAGATTTTTTCAAAAGTGGACACTACGCCATCGTCTTCAGTAGACGGAAGGATGCCAACAAGTCTATAAGATTATATGACGGTATTTCTAAAACTGTTAGTGAGTTTGCGAGCACGGAGAACCCTTAAAAAACGGCAAAAGGTGTGAGCGTAGTGAGCATGTTACGAAGCGACTAAGTCGCCTGTTGGTTATTTGGTTGAATTTTACGGCATGCCAACCCTTGGGTTATTTTATGCCGAATATGTTTTTATTTTTGTCATTCTTGTTGGGTATTCACGTCTTATTAACTCATTTTTAAACACATTTCTAAACTCACTTTTTTTCTAAGCGTACCCGAGAGTATTGACAATAAAGGGATACTTCACACTTACCAGATCTCCAGAATAGGAACTTCATCACTTGATGCAGTTTAACGTCATAATCAGGAAACTAAGACTTTCGGCCTTCTAGCACATATATCTCTATTAATAATGGAGATTCGCTTCCGGTTTTTTTTGTAACAAAAACTACGTCACTACTTACTTCACATTACCCAAAATCGTCATAACATAGAATAAATACACTCAAAATTTGAATATGCAACATTAGACAATCCTCATTGTTTTTTAAAACAAGTTTTAATAAATACATGACTGGTATTATATATCTATATATAGTTTGTTTTATTTTAATACATATTTAAAGTTTACATTTCAAATTGTTTTACTTTTTAATCCCTTAATGAATTTGATGATTTTACTTACTTAGGGAACAAACTCGCTGACATTGAATTTTTAACTCCCACCCCTCAGGCAATATGTTTCAAAAATCTATTTTTACATCGACCGGAGGGTGTTTTTTATTTTGCTAGTATATGATATAAGACTTTGGGTTTTGTCATAAGAGCAATACGATCGGGAGAATCAGGTATTTGCCTCATACTCCACTTGTATTGGCTGAGCACAAGCCCTCGTTTTAACGTGGGCCCGCACACAAGCCGAAGCTCATGGGCGGGAAAGAACAAAAATTGCGTCGATCCCTTCGACATTCCCCCACAAGGGGGCGCCTCAGGCGCTGGGCAATAAACCCAGCCCTGCCTCTTAAAATCAAGGGGGCAGGTATTGCCTGGGGGGACAGCCAGCCCCCTGGGATCGACGCTATTAACTTGTAAAGATCCAGGGCCGAAGCCACTGGACCACCACCCCGTTGGGTGGGTGTACATCGGGAGAATCATATGTATGCATTTACCAACCTTCCCCCGCACGAGTAGGGTGTGACACACGGTCAATTTCTTAAGCGGAGTTTAACAGGTTTGATTTAAGAGTTTTGCATCTTGTGGACTGGTTGCCTAACCAAGGTTGTGGAACCCAGTCCGCCCTATTATTTACCCATAGCTGGATGGAGAATAGTTAGAAGCATACCATTCCCAAAGGTATTAACCCTATGTGAAATGCAAAAGCCTCGTCCAGAATTTGAACCCGTCTCGCCGTGTCCATTTTCTACGATGATATCCATTACACCACACACATCTATTGGATCTCCCTAACACTTATATGATTGGAGGTTCCCCAATCATATAAGTCTTAGGGTTTGGCGTGACCAATCGACTGGTCGAGGAGGGGCGTCCTCCCAGACCGCTCATCTAGCCTATGTAAGGAAAAAGTGGAGCGTTGAATGTCATGGACTGTTCAACCACCAGGATTCCGTCGGGTCTCCCCTCACAATTAACAGGTGGCCCCATTGGTGCAGTCGGTCTATCCTACAGTCCCAGCTAAACAGGGCTTAAGCCGCCTGTAGAACCTAGCACAACTCGCTACTCTATTAATAATGGAGATTCGGTCTCAATTTGTCTGTAACCGAAACTACGTCATTGCTTACGTCACATCTCTATTGATAATGGAGATTCGATCTCAATTTATCTGTAACCGCAACTACGTCACTGCTTACGTCACATCTATTGATAATGGAGATTCGATCTCAATTTGTCTGTAACCGAAACCGCGTCACTGCTTACGTCACAATGGGTGAATTAATGCCATTTCCTTTATTCTTTAATTCATTCGTTCATTTTCGATTTATTAAATGTTTTATTTTATTTAAGTTTTCAGTTTTAATCTTTTTTCAAAAATATTCATTATTAATAACAATAAAATAAATAAAACCTGTTCTTATAATTCAACATTTTAATCCTTTCCATTTAATGACAATTTAAATAGATGAACTATGAAATTAATTGTATCATTACTTTAGATGGAAAAATTATTTGTGAAATTTGTAATCAATTTTGAAAATCGTTTTTTACTCTCACCTTTGTTTTAAGTAACAAGAAGTTAACTAAAAAGTTTACAAATGAATAAATAGCTTTTGTGTAAAATTAATATGTTAAATATTAAAAATAATTATTAAACTAATAATTAATATAATAATTATAATATTATTAATATATTATATTATATAATATAATTATATAATATAATTATATAATATAATTATATAATATATTAATATGATATAATTAATATAGTATAATTAATATAATAATTAATATAATTAACATTTTTGAGGGAGACATTTCTGAGTTTCCATTTCAAATTGTTTTATTTTTTTTACTCTTTTAATGAATTTGATGATTTTACTTATACACACTCAGGCAATATCGTTCAAAAATACATTTTTACACCGCCCGGGGGGCGTTTTTTATGCTAGTACATATAATAGCACTAAAATATCTGATTGCCTCAGCTTTTATCATGATCGAAAATTGATTTTGCATTAGACCCAGCCTTCAAAATATAGAAAGAAAAAAGGAATATGAAATACCCCAAATATTAATCTCATGTTCTCAGATTACTCCTCATTATTTATCTGTTTTAACTTCCTGTTTACAACGAATGAGCTAAAAAAAATAATCAGTAAATAAAAATAAATAAAAAAATGAAGACATGGCGCCCACCAACGCACATGGCCAATTTTTTCATCTTCATTATTTCTATTTCAGCAGCATTCATAACAGTTTAAACCACAAATTATTATAGGGGAAAAATAGAACACATCGAATGTTCAGATTTACAGATATACACATTCACGTCCCACTCAAAATCTCCTCCTATATATAAATATATATATATAACACATACACACACACACACACACACACACACACATATATATATTAATATATAGTGTGTGTGTGTGTGTGTGTGTGTATAAGTTAGGGTAGCGTGGACATGAAGTCAATGGCGCTTGGTTAGTGACAGTTTTTCACCTAGGCGATTCTTAAAATAAGTGCTCTCAATCCAAGATATTGAGCACTATTTACTTATAGATATAGTACACCATAACTACATCATATATATATATATATATTATATATATATATATATATATATGTATACCCAGTGACAGCTTGTTGGGGCGCAGTTTGGGCGTAGGTAAGTCAAGGTACCACGTACACACACACAGACACACGCATACACACACACACACACACACACAAACACATATATATATATATATATATATATATATATAAATATTAATAAGTCGAACTCAGACTGACCATTTGGCAGCCTGATATCTAATCCCCTCGTCTACTGACAGCTGTAGCGGGGGCTGGTGTTTTTAAACTATTAAGTACATAGGTTTGTTTATGTATTTTACGGTCACAAAGAGATCAAATTTCCGGGGAAACGATCATTGCTTATATGCTTAGTAGTGAGAGTTAATTTAAATTACCAATTAGAGAGCTCATACCAAATTTATGGGAGCATATATATATATATATATATATATATATATATATATATATATATATATATAATGATATATATAATATGATAGTACGTATATATATATATATATATATATATATATATATATATATACGTACTATCATCTCTGGGGAATTATCGTTTTGACTGCGTAATGAACTCACACAGACACGCAGACATATATATATATATATATATATATATATATATGTGTGTGTGTGTGTGTGTGTGTGTGGTATCTGTCTGTCTGTCTGTGTCTGTGTGTTCACTATCCAATCAAAAGGCTAATTCCCCAGAAAGGTCTACGTGTGCGTTAGTGTATTTAAGTAAAAGGCTACATATTTCTAGACCCACCTTCGCAAAAGGCGATGGTGAGGTTCCAGTTCTAGAGTTCTGGGTCTTATGTGGTGTTACCTCTTTATTACCTTTACTCCGAGGTTCACTCTGATCCGAAGAAGTAGTAGCTGTTAGGGTCACATCTTATTAGTCAAATTCATCTATTGGATAATTGTTAACACTAGTCTGACCGGAGGGTCCGGTGGCATCGGCCCTGGACCGCATAAGAACATCGTTGATCACAGGGGGCCATCCCCCACTCAACACCTGTCTCCTCGATTTAAAGGGGTAGGGCTGGATTTATTGCCCTGTGCCTTGAGGAGGAATACCGACGGGATCAACGCATTTTTTGCACCCGTCTCCCATGAGCTTCGGTTCGTGGGTGGTCCCACATTAATAGGGCTTTGGGCCTAACCCGTACACGTGGGTTACGTGGTAAATATAACAATTATTATTATCAAATAGGAATAGTTAATTGAAACTTGAAACTTACTATTGCTTACCCATTGTTAGTATTAGATAAAAATACTTGAATTAAGAATTGTTGCTTGAGGTTATAAAGAAGGCGCTTAGCGTAGTCTTAGGGGAATGGAATAGGAGACTGGGGTTCAAATTGTGGTCGAAGCAGTTTATATTCTACTTTCTCTATGGAGGCGCATGACCTAATCGTTAGAGTGGTGGGAAATGGACTCGTCGGCCCGAGTTCAATTCCTGAACGAAGCTGTTTAGATTTCACATGGCGCTAATACCCTTGGGAAAAATATGAATCCAATTCTCTCTCCAGATATGGGTAAATAGCAGGGCAGACTGGGCTCTTAAACCATGACTAGGTAACCAGTCTAGGAGAAGGAAAACTCTGAATTCAAACCTGTTAAACTCCACTTAAGAAATTGACCTTGTGTCGCATCCTGCTCGTGCGGAGAGGTTGGTAAATATATATATATATATATATATATATATATATATATATATATATTACTTTCGCGCAATTTTCCTTTGGGTAAGGCATTAATATTTCTTTTCTCTCTATTACCTTGGTAAATAGTAGGGTAATGGATATCTTTAGTCTTGGTAAATATACCAGTCTAGGAGAAAGATTTTAACTATTGTTTAATTGTTTATATTTTTTAGTACACTCCAACTTCTTTTAGGAAATGTAAAATCCTGGATGGTCTTATTTTTGTGAAAAGTTTTTTTCAAATTATTTGCTTGGTAGTATTTTGTTCGCACTAGATCAAAGTCTACACACTCTAGCAGTATATGCTTCACTGTACATCTCTCTTGGCATGTAGGTATATTGGGGATTCTGTGTAAGATGATGATGGTGATGTAGGGTGTGGTCTATGTGAAGCGAGTCAGCACAATCCGTTCTATTCTATTTTTATTGTATTTAAGTCTCTTCTCCAATGGTACATTTAATGTTTTAAGTTTTTATTAATGAATGCATTCCAATGATTTTGCCATATTTTAATGATTATTTTTCACAACTGTTTTATAATCAGTATATGGTATTTTTGTTTTGTTAATGTGTCTTTCATAGCTTTCTTTGCTCCTGATCTGCCCTGTCATTTGCCAGGGTATGCCAAGGTGGCTTGGGATCTACAAAAAATTATTTCCTTATTTTTGGACAGGTGTTATATTCCGTTTAGCACATGTGTAGTTAATAACGATGTAGAAAAATATGTTTTGTAGCTGAAAATGTACCCTATCCAAGCGTGTTATTGTTCTCTCTGCATCAGTCACTAGTTCCCGTAGAAACAAAATGTTGGCATCCCCATACTGAATGGTAAGCCTCTCAAATTAGTAGACCAGTTCACATACATAGGTAGTAATATCTCATCTACAGAAAGCGATATCATATATACCCATAGGAAAGGCATGGACTGCTATAGATAGATTATTGACAATATGGAAATCTGATTTATCTGATAAAATAAAGCGAGAACTCTTTGAAGCTGTAGACGTATCCGTGCTACTGTATATCTGCACCACTTGATCTCAAACGAAAAGACTAAAGAAAAAAGTTATAGGGGAACTATACAAGGAGGCTGCGTGCTGTCATCTA
This sequence comes from Doryteuthis pealeii, assembly GCA_023376005.1. NCBI lineage: Eukaryota > Metazoa > Mollusca > Cephalopoda > Myopsida > Loliginidae > Doryteuthis > Doryteuthis pealeii. The sequence continues at coordinate 119,855,046 of CM042147.1, read as the reverse complement.
TAAATATATAAAGGCAGTTGTGAGTATGTGTATTCGGAGGAAACTTCGAAATTAAAACAAATTAATGACAAAGTAAATATATATATACACATTAAATATCACCAGGGCTTGGTTTTCGAGCAAAAATAAGAGAGATTAAATTATATTCGTAATTTTAATTAAAAATAAAATTTAAATGATAACAACATGGAATTTTTTTTTTCATTAATATTTTAGATACGTAGACATTAACATTTCCTTTCAGAGTAGCTGGATCAATGCAAGGTCTATTTCTTTTTACATAGGGATTTAAATGGGCATCCCACGAGAATTCAACTCACAATTAAGTAATAATGGATCTGCGGGCACTAACTTTTAAAAAAATCACCCTCACCCACGACGCCGGGGTCAGTACGCTGCTAAGTTAACAAATATATGGAAACAGCATCTCACAAGAAGCATCTGTATGACCACTTGCCTCCTATCACACAAAACTATCAGAGTAAGACGAATAAGAGATGCTGGACACTTCCGGAGAAGCAAGTCGAACTCATAAAGGATATTCCCCAGTGGAACACCGACATGACACACCAATGTAAGCCGAATAGTTGGGATTCCATGCCTTTCCAAGGGTATTAGTGTGATGTCAAATGCCACAAAACATGTATGATTACTCTATTATGTTAAACTGATTCAATACTTGATATCTGATTTAATTGAAATCACTTTGACTTTAACCAAATCTGAAGTTGAATTTAAAAAATCTATTTAATAAGACAAATTTAACCTGTTGTTAAATTAAAAAAAAAGTTTGAATTGTGCTTTAAGCACATTTTGAAATTTTGTGTGAAAATGGATTCTGTATCTCCTAAAGCAGTGATTCTTAACATTTTCCTTTCTAATTAAGGTATGTGCTGGCACCTTTCTCTGTTAAAATTGCACTGGTAAATTGATGTAAAGTGCATAATTCATTTTGAGGCACATTATTTATGCACCCTTAGGCGAAAAATATTAAGACCTTGAAATGGACTTACATTGTCTTAAGAGTTTTTCTTAAGACAAATGCAATCCATTTCAAAGAAATTCATTTTTTTTTCTTTCAATCTTACAATTCTCTAGTTCTCCCCAAAACCTTATCTGTTCATTTGGTCATTATCACCCGGCATTCTTCTCTTTCCCTTTTTTCTTTTCACATATTTCACTACACTTGTTGAGATACCGATTACAATCCATATGGAGTGTTTTTTTTTTTTTATACCTTTCTATCCTTTGCTCTCTCTACCATTGTACCTAATATTAGAAAACGCTCTCTCCCTCTCTCTCTCTCTCTCTCTCTCTCTCTCTCTCTCTCTAAAATCTTACTACTCTGTTGGATGTAGTGCAACTGAAAACCTGATCTTCTCCTAGCACTCTTGTAATCCTACTGTTCCCCATAAAAATTACTGAATCCTTGAGAATTCACAGTGCCCTGTTGAAAATCACTGTTCTAAAGTAACAAAATATGAATTTTCATGAAATTTTTAGCCAAGAAACTTTTTTTTTGTTATTTGAATCATCAAATTTCATGTTATGGTAATTATACAAAATAATTTGTAGTGGCATCTAGAATTTTATTCAGCTGTTTTAAATATTTCCAGAATCATTTGTGTAACCTTGTTTAACATGGTAACCAATCAAGGAGAACATTACTAATATTATATATATGATCATTCTCTTATTAGTTTACTCAGTTCACAGTGAGATATCATTAAGTTAAATCAGTCAGAATGTACCCAGCTGTTTGAAATATCACCAGAAACATTGTGCAGCCTTGATATAACATGTTAACTAATCAGGTCAGAACTCTTTCATGGGTTTACTCAGTTCACAGTGAGATATCATTAAGAGATTCAGTTCAGAATGAAACCAGCTGTTTTGAATATCTTAATCATTTGTACAACCTTGATATAACTAATTAGAGGGGTAATTCCATGTCAAATCATCTAGGCCATGTTACCCACCCACTTCAAATTTTCTGAAATTTTGTCCAAGTGTTGATTATGATAAAGTTAGCCAATCTCCTAAATTTGAGCCTCCAATTCCAAAAATTGGCAGTTATGTGATTTTTAGCTCTCCAAATTTGAGGGGGGGGGCACGAAAAATGGCGACTTTTTGTAACCATTTTTGTCTGTAAAATGAGTTCTAGAGATTCCCTACTACTAAAAAATTGGTTATAAAAGCATTTTTGCACAAGGAATTCAAAAATGCCATCAAAAAAGTCTTAAAGCCAACCAATTTAAGTTATTGATGATTTCAATATCATTATCCCAATGTGGTACTGCGTCTACGACACAAGTTTTTCTATTATCATTTCTCATCTATGGACATTATTTGTACCAAAAAAATAGTTTGATATTGCTCAGAACTGAAGCTACAACATTTTGCAAAAATTTGATAAATTTTGCACTTCAATTTTTCTGAAATTTTGTCCAGGTGTGGACTATCTTAAATCCCAAATTTGAGTTTCGAATTCCAAATATTGGTGGAGTTATGTTGATTCTAAAAATTAACATAACTGTTCAAATTACAGTGGGTGGTTGTGAAAAATGGCGATTTTTTTTTTTTTTTTTTGGTAATCTATTTTTGTTTGTAAAATAAGTTCTAGAGTGGGACACTCTAGAACTCATTTTAATGTCCCGGCCCCTACTCCTAAAAATTGGTTTATAAAAGCATTTTAGCCCAAAGAATCTAGAAATGCTATCAAAAAAGTTTTAAAGTTAACCAATTTTAAGTTATCAATGATTTCTGATTTTGCAAAATTTTAGCTGATGTTGTAGCTTCGGTTCTGAGCAAATATCAAACAATCTTTTTGGTACAAATAATGTTCAATATATGTGAAATAATAATATAAAAAAATTTTTGTCATAGATCAGTGCCACATCGAGATATTGATCGTGCTAGGAAAAAATCAGAAATCATCAATAATTTAAAATTGATTGTCTTTAAGACTTTTTTGATGCCATTTTTGGATTCTGTGGGCAAAAATGCTTTTATAAACCAAATTTTAGTAGTAGGGAAGCTCTAGAACTCATTTTACAGACAAAAATAGATTACAATTCCATTTTTCTTGGAACACCACCAAATTTGGAGAGCTAAAAATTGACATAACTCCGTCAATTTTTGAAATTGGAAGCTCAAATTTTGGGGATTGTCTAATGTTAACATAGTCCACACCTGAAAAAAAATTCAGAAAAATCAAAGGGGGTGGGTGACAATTTTACTTTTTTCTGAATGATTTGACATCATCATCAGAGGGAACCTTACTGCATGTATGTATGTATGTGTACACACATGTGTGTGAACACTCTCTCATGGGTACATTCAGTTGACAGTGAACTTTTGAACTGTCACTGTTGCATTCACTTTGAATATGCATCTAGTTTTTCATGAAATTTATTCAGATGATTAAGAAGGATTTAATGTCTGATTCACTAAGTCCACATAAAATCTATTGTATGTATGCTTCAAAGTTAAACAAGAAACTGTTGAATATGATTTATATTCTGAAAGTCTACATCAAGCAGAACATTTGAATACATGTTGGTTTCAAACAAAAGACATCAGCAATGCAAGAATTAAGAAATAATCTGCAAATTCTACAGGCTGTTTGGAAAGTATACAGATATTTTGAATATATTGATTCCATTTTCAGATCTCATGTTAGGTCTTTAGGCAAAATATTACCTAATCAGTATGTCAGATTTACCACCACTCCAATTTAAATGTGTCTCTCTGTGAGTATGGAGTTGCCCATTCATTATCATTGCTCTCAGATCTATACTGACCCAGAGTACCTGTTACAGTCCCATCTATGGGTCAAATAGATCTGTTTGAAAGTTATCTGTATTAGATAGGAATACTTGATACTATATAACTGTGCATATTATTTTATATTAACAATATTACTTGTAGCTATAATTGTTTACTAAGGATTATTATTATGAGTTACTTAAAAACCATATAAACTGTGTGCAAGCAAATAGTTACTTGAAACCATATAAGTGTTGATATTAACAGCATCTCAACCTTTTTAGGATTATTTTATGCCTAAAAATTAGGGAATTGCATTCATATTTACATTTTTCTGTAGTTGTTTCTTAAAAAGTATTTTTTGGACACGGTCCTATCAAATACAAATGATTCTTAACAGATCTATTTGACACATAGATGGGACCCATATAAATGTGTATAAAATTATTAGTATTACCTAGGAATACTTGAAACCATACAGCTGTGTGCAAATTATTTATATTAGATAGGAATACTTTATATCAAATAACTGTGTGCAAACAAATGATATTGAAAATTAAAAAAAAAAGTGCAATAAAAAAACATGCAATGAACATTTAAAATATAGTTATGATTGTAATCAAACATAAATCTGAAATCTCTTTCCTTCAAAAGGGAAGTGATTTAAGATTATGGGTGAGATTAAGTTGAATGCATTGAGGAGAATCCCCAACTGAAACTTAGAAAAACTGTATAAAAAGTGGAAGGAAAATTGGGATAAATGTGTGAAATTCCAAAAAGAAGCAAGTTGGTTATGTTTTTATTTAACATTGAATGACTGGATCCTTTTTAAACAATCTTTGTATCATCATCATCATCATCATCCAGTCATGCTGATAGCTTGTATTCCCTTGGCTCTCTCTCACCATCTGTCCCTATCAGCCATCAGTATTGGCATGTTCTTTACTCAGCATCCAGTGTCTGCACAAAGCTGATGAATGTAAGATTGTGCTGATCAGCCAACACTGGTGTGTCCATATGTAAGACTCCACTGGAGAATGTTGCTTATGAGTTATTTTACTGCTTTTCCAGCAGTTTCCAGCATGTTTTGTTTGTCTTACTTGAATGGTTTGTGAGATAGGAAGTAGTGGCCATACAGCCGCTGTTTTGTGGTGTGCTGCTTCTAGATAGTATGCAGCATCCTTGTGTAGTTCCCATCTAGCTTTTTCTCGCAGCATTTTGTTAGTCCAAGTGATGCAGCCATATAGTAGTACTGACATGGCTACAAATTGGAAGAATTCCTGTCTTATTTTATCTGAGAGATCAGATTTCTATTTGGTTGATAACCTGCCAATAACAGCAGTCCATGCTAAGGTCTATAAAGATGATTTGTGAAATTGAATAAAATTTAAAATGTTGGTATTGATTTAAAAAAAGAAGAAAAAAGTGAAATTGAAAAACGCTTGTCATTATTCTCATTATTAATGTTGAATTATTAATTGAATTGACATAAAGAAAACAGTTGTAATTCAGTGGTGTCTAGAATCATGGATAAATGATGGATTTTGTTGATAACCTACTTTATATCTGGTTTGAGACTGGAGAAATTTTAAGAAAATATCTTTGTTGCATATTCAGACAAAAATGAAAACTTAATTTTAAGTGATGGAATTGTTATAATATTCTGATTTTAAAATATGGCGAATTAAATGCCAGTGGAAATAGATTTGTCTCTAATCTTTAAAAAGATCATCTGTTTTTAAGTTTTTAAGTAAAGAGAGGAAAATTTGAATTATATAAAATCAAGATGGAGTATATCACATTTCCACATAACATTTGTAGGAAGTGGCAAAATGTTCAAGACTTTATAATTCTAGAAACTGATATCTTTTGCAGATTTTAAAATTAAGATCTTTAAGCATCAGTTTTTTCCCCATTACTCCCTGTATCTGGAATTTTCTGTTTGTTTATCTAGTTTTTTTGGTTCCTTAGACAAAATGCACAGATGTGTAATGGTTATGACCAAAGAAAATGGACTCCTCAAGCCTTGTTCAAATTCTAGATGAGGCTGTTTGTGTTTCACTTTGTACTAATCACCTAGGGAAAGGCATGTGCCCATCTCTTCTCTCACTTGGTATGGATAGTAGGGCAGATTGGGCTCTCTAGCTTTTGTAGGGCAACTGGTATAGGAGAAAGAAAAATGCTTAATTCAAAACCAAGAGCCAGAGTCCCCAAGGCAGTTTGATATTGTGCAAAGTGTCATTCTGTAGTTACACTACTAAGTTGTATAGCACCTTGGACAACATTGGTATGGGGAGATCTGCTGCATAAGCATGTTTTTTTTTTTGATTTATAGAAGCCCAGTTACTGTCATTTAGAAGACAACGGTAGCAAGCAAGCTGTAACTCAAATATGTTTTGTTGCATTGCCACAAGCACAGTACAGAGTGGTGGTTTATTTAATCTAAGCACCCACTAAGTCAGCAGCCAATCAGAACTCAGGGAATGGTATTACCCATATGTAAATATGGAATATTCCTGTGCCAGATATACTAGCTGCTTCATGTCAAATTCACTTAAACTTAGCTGGATGTTATTGATCACCACTACAAACAGCATACTGACTCATTCACCTCAACATAATCAAATAAAAAATCAGTGTTTTGTCAGCTTTGTGGGTGAAACAGGGAAAAATTTCACATCAATGGTCAGTCTTTGAGCCTGGGCAAAAGTTTAGAATTCTAAATACTGATTTTCAAGGAAGGCAGTTTGGACATTTGGAATAATAGTGCCACATAATCTTACTACCTTCCTTTCTATCTTATTTGACTATATGATGTACTAAGCTAATATTAGTAGATGTCAGTAAACTGGTTGGTTGGTTGGTTTATGGTATGTCAACCCTTGTGGGTTTATTTAATCTCTCTTTTTTTTTTCAAAAAATTATATAGTTTAAAGTAACTCATGATAATTATTTGTAAATGATTATAACTGCAAACAATTTATACGCAATCATGTGGTTTTAAGTATTCCTATCTAATCCTAATAATTTTCAAACAGATCTACTTGGACCTATAGATGGGACCCCCTAAATCAAATACAACCACTCCAGTGGGTCGAGTGGATCCATTGCTCAGACCTGAGTCTTTGACCCAGGATGTAGTTAGTGCATACCCAGAGCAACCTTTTTTGGTGGTGGTGGGGGGAGTTCTTATCCCTCAGCAAGAAGATAGTGTGATATTCTAAGCCTTATCAATAGTGTTGGTTTATAAGTATCACAGTTCTAAAATATCTAAACCATAATGCGAAAAGTACATTCATAAAATTGGATGATATTTCTTGACGCAATGGAAAAAAGAATGAAAAAAGGAAAAACAAAAAAACTCTCGAGGCTTTTCTAACTTGAAATATTCGTCTGGCAATGAGCCGATGCCTCTAAAATCAATAGAATTGCTGAGGTCTTTCTGTGCTATTCTGTTCATATAGCTGCAGGATCACTGTTTGTTATCACTAATCCTCCATCTTCTTCCAATCCCCCCCTCCCCGGTCACTGCTCTTGAGTCACTTGTTGTTGAAGTCTGCTAAATTTGACTGGTTGCCCAATCGCACTTGCCACTTGTTTCCTGTCACCTTTGATAAGAGTTTCACAATGTATTTACTTATCAGGTCTTATCCTCATGTACAGGCCAGACAGCAACCTGGCCTCGTGCAATTCAGCTCGGCAAATTTTTCTTGTCCATCAGTGGCAATTATCTACAAGATTTGATCGAACTTTCCAGAAAAAAGACTCCAAGTCAGAATAATCCGTGTGTGTGTTCCTCTTGATAAATGTTCTAGCCAACTTGACTATACACAACACACACACACACACAACTATATATATTCACTGTATTTGATGCATAAGGGTACATTTAAAAGAATGAAAAAATCAAAAAAAATCATGCATTCATTGCTGAGAGCCTTTTTATATTAGCATATATTCTTATTATTATTTTATTATTATCATAGTTTCCATATTTAGGTGTGGATCGGAAATTAAATGCTCTCTCTTGTTCTTTAATTTCTTCTTTTAAATCTTACAGTAATTTTCTATACTTCATTCTCTCCCTTCTCTCTATATCACTTTGTATTCTTTCTTCTCAATTTTCTTCCTTTCAACTTATTCTCCCTTCTCTTTCTCTCCCATTATTACTCAAGTAATGTCTAGTGTTACCATGACAATGAATGTCTCATTACTCTGGAGTGAAACTAGGTTGTGAAACCAATTTATTTATGATTGGTTTTTGCTTTACACTTGTCAAACCCTTGTTGGGTATTTAAAGCTGTATTCAGTATTTTTATTTCGCTGAATTTTTTGAGATGGTGGCTTGATGTTTTATATTATTGGACTCTTTATTGTTATATACACAACATTCGGCCAATGTTCCCTCTGGCCTTCTCAGGTGTTTCTTGTTGAACTCGGGAACCTCTCTTTTAACTCTGGAGCCTCATGTTCATAATCAGGAGCTTCATTTGTCAATCAGAGCCTTCACAGAAGTTTGAACTGAGCCCTTTATTAAATCCATGGGGGTAGACCATTCTCATTCCATTAACCATGACTAGGTACAAGTTTTAAACTATGTTAAGTATTCTATGTTGAGGGTTGAGTTAATACAATTCTATGTTAAGGGTTGAGTTAATGTTGATAATGAATAACAATAATCATATTTTGATCTTATATATCTGAGTATCGATCCAAAAAATCTATGCTGCCTTGCAGTTACAAACTTGGAAGGTCAAAGGGCTAATGGAGTAAACCATTAATAAATCTCTGTTGCCTGTGGAGGCTCTAGAGAAGGAGTGTGTGTAGATTCATAATTATATAATATAATAATATATATACATATATATATATATATATCTAATTCCAGAGAGAGAAAACAGTTGCTCAAAAGGATTCACATTTTATCAACTCTTGGCAAACTAAATCCCAAACAAATTGGTGATCATGAAAGAAATCTTTTATAACCAGGAATAAAACTACAGAATATCTTAAATTACTCAGATTGAGGGCATTGCTAAAATATATACTAATGTAATAACCCCAAAAGATATCCAGACATCTTCCCATGTCTTCGACTGATGTTGAATTTTTAAAAAAACAATTTTTCCTTTTGAATTACCTGAATGTCTCGCATTTGGAATTGCTGTACACCAAGTGATGAGTTCTATTGTTTAAATGATTAATAGTAAAGTCAAGATAAAGAATCTCCAGAAGCACCAATTTATACTAATCTAACTGACATGGAACATTTCTGTTGGACTTATGTCTACAGAGAAGAGAACTTGAAGAATACTTGTTGCCATTCCAAGAACACATGACATCTTCGATGGAAGTCATGCTGCATGATGAGGCTGATTTGACTGATCAAAATATTACTCCTGACATAAGCCGATTTAATGCACAAATTTTATGAAAATTCTAATGATACAAAAAAAAGTGTATAGGGTCCTGAAAGAGCTGAGGATCCTCTATCAGCAACCCAAAGAAGTGTTGGATGGAACCATTCTTGGCAAGACTCAGCCTACTTGGGATTTAAAAAAGAACTGAGGAAATTCAATCGGAATTTTTGAACAATACATGGGTAAAATGGTCAGCTGAGAATGAACATAGGAAAACTTTTTCTGTGTTAACACATGTATTACTGAGTTCTGTGATTAAACATAGGTATTACTGAGTTCTGTGATTAAACTTTTTCTGTGTTACACCATGGGTATTACTGAGTTCTGTGATTTAAAACATAGGGTATTACTGAGTTCTGTGATTAAACTTTTTCTGTGTTACACCATGGTATACTGAGTTCTGCTGATTAAACTTTTCTGTGTTACAACCATGTTATTACTGAGTTCCTGTGATTAAACTAGGGTATTACTGAGTTCTGTGATGTAAACTAGGGTATTTACTGAGTTTCTCGTGATTAAACTTTTCTGTGTTACACCATGGTTATTACTGAGTCTCCAACATTAAAACTTAGGGTATTACTGAAGTTCTGTTATGATTAAACTTTTTCTGTGTTACACCATGTATTACTGAGTTCTGTGATTTAACACTAGGGTATTACTGAGTTCTGCTGATTAAAACTAGGGTATTACTGAGCTCTGTGATTTAAACTGGGTATTACTGATTCTGTGATTAAACCTGTTTCTGTGTACACCATGGTAACTTGAGTTGTGTTGATTAACTAGGGTATTACTGAGTTCTGCTGATTAAAAACTTGTTTCTGTGTTACACCATTGGTATTACTGGTCTGTGATTAAACTAGGGTATTACTGAGTTCTGTTGATTAAAACTTAGCGTATACGGAGTCTGTGGATAAACTTTTTCTGTGTTAACCATGGTATTACTGAGTTCTGTGATAAACTAGGGTATTACCTGAATTCTGTGGTTAAAATCTTTCGGGTTACACCACTGGTATTACTGAGTTCTGTGATTTAAACTATTGATTTACGATTTCTGTGATTAAAACTTTTTCTG
>CM042147.1:119820667-119844686 GCA_023376005.1 Doryteuthis pealeii | reverse complement strand
CCTCGACATGCTCTCTTTCATCTCTGTCTGTCTGTCTGTCTCTCTTTTCTCCCTCCATTCAATTTTTCCCATTCTATCTCAATTTATAAAAGTTTTTGAAAGGAAACAACGAGAAATATGTTCAAAGATTACATTTAGAAAGCCGACACTAAAGCGTTTCGGTTTTATTAACCATCAACCAAGGATTCAAACTGGTTTAATATAAATAAATCATATCGAAAAAAGGAATTGTAAACAATTAAAACAAGCTTGTGAGCATTCTGTTAAGTTTTCTTTGCCATATACTCTCTCTCTCTGTGCTCTCTGTCTGTACTGTCTGTCGCGGTTCTCTCTCTCTCATACAGTTATATATGTGTGGTTATTATTATATGAGGATTAAATAATTTGCTTTAGAAGCATTGTTGAGAAGATTCATTTTAATTTGTATTTATTGCTTGAGGCAGAGTTACAATTGCGTATTATCGTAAAATCGGTAATTAATGAAAATAAATCAACAAGCCAACTCGTAGGCAAATTCTCACCTTCTTACAGTAAAACATCGTACAGCAGCCGTTTCAACTTAATAAGTCTCACTCAGCAATGGTTATACTTGCGATTCCCTCCACAGAAATCGAACACGGCAACCTCAACACGCGACCTTTACCACTACTTACTAATATATATATATATATATAATATAATATAACTATTATAATATAGAATATTATTATCATATTCCATGAAAAGGTAAAATGAATATGAATCGGAAATGATGTGTAGAAAGTTTGTAAAAACAAGATGTTAAAAGTTTTTGCTGACAGCAAATCTGTTTCGACCATGTGAAGAGGTCTTTATACACAGAGAACATTGTAAACGGAAGGACGAATAATTATCATTAATCACGAGACAAGAAACATCTTGTTTTTTCTCACAACTTCTACAATATATATATATATAATATTATATATATATAAATATAATATGTATATATATATTATGGGAGAATATGTGCTAATTGAAGTAAACCAATGAAAGTTAATTAATTAATAATTAATCAATTATGCGGATTACCTATTTTAAATGTAGGCTAAAAAACGAGAAAAATCAATCTCTGTATGTACATTTCGGCCTATTAGGCATACATTAGTACATACAGAGATTGATTTTTGATGATCGGCTATTAGGCATACATTAGTACATACAGAGATTGATTTTTCTCGATTTGTTAAGCCTTACATTTAAATTGGTAATCCCGCCTAATTAATTAATTATTAATTAATTAACTTTCAAAAATTAGGTTCGGACTTCAATTAAGCACATATTCTCCCAATATGTCGGCTGAAAATAGCCATATCACAAAACATCGTCTGTTTGTTTACTTCTCATATATATAAATATATACCCATCCCTAAAATGAATAAGTGAATATTTTAGAACTCTTTAAACCATGGAAAATAGTTTACTTAAAGATGAAATGCATATTCATTTCGAGACTTCTTTTCTTTTTTTATTGCAAAGCCACTGGAACATTGATTTAAACATAGCCGAGTTATTGCTATTTATGGTTTACTTTAATGCGGCACGAGAACAAAAATGAGAAGCGTAGATTACGTTGCATTATAACCGAGTTAAAACATATTTTTTTTATCTTATTAGTTTTTATGGAAACAAAGAGTAAAAATATCACCGTATTTGAAATCATGGCTTTGTTTTTCATATAGCCAAAAGTAGGTGGATAGTAGGCTATATACATATAATTTAAAAAATGTATTTTGATAATTTGCTTGAACCCATTGTTAAGTATATTATTATTTATTTATATTAAGAGGCAATTACAATGCGTATAAAAAATAAAATAATGTCTAGTGTCTAATCAATTTCGAAGAAACTTCATCTTCAGATACTGTTTTCGAAATGGACGCGGTCTTGTGTGTTTTTTGTTTTGACGTTATAAACATCGTCTCGGGTTGTTATGACGCCACGTGGAAGAGCCGTGATATCCGTTGTTCAATCAATTTCAATTTCATTCCTTTTATATATATATATATATATATATATATATATATGTGTGTGTGTGTGTGTGTGTGTGTGTGTGTATTTATGGAATGTGTATGTTAACTAATTATATATTCAGTGTTTAATTCTAACCTACTGTTTATGCGAGTGTGTAACTTAGCTATTAATAAACTTTCTCTAATTCTGACAATAATACGCAACGTGGTAATCTCAGAATTATATATATATATATATTATATATATATAATATATATATATATATATATATAAGAATAAAAAGGAATGAAATAATATCTTTTTGGTTTTTTTCACGACGGAAAGGGACAGTGTAGGAAATATTTTTTTCAAAGTGTCCCCTTAGCATCCAAACCATTCCACCTGAAGTTAAGCAGCTTGAGCCTGTTCAATCCTTAGATGGGTGACTATTTAAGCAACAGCAGGTACTGTAAGTAATATATATCAATATACGACGTCTAAGACAGGTTCAAAAGTTTCACAGCCATTGTGCGGGAGCTACAATATACAGATGACTGTGACCTGGTAACACACACACACACAGAGGATGAGATGTAGAACCTTATGGATTGTTTTGCCGAAGCATGTACAGCATTTGGATTAAACATAAATATAAAAAAGACTATTGTCATGTATTAGCCTGCCCCGAACAAATGCTGTTTGTGGATCCTACTATCTTTGTATATGGTGAACGCCTCAAAGTTGTCCATCACTTTGTCTATAATTCACATACCTAGGTAGTAATATTCATCCACAGGAAAGCGATGTTAACACTCGAATGGGAAAGCATGGTTGGCCACCATCAAATTATCAGTCATATGGAAATCCGATCTCCCTGACAAGCTAAAGAGACGATTCTTCCAGGCTGTGGTTGTGTCGGTACTGCTATGGCTGTACTACCTGGACCCTAACGAAGTGCCTTGAGAATAAAGCTAGATGGGAGCTGCACAAGAATGCTGCGACGGTCCTGAATAAGTCGTGGAAGCAGCACCCCACAAAGAACAACTGTATGGCCACTTGCCCCCCCCCTATCTCACAAACCATACGAGTAAGACGGACTAGGCATGCGGGACACTGCTGGAGAAGCAAGGGATGAGATCGTAAGCGACGTACTACTGTGGAGCACATTATCACTGGACAATTCTTTAGATAGAGAAATTTCCCTTAGATTGCAGAAAGCAACGAGATCCTTTTGGTTTGCTTGAGAAGAGGTTTGGAACCAACGTGGCAGAACTATATATAAAAAATGTATTTGATTCGCATTAAATGACTCGAAAAGAGTTGAATGCCGTAAAAACAAAACAACCAACTAACACTCATACCAGCGACTTTCCACTAATAGAAGCACCATTGATTCGCTTTTTTTGCTGTGATGCCACATTGTTGTATTAACTATGATAATCTACACGTTCTCAAATATTAGCCTTGATATGAAATTTTAATTTTAGAAAACAAGAAAAAAGCCGACTGTGTGCTACTATTAATAGATATGCAGTCTCTCCCTGAGATTTCTTCTTTTTTTGGCCATGTCCAGGATATCTGCAAGTGTTACAATTTATAGTGTTATAAATTTTGACATACCCTGTATCTGAAATGGGGGAGGGCTGTTGGCTTCGAGATCAGGGAGTGGAAAAACTATCAGGACGGTTATATACCCCCTGGTCTCTGGAGAAACACGTGACTAGATTTAGATTTTAGAGACAAGACAGACGTGTCACTACTGAGGTCGACTCTCATCCGCGCGGAAAATGAGCTAGACTAAATAAAGAAACTGATCAAGAAATAAAAGTCTTGTTGTTCATTCATTTAATTGCAATGACTAAAGTTAGCCCCAAAATAAGCCTTTAGTTAAGAAAAGAAACAGTTAGAAGAACATAGCAACTAGACGACAAGATGACAGCAAAGAGAAGTTAGTAGAAGCAGTAAAGCAGGCAACCAAGTATGTCTCTAATCTTCTGTCTGTCTGTCTGTCTGTCTGTCTCTCTCTCTCTCTCTATATATATATATATATATATATATATACCCGAGTTTCCTCTCTCGATTATATACCGATGTTGGGTATACAACATAAGCAATTTCCTTATTTTGAAGCTTGAAATTCCATACAGTTGTCCTTCTTCCCGTTTTGTTTCTAGATCTTTTTTATTGCTTTTTTGCTGTTTGTCAAATTATGTCGTTTGATATTGCTTTTACTGGCTAAAAAATATCACATTAAACCACCAGCCAATTAAAATCCTGGACTTGACCATTCCACAAAGTTAGAATAGCCCAAACTGCTATTTAACCATTTATTCTTAGTTTTAAATAACTTCTGTACATTATCTTTTATTCCATAAAGGATCTGGATTACAGTAGAATGACAATCATACTTACCTTCATAAGAAGTCTATGACTAGCATCCAGTCACCAGACAAAAAAAAGACAGAGTGTAACTGAATACATTCTGTAGCAAACAGAAGGACATGGTCAAGTGTTTAGTATATATGGATAAAAATATCCACACTAAAACCACCAGCCAATCAAAGAATCCTAGAAATAGACTTGACCATGCCATATAGTAGAATAGCCCAAGCTGCTATTTAAACCACTTACCAAGTCTGGATCCAGAAAGCAGATTCAACTTGCAACACAGTTTGAATACTGATCAGTCTACACAAATCTCTACATGGCGCTTGAAACAGCAACCAAACAAAAACAAAAATCTCATCTAAGTTGCTTTTTTTATCACTACTTTATGAAATTGACATGTAGTAGAGTGGAGCTCCCCCCCCCCTTTCATAGATCCAGACTGTGTGGGCATGGGACTGTAGCATTGACCCTGCTTAGATGGATGGCTACTAGGCAACAGCAGATGCTGAAACAGACGAAGATCTGTGTGCTTGACTGAGAAAAGCCTAGTGGATTTTGAGATGTTTTCTTGTTCTTCTGGGGTATTTTTTCTTAATCTTTCTTTAATCACTGCTTGATCGATGGTGCCCACTTCCATTATTCCCAGGCATTTGTAGTTCGCCTTTTCTTCGCGTGTATAATGTTTTTCTGATTGAAAAATCCTGTTCCTTTCATTGTTTCTCTCCCCCTTTTCATTATATAATAAAACATTTTAAATCCCCAAATTCCATTCATATATTGGCTGTCGTCTTTATCCAAGACCTAGGACGAGGGAAAGTAGTGATTATATTAATTCGTTTTCTTCTTCTTCTTCTTCTTCTTCTTCTTCTTATTTATTATTATTATTATTATTATTATTATTATTATTTATATTATTGTTGTTGTTGTTGTTGTTTGCTCCTTTTGAGTTTTCACATCAGCATTAGCTGATGGTCTTTCACTGGAGTCTGAGTGACAGCAAGTCTTCTCAGGTCTCCAGGACTCTTCTGAGTATTCTGCAGATTGCAGCAGTGCAGTGTTCTGAATGGTTTCAATTCTTCCTCTGATTTCCAAACTTTCCAAACCCTTTTCCAATCCTTTTGGGACCGTCCCAGTGCACCAACTACAATTGGTATAACTTTCACTTTCATATTCCATATCTTTCTTTTTCAGTTCTCTGGCAAGGCCAGATATTTGTCCATTTTCTTCTTCTTCTTCTTCTTCTTTCTTATTCTTTTCTTTCTTCTCTATTATTATAATTATTATTATTATTATTATTATTATTATTGCGAGTTTTTCACACCAGTTATAACTCGTGGTTTTTCATCGCAGCCTGAGTGACAGCAAGTCTTTTTAGGTCGCCATGATTCTTCTGAGTTGTTCTAGCCGATCCCAACAATGTTGTAGTTGGGATGGTATCGATTCTTTTCTGATTTCTAATTCACCCAAATTCTTTTCCAGAGCTTTGGGGACCGTTCCAAGGGCACCATTTACAATTATACAACCTTCACCTTCATGTTCCACAGTTTCCTCAGTCTCTGGCAAGGTCCAAACTATTTGTCTATCTTTTCGCTTATATTATTATTATTATTATTATTATTATTATTACGTTCCTGGCAAGTTTTTCCCACCAGCATTGCTGGTGGTTTTTCATTGAAGTCAGAGTGAAAGCAAGTCCTTCATGTCTCCAGAACTCTTTGAAGTATTCTAGCCGATTTCAATAGTGCTTAGATTTGGATGGTCTCGATTCTGCTCTGAATGTCAAGTTCGTTCATTCTCCTTCCAAACCCGTGGGAACTGTTTGCAGTGCACCAGTTACAATCGTATCAACACCACCTTCATGTACTACAGACTTTTCAGCTCTGTAGAAACAGCCAATTATTTATCTATCTATTTGCTTACTTTCATTTTCACTCGGTGGTTGTCGGGACAACAAATCTACTAGACGAAAAGTTATTTCTCCTTGTTAATTTATACATATATAAAGGGCAGTTTGTGTATCTGTATGTCCGGAGGAAACTTCGAAAATAAAAACAATTAACAACAAAGTATATATTATATAATTATATATTATATATATATATTTGTTGTTAATTGTATATATATTATAAATATATAAATCTATTATAATGGAGATTGTGTGCTTTTCTGTCTGTAACCGAAACTATATCATGACTTTACGTCACAATTCCATTTGTTATTTACTTCAGATCCTCCATGATTTATTTGTTTTAAAACTCAATTTATTAATAAAAAATTGTATTATATTATTTAATACGGTCTACATGCTAATGACATGCAATTATATTTTATATACAACAAAATAGCAGTTTACAGTGTGAACGGGAAGGATAATTTGCATATTGATATTAAAAATTGTATTTTAATAAATATGTTTTGATATTATTAATTTTATAATTCTTTGGATTTATCTTAATAATATGAGCAAAAATCTCTTCAATAAATCTTAAATGTAACCCATTAACAAGAAGAAATAATTGCAGTTTTATTCTTTTACTTCCTATTGTAACTAAATAGTAAATTAGGAAATATAAAGCAATGAAAGGCGGTAATGATGAAGAGTAAGTTCAGCTGTTCTATTTTTCTATTTTATACCTCAGTTTCAAATCATTTTATCTGCATTCTTATTCAGTTTCATTAGCATTTCTAATTTGAAATATGATATTTTATTACATTAAAACTTAAATACTTGCGCCCGGAGGGTGCATATATTTGCTAGTATATATATATATATATTATATATATATATATATATATATATATATTATATATATATATATAGTGTGATGGTCGCTGTTTCAGCTTTTTTGCTGGAATGGTATACCAAAGGCAGTATTATTGGTCAATTAGTATTTTCTGAATTTTTTTAGAAATTTTTTTGAAATTTTTTCGATTTTCCTTGCATTTGAAAAATCTTCACCTGATGTTTGCCTCGCATGGAAACCAATATGGTCGTGAATGTTCCTTTGTCAGCTAATTAAATTAAACATTTATGAAAAAACCTTTTTATATATATATATATATTAATATATATATATATATGAATAAGATATAGATGAAAAAAACAAACGATGTTTACAACTGAATAGGCTCACCAGAAGAGAAAGTGTGCAAACCGTTTCGGGGCCAATTCTCTTGACGGTTTAAAAAGCAACACTCGTCCCATCCTCAACTAATATGAGGACTTTTTAAGTGTTTGCTTTTAAAACCGTCAAGAAATTGGCCCCGACACGGTTTGCACACTTTCTCTTCTGATGAGCCTATTTCAGTTGTAAAACATCGTTTTGTTTTTCATTATATCTTATTCATACTGTCGGATTAATTTCCATTTATTTTCACACACAACACATATATATATATATATATATATATATATATATATTATATATACATTAAATATCACCAGGCTGGTTTTTGAGCAAAAAATAATAGATTTTGATTTATGTTCGTGAAGATAATTAAAGAATAAAAATATATGATAATAGCATGGATTTTTTTCATTTAATATTTTAGGTAGTAGACATTAACATTTCTTTTCAGAGTAACTTGATCAATGCAAGGTCTATTTCTTTTTACATTGGACTTAAATGGGGCATCCCACGAGGATTCAATTCACGATTCAGTAATAATGGATCTGGGGACTAAATTAAAAAGTCCCTCTCTACCCAGGCGACGCCGGGTAGCCGCTGCTAGTTAATATTAAGTCTGAAAATATGAAGGAATTTTATGGGTCTCATTGCTATGAGGGATTCTGGTTTGTGGCATATCCCATTTGTTAGTATATATTTACCAAACCCCTCCGCACAAGCAGGATGCGACACAAGATCAATTTTCTTAAGCGGAGTTTAACAGTTTGAATTCAGAGTTTTCCTTTCCTTGACTGACCTAGCCAAGGTTAAAGAGCCCCAATCTGCCCCTACTTATTTACACATATCTGGAGGGAGAGAATTGCATTTTCGTACCTTTCCCAAAGGTATTAGCGCTATGTGAAATGCAAACAGCCTTGTCAATGATTGAACTCTGTCGACAGGTTCATTTCCAATGACGCTAACCATTACACCACACACCTCTGTATTAGTCAAATTTTGATATCTTACACTGTTTCCCAGTCGATCATTTTCCCACCCATTCGTGCCTAGTCTTGTATTATTATTATACCACTCCATGTCCCATCTATGGGTTAAATAGAAAAACTTGAGTTTATAAACAAAATTGTATTATCCATTAAGAATTTATTTATTTCAAAACTTTATCGGCATTAAATGACCCACTGAGGTTGATATGCCGTAAACAAAACAAAACCAAACCACTCCATGTGAGTTTTCACACCAGCATTAGATGGTGGTCTCTTACTGGAGCCTGAGTGATGGCAAGTGTCTTCAGATCTCTAGAGCACTTCTGAGTATTCCAACCGATTTTAACAGTGGATAGTCTCGATTCTTCCTCTGATTTTTAATTCTTCCAGTCTTTTTTCCAAACTCTTGGAGACCGTTCTAAGGGTACCTACTACAATTGGTATCACCTTTACCTTCAGGTTTCACAGGGTTTTTTTTCAATTCTCTGGCAAGATCCGAGTATCTGTGTATCTTTCTGCTTTCTTTTATTTTCATTCTGTGGTCCGCCGGAACGGCAAATCCACTAGATAACAAGTTCTTTTTTTTATCTGGACGGGATAAGGTGATCCCTTTTTTTAGTCTCTAAGTCCCAGAGAATCTTATGCATATTATATTATTATTATTATTATTATTATTATTATTTTCTTCACTCTTTCTCTCATCCACTCGCTCGCTTACACACACACACACACACACACACTCTTCTCTCTCTCTCTCTCTCTCTCTCTCTCTCTCTCTCTCTCTCTCTCTCTCTCTCTCTCTAAGCTGTTACATTTAATTTGCACTCTGTGGTTCGGTGGATGATAAAATCCACGAGATGACAACTTCTCTTCTTCTTCTTCTTCTTCTTCTTCTTCTTCTTCTTCTTCTTCTTCTTCTTCTTCTTCTTTGTTACGATAAGGCGATCCGTCTGTATCTCAAAGTCCCAGATATTATTATTATTATTATTACCCCCCCTCTCTCTCTCTCTCTCTCTCTCTTCTCTCTCTCTCTCTCTCTCTCTCTCTTTCTCTTCTCTCTCTCTACTTTAAACTAACAATTCGCTGTGCTGATTATAGTTAACGGGGAAAAACTGAATCGTGACGGTGAACTACGATATTGAGAATTCTCTGACATTTAACGTGGACACTTCAACCACTAAATCGATCTGAATTGCCTTGCAAGTCACGTAAATAGCATTTACTTCATACGTTTGTTTACACAGTTTTCTTTCTTTATCTTTTTTTTTTTTTGTTGTTGTTAAAATGATGAGAAAGTGAATGGCAACAAGAGGTTTTCCCGTTGTTACATACTTTTTCTTTATTTCTTTTTTTCCTGAATTTCTTTCAGGATTCAATCTTTTTTTCCCCAATGTCAATTAATTGAAAGGACAAAAAAAAAAAAAAAAAAAAAAAATAAAATAAAAGAAATAATGATAAAAGAAATAGATAGAATAAAAAATGAAAAAAATAAAGAAATAGGCGACATCAACAATAAAACACATAATTCGTCACATAAAATAAAAGCTCATCCATAATCTACGCTTTTTATATATATATATATATATATATATATATATATATATATATATATATATATTAAACCGCAATCATGCACCCCACCCCCACCCCACTCACACACAGGGAATATTTCGAGAGTAATCATCATCCTCACGTCCCGCTGATAACATGGATATCCATGATTCTCTCTCTCTCTCTCTCTCTCTCTCTCTCTCTCTCTCTTCTCTTCTCTCTCTCCTCTGTCTCTGTGTCTCTCCTCTGTATCTCTCTCTCTCTCTCTCTCTCTTCTCTGTGTGTGTGTCTCTCTCTCTTCCCCTCTCTCTCTCTCTCTCTCTGTCTCGTGTCTCTGTCTGTGCTCTCTCTGTCTCTCCTGTGTCTCTGTCTCTCTCTCTCTCTCTCTCTCTTGTCTCTCTCTCTCTCTCTCTCTCCTCCTCTCTCTCTCTCTCTCTTTGTCTGTGTGTGTCTCTCTCTCTTCCTCTCTCTCTCTCTCTCTCTCTCTCTCTCTCTCTCTCTCTCTATGTCCCTCTCTCTGTCTCTGTCTCTCTGTCTCTCTCTCTCTCTCTCTTGTCTCCCCGATAGGAATGGTTAGGAAGACCAACTTATATATACTTCAATCAGTTCTGTACGGATACTGGACGCCATGTGGAGGACACACTCACGTCACTCTGATAGCACGGATATCCATTACTCTCTTTCTCCCTCTGTCTGTCTGTCTACCTCCCAGCTCAGTCGATAGAGCGTTCGGCAAGAAACCAGAAGGTTCCTAGTTTGATACCGGCCCTCGCCAACTCAGCGTATGAGTAGCGCAGGGATATGTGCGGTAAAGTAGCTGATGTTAGGTGTAGCGCTCCACCTCAGACGCAAAAACAATCTCCTTGATCTAGCGCTAGTGAAAAGGGGGTAGACTCCCTCGCTGATTGGCTGATACCGACTTTAGGCCACCCCGACGACTTTACTATATATATATATATATATATATGTGTGGTGTGTGTGTGTGTGTCTCTCTCTCTCTCTCTCTCTCTCTCTCTCTCTCTCTCTCTCTCTCTCTCGTCTGTCTCTCCGATAGGAACGGTTGGCGAGAGAGAGAGAGAGAGAGAGAGAGAGAAGAGAGAGAGAGAGAGAGAGAGAGGGGGATATCCGTACTATCAGCACGACGTGAGGATGTCCTCCATACGGTATCCAGTATCTGTACAGAGCTGATTGATGTAGGTTTTAACTGTTCGGCTTACATTGGTGTGCATGTGTAGGTTTCCACTGGGGAATATCCCTTATGAGTTCGACCTTGCTTCTCCGGAAGTGTCCAGCATCTCTTATTCGTCTTACTCTGATAGTTTGTGTGATAGGGAGGCAAGTGGTCATACAGATGCTTTCTTGTGAGATGCTGTTTCCAATATTTGTTAACTAGCAGCGGCTACCGGGCGTCGCCTGGGTAGAGGGTGATTTTTTTTAAGTTAGTCCCGCAGATCCATTATTACTTAATTGTGAGTTGAATTCTCGTGGGATGCCCCATTTAAATCCCTATGTAAAAAGAAATAGACCTTGCATTGATCCAGCTACTCTGAAAAGAAATGTTAATGTCTACTATCTAAAATATTAAATGAAAAAAAAATTCCATGTTGTTATCATTTAAATTTTATTTTTAATTAAATTCACGAATATAAATCTAATCTCTCTTATTTTTGCTCGAAACCAAGCCCTGGTGATATTTAATGTGTAATATATATATTACTTTGTCATTAATTGTTTTAATTTCGAAGTTTCCTCCGGACATCCACATACTCACAACTGCCCTTTATATATTTATAGATGACAGCACGCAGCCTCCTTGTATAGTTCCCCTATAACTTTTTTCTTTAGTCTTTTCGTTTGAGATCAAGTGGTGCAGATATACAGTAGCACGGATACGTCTACAGCTTCAAAGAGTTCTCGCTTTATTTATCAGATAAATCAGATTTCCACATTGTCAATAATCTATCTATAGCAGTCCATGCCTTTCCTATGGTATATAATGATATCGCTTTCTGTAGATGAGATATTACTACCTATGTATGTGAACTGGTCTACTAATTTGAGAGGCTTACCATTCAGTATGGGATGCCAACATTTTGTTTACGGGAACTAGTGACTGATGCAGAGAGAACAATAACACGCTTGGATAGAGCACATTTCAGCTACAAAACATATTTTCTACATCGTTATTAACTACACATGTGCTAAACGGAATATAACACCTGTCCAAAAATAAGGAAATCATTTTTTGTAGGATCCCAAGCCACCTTGATATATCTGGCAAATGACAGGGCAGATTCAGGAGCAAAGAAAGCTATGAAAGACACAATAACAAAAACAAAAATACCATATTACTGATTATAAAACAGCTGTGAAAAAATTATCATTAGAAAAATGGCAAAATCATTGGAATGCACTCATTAATAACAAACTTAAAAATATTAAACCTACCATTGGAGAAGGGGACTTAAAATATAACAAAAATAGAAGAGAACAGGTTGTGCTGAATCGCCTTCACATAGGCAACACCTACATCACCCATCATCATTTACACAGAATCCCCAATATACACTACATGCCAAGAGAGATGTACAGTGAAGCATATACTGCTAGAGTGTGTAGACTTTGATCTAGAGCGAATAAAATACTACCAAGCAAGTAATTTGAAAAAACTTTTCACAAAAATAAGACCATCCAGGATTTTACATTTCCTAAAAGAAGTTGGAGTGTACTAAAAAATATAAACAATTAAACAATAGTTAAAATCTTTCTCCTAGACTGGTATATTTACCAAGACTAAAGATATCCATTACCCTACTATTTACCAAGGTAATAGAGAGAAAAGAAATATTAATGCCTTACCCAAAGGAAAATTGCGCGAAAGTAATATATATATATATATATTTACCAACCTCTCCGCACGAGCAGGATGCGACACAAGGTCAATTTCTTAAGTGGAGTTTAACAGGTTTGAATTCAGAGTTTTCCTTCTCCTAGACTGGTTACCTAGTCATGGTTTAAGAGCCCAGTCTGCCCTGCTATTTACCCATATCTGGAGAGAGAATTGGATTCATATTTTTCCCAAGGGTATTAGCGCCATGTGAAATCTAAACAGCTTCGTTCAGGAATTGAACTCGGGCCGACGAGTCCATTTCCCACCACTCTAACGATTAGGTCATGCGCCTCCATAGAGAAAGTAGAATATAAACTGCTTCGACCAATTTGAACCCAGTCTCCTATTCCATTCCCTAAGACTACGCTAAGCGCCTTCTTTTTAACCTCAAGCAACAATTCTTAATTCAAGTATTTTATCTAATACTAACAATGGGTAAGCAAAGTAAGTTTCAAGTTTCAATTAACTATTCCTATTTGATAATAATAATTGTTATATTTACCACGTAACCCACGTGTACGGGTTAGGCCAAAGCCCTATTAATATGGGACCACCCACGAACCGAAGCTCATGGGAGACGGGTGCAAAAAATACGTTGAGCCCGTCGGTATTCCTCCTCGAGCACAGGGCAATAAAACCCAGCCCTACCCCTTAAATCGAGGAGACAGGTGTGGTGGGGGATGGCCCCCTGATCAACGATGTTCTTATGCGGTCCAGGGCCGATGCCACCGGACCCCCGGTCAGACTAGTGTTAACAATTATCCAATAGATGAATTTGACTAATAAGATGTGACCCTAACAGCTACTACTTCTTCGGATCAGAGTGAACCTCGAGTAAAGGTAATAAAGAGGTAACACCACATAAGGCGCAGAACTCTAGAACTGGAACCTCACCATCGCCTTTTGCGAAGGTGGGTCTAGAAATATGTAGCCTTTTACTTAAATACACAACGCACACGCAGACCTTCTGGGAATTAGCCTTTTGATTGGATAGTTGAACACACAGACACAGACAGGACAGACAAGCAGACACACACACACACACCCACACACACACACATATTATAATATATATAAATATATATTGTTCTGCGTGTCTTGTGAGTTCATTACGCAGTTCAAAACGATAATTCCCCAGAGATGATAGTACGTTATATTATATATATATATATAATAATATAATATATTATATAACGTACTACATATTATATATATCTATATATATATTATATATATATAATATATATATATATATATATATATATGCTCCCAAAATTTGGTATGAGCCTCTAATTGGAATTTAAAATTAACTCTCACTTACTAGCATATAAGCCAATGATCGTTTCCCCGGAAATTTGATCTTCTTTGTGACCGTAAAAATACATAAACAAAACCTATGCTACTTAATAGTTTAAAAACACCAGCCCCCCTACAAGCTGTCAGTAGACGAGGGGATTAGATTATCAGGCTGCCAAATGGTCAGGTCTGAGTTCGACTTATTAATATTATATATATATATATATTATATATATATATATGTGTTTGTGGTGTGTGTGTGTGTGTGTATGCGTGTGTCTAGTGTGTGTGTACAGTCGTACCTTGTTACCTACGCCCAAACTGCGCCCCAACAAGCTGTTCACTGGGTATACATATATATATATATATATATATACTTATATTATATATAATGATGTAGTTATTGGTGTACTATATCTATAAAGTAAATAGTGCTCAATATCTTGGATTGAGAGACTTATTTTAAGAATCGCCTAGGGTGAAAAAACTGTCACTAACCAAGCGCCCATGACTTCATGTCACGCTACCCTAACTTATTACACACACACACACACACACACACATATTAATATATATATATGTGTGTGTGTGTGTGTGTGTGTGTGTGTATGTGTTAGTATATATATCATTTATATATAGGCAGGAGATTTGAGTGGGACGTGAATGTGTAGATCTGTAAATCTGAAACATTCGATGTTGTTCTATTTCCCCTAAATAATTGTGGTTTAAAGCTTTATGAATGCTGCTGAAATAAGAAATATGAGATGAAAAAAAATTGGCCATGTCTTGTGGGCGCCATGTCTTCATTTTTTTTAATTTATTTTTATTTACTGATTATTTTTTTTAGGCTCATTCGTGTAAACAGGAAGTTAAAACAGCTAAATAATGAGAGTTAATCTGAAAGAACATGGATTAATATTGGGGTAATTTCATATTTCCTTTTTTTCTTTCTATAAAGATTTGAGGGCTGCGGCTATGCAAAATCAATTTTCGATCATGATAAAGCTGAGGCAATCAGATATTTTAGTGCTATTATATGTACTAGCATAAAAACGCCCCCCCGGGCGGTGTAAAAAGTATTTTTGAACGATATCCTGGAGTGTGTATAAGTATAAATCAATCAAATCATTTAAAGAGTAAAAAAAATAAAACATTTGAAATGGAAACTCAAAAATGTCTCCCTCAAAAATGTTAATTATATTAATTATAATAATTATACTATAATTAAATTATATCATATTAATAATTTATATAATTATATTATATAATTATATTATATAATTATATTATATAATATAATATATTATAATATTATAATTATTATATTAATATTAGTTCTAATAATTATTTTAATATTTACTATTAATTTTACACAAAAGCTATTTATTCATTTGAACTTTTAGTTAACTTTCATGGTTACTATTAACAAAGGTGAGAGTAAAAAACGATTTTCAAATGATACAAATTTCACAATAATTTTTCCATCTAAAGTAATGATACAATTAATTTCATTAGTTCATCTATTTAAATTGTTCATTAAATGGAAAGGATTAAAAAGTTTGAATTATCAGAACAGGTTTTATTATTATTGTTATTAATAATGAATATTTTGAAAAAAAGATTAAAACTGAAAAACTTAAATAAATTAAAAACATTTAATAATGAAAATGAACAATGAATTAAAGAATAAAGGAAAATGCATTAATTCACCCATTGTGACGTAAGCAGTGACGCGGTTTCGGTTACAGACAAATTGAGATCGAATCTTCCATTATCATAGATGTGACGTAAGCAGTGACGTAGTTGCGGGTTACAGAAAATGAATCGGAATCTCATTACAATAGAGATGTACGTAAGCAATGACGTAGTTTCGTTACAGACCAAATGAGACCGAATCTCCATTATTAATAGAGTAGCGAGTTTGTGCTAGGTTCTACAGGCGGCTTAAGCCCTGTTTAGCATGCGACTGTAGGATAGACCGACTGCACCAATGGGGCCACCTGTTAATTGTGAGTGGAGCGTTGAATGTCATGACTGTTCAACCACAGGATTCCTCGTTCTCCCCTCACAATTAACAGGGCCCCATTTGGTGCAGTCGGTCTATCCTACGTCCCAGCTAAAACAGGGCTTAAGCCGCCTTAGAACCTAGCACAACTTCGACTCATAAAAAATGGAGTTCGGCTCAATTTTGTCTGTAACCGAAACTACGTCATTGCTTACGTCACATCTCTTTGATTAATGGGATTCGGCATCTCAATTTATCTGTACCGCAACTACGTCCACTGCTTACGTTCCACATCATTTGATAATTGGAAGATTCGATCTCAATTTTCTTTAACCGAAACCGCGTCACTTGCTTACGTCAACAATGGGTGAATTAATGCCATTTCCTTTATTCTTTAATTCTTCGTCATTTTCGGATTATTAAATGTTTTTATTTTATTTAAGTTTTCAGTTTTAATCTTTTTCAAAAATATTCATTATTAAAACAATAAAAAATAAACCTGTTCTTATAATTCAACATTTTAATCCTTTCCATTTAATGACAATTTAAATAGAATGAACATAAATTAATTGTATCATTACTTTAGATGGAAAATATTTGTGAAATTGTAATCAATTTGAAAACGTTTTTTACTCTCACCTTTGTTTAAGTAACAAGAAGTTAACTAAAAAGTTACAAATGAATAAATAGCTTTTGTGTTAAAATTAATATGTAATATTAAAAATAATTATTAAACTAATAATTAATATAATAATTATAAATTATTATATTTATATTATAATAATATAATTATATATATAATATATAATATAATTATATAATATATTAATAGATATAATTAATATAGTATATTTAAATATAAAATTAATATAATTAACATTTTTGAGGGACATTTCTGATTTTCCATTTCAAATTGTTTTATTTTTTTTACTCTTTTAATGAATTTGAGGATTTTACTTATACACACTCAGGCAATATCGTTCAAAAATTACATTTTTCACCGCCCGGGGGGGCGTTTTTATCGCTAGTACATATAATAGCACTAAAAATCTGATTGCCTCAGCTTTATCATGATCGAAAATTATTTTGCATTAGACCCAGCCTTCAAAATATAGAAAGAAAAAAGGAATATGAAATACCCCAAATATTAATCTCATGTTCTCAGATTACTCCTCATTATTTATCTGTTTTTAACTTCCTGTTTACAACGAATGAGCTAAAAAAATAATCAGTAAATAAAAATAAATTAAAAAATGAAAGACATGGGCGCCCACCAACGCACATGGCAATTTTTTCATCTCATTATTTTCTATTCAGCAGCATTCATAACAGTTTAAACCACAAATTATTATAGGGGAAAAATAGAACACAATCGAATGTTCAGATTTACAGATATACACATTCACGTCCCACTCAAAATCTCCTCCCTATATATAAATATATATAATAACACATACCACACACACACACACACCACACACACACATATATATATATATATATATGTGTTGTGTGTGTGTGTGTGTGTATAAGTTAGGGTAGCGTGGACATGAAGTCAATGGCGCTTGGTTAGTGACAGTTTTTTCACCTAGGCGATTCTTAAAATAAGTGCTCTCAATCCAAGATATTGAGCACTATTTACTTATAGATATAGTACACCATAACTCATTATATATATATATAGATATATATATATATATATATGTATCCAGTGACAGCTGTTGCGGCGCAGTTTGGGCGTAGGTAAGTCAAGGTACCACTGTACACACACACAGACACACGCATACACACACCACACACACAACACAAACACATTATATTATATAATATATTATATATATAAATATTAATAAGTCGACCAGACTGACCATTTGGCAGCCTGATATCTAATCCCTCGTCTACTGACAGCTGTAGCGGGGGGCTGGTGTTTTTAAAAACTATTAAGTACATAGGTTTGTTTATGTATTTTACGGTCACAAAGGATCAAATTTCCGGATGGAAACGATCATTGCTTATATGTTAGTAGTGAGAGTTAATTTAAATTACCATTAGAGAGCTCATACCAAATTTATGGAGCATATATATATATATATATATAATATATATATATATATATATATATATATATATAATATAATATGATAGTACGTATATATATATATATATATATATATATATATATAATATATACCGTACTATCATCTCTGGGGAATTATCGTTTTGACGCGTAATGAACTCACACAGAACACGCAGACATATATATATATATTATAATATATATATATTGTGTGTGTGTGTGTGTGTGTGTGTGTGTATTCTGTCTGTCTGTCTGTGTCTGTGTGGTTCACTATCAATCAAAAGGCTAATTCCCAGAAAGGTCACGTGTGCGTTAGTGTATTTAAGTAAAAGGCTACATATTTCTAGACCCACCTTCGCAAAGGCGATGGTGAGGTTCCAGTTCTAGAGTTCTGGGTCTTATGTTGGTGTTTACCTCTTTATTACCTTTACTCCGAGGTCACTCTGATCCGAAAAGTAGTAGCTGTTAGGGTCACATCTTATTAGTCAAATTCATCTATTGGATAATTGTTAACACTAGTCTGACCGGAGGGTCCGGTGGCATCGGCCCTGGACCGCATAAGAACATCGTTGATCACAGGGGGCCATCCCCCACTCAACACCTGTCTCCTCGATTTAAAGGGGTAGGGCTGGATTTATTGCCCTGTGCCTCGAGGAGGAATACCGACGGGCTCAACGCATTTTTTGCACCCGTCTCCCATGAGCTTCGGTTCGTGGGTGGTCCCACATTAATAGGGCTTTGGGCCTAACCCGTACACGTGGGTTACGTGGTAAATATAACAATTATTATTATCAAATAGGAATAGTTAATTGAAACTTGAAACTTACTATTGCTTGCCCATTGTTAGTATTAGATAAAAATACTTGAATTAAGAATTGTTGCTTGAGGTTATAAAGAAGGCGCTTAGCGTAGTCTTAGGGGAATGGAATAGGAGACTGGGTTCAAATTGTGGTCGAAGCAGTTTATATTCTACTTTCTCTATGGAGGCGCATGACCTAATCGTTAGAGTGGTGGGAAATGGACTCGTCGGCCCGAGTTCAATTCCTGAACGAAGCTGTTTAGATTTCACATGGCGCTAATACCCTTGGGAAAAATATGAATCCAATTCTCTCTCCAGATATGGGTAAATAGCAGGGCAGACTGGGCTCTTAAACCATGACTAGGTAACCAGTCTAGGAGAAGGAAAACTCTGAATTCAAACCTGTTAAAACTCCACTTAAGAAATTGACCTTGTGTCGCATCCTGCTCGTGCGGAGAGGTTGGTAAATATATATATATATATATATATATATATACTTTCGCGCAATTTTCCTTTGGGTAAGGCATTAATATTTCTTTTCTCTCTATTACCTTGGTAAATAGTAGGGTAATGGATATCTTTAGTCTTGGTAAATATACCAGTCTAGGAGAAAGATTTTAACTATTGTTTAATTGTTTATATTTTTTAGTACACTCCAACTTCTTTTAGGAAATGTAAAATCCTGGATGGTCTTATTTTTGTGAAAAGTTTTTTCAAATTATTTGCTTGGTAGTATTTTGTTCGCTCTAGATCAAAGTCTACACACTCTAGCAGTATATGCTTCACTGTACATCTCTCTTGGCATGTAGTGTATATTGGGGATTCTGTGTAGATGATGATGGGTGATGTAGGTGTGGTCTATGTGAAGGCGAGTCAGCACAATCCGTTCTATTCTATTTTTATTGTATTTTAAGTCTCCTTCTCCAATGGTACATTTAATGTTTTAAAGTTTTGTTATTAATGAATGCATTCCAATGATTTTGCCATATTTTAATGATTATTTTTCACAACTGTTTTATAATCAGTATATGGTATTTTTGTTTTTGTTAATGTGTCTTTCATAGCTTTCTTTGCTCCTGAATCTGCCCTGTCATTTGCCAGGTATGCCAAGGTGGCTTGGGATCCTACAAAAAATTATTTCCTTATTTTTGGACAGGTGTTATATTCCGTTTAGCACATGTGTAGTTAATAACGATGTAGAAAAATATGTTTTGTAGCTGAAAATGTACCCTATCCAAGCGTGTTATTGTTCTCTCTGCATCAGTCACTAGTTCCCGTAGAAACAAAATGTTGGCATCCCCATACTGAATGGTAAGCCTCTCAAATTAGTAGACCAGTTCACATACATAGGTAGTAATATCTCATCTACAGAAAGCGATATCATATATACCCATAGGAAAGGCATGGACTGCTATAGATAGATTATTGACAATATGGAAATCTGATTTATCTGATAAAATAAAGCGAGAACTCTTTGAAGCTGTAGACGTATCCGTGCTACTGTATATCTGCACCACTTGATCTCAAACGAAAAGACTAAAGAAAAAAGTTATAGGGGAACTATACAAGGAGGCTGCGTGCTGTCATCTATAAATATATAAAGGGCAGTTGTGAGTATGTGGATGTCCGGAGGAAACTTCGAAATTAAAACAATTAATGACAAAGTAAATATATATATACACATTAAATATCACCAGGGCTTGGTTTTCGAGCAAAAATAAGAGAGATTAAATTTATATTCGTGAATTTAATTAAAAAATAAAATTTAAATGATAACAACATGGAATTTTTTTTTCATTTAATATTTTAGATAGTAGACATTAACATTTCTTTTCAGAGTAGCTGGATCAATGCAAGGTCTATTTCTTTTTTACATAGGGATTTAAATGGGGCATCCCACGAGAATTCAACTCACAATTAAGTAATAATGGATCTGCGGGACTAACTTTAAAAAAATCACCCTCTACCCAGGCGACGCCGGGTAGCCGCTGCTAGTTAACAAATATTGGAAACAGCATCTCACAAGAAAGCATCTGTATGACCACTTGCCTCCTATCACACAAACTATCAGAGTAAGACGAATAAGAGATGCTGGACACTTCCGGAGAAGCAAGGTCGAACTCATAAGGGATATTCCCCAGTGGAAACCTACACATGACACACCAATGTAAGCCGAACAGTTAAAACCTACATCAATCAGCTCTGTACAGATACTGGATACCGTATGGAGGACATCCTCACGTCGCGCTGATAGTACGGATATCCCCCCCTCTCTCTCTCTCTCTCTCCTCTCTCTCTTCTCTCTCTCTCTCTCTCTCTCGCCAACCGTTCCTATCGGAGAGACAGACAGAGAGAGAGAGAGGAGAGAGAGAGAGAGAGAGAGAGAGAGAGAGAGAGAGAGAGACACACACACACACACACACACACACACACATAATATATATATATATTTATATATAAGTAAAGTTGTCTGGGTGGCCTAAAGTCGGTATCAGCCAATCAGCGAGGGAGTCTACCCCCTTTTCACTAGCGCTAGATCAAGGAGATTGTTTTTGCGTCTGAGGTGGAGCGCTACACCTAACATCAGCTACTTTACCGCACATATGCCTGCGCTACTCATACGCTGAGTTGGCGAGGGCCGGTATCAAACTAGGAACCTTCTGGTTTCTTGCCGAACGCTCTATCGACTGAGCTGGGAGGGAGACAGACAGACAGAGGGAGAAAGAGAGTAATGGATATCCGTGCTATCAGAGTGACGTGAGTGTGTCCTCCACATGGCGTCCAGTATCCGTACAGAACTGATTGAAGTATATATAAGTTGGTCTTCCTAACCATTCCTATCGGGGAGACAAAGAAAGAGAGAGAGACAGAGACAGAGACAGAGAGGGACATAGAGAGAGAGAGAGAGAGAGAGAGAGAGAGAGAGAGAGAGAGAGAGAGAGAGAGACACACACACAGAGACAAGAGAGAGAGAGACAGAGAGAGAGAGAGAGAGAGAGAGAGAGAGAGACAAAGAGAGAGACAGAGAGACAGAGAGACACAGAGACACAGAGTGAGAGACAGAGAGAGAGACACAGACGCAGAGAGACACAGAGACAGAGAGAGAGAGAGAGGGGAGAGAGAGAAGACACACACAGAGACAGAGAGAGAGAGACAGAGACAGAGGCAGAGACACAGAGACACAGAGACACAGAGAGAGAGAGAGGGAGAGAGAGAGAGAGAGAGAGAGATCATGGATATCCGTGTTACCAGCGGGACGTGAGGATGATGATTACTCTCGAAATATTCCTCGTGTGTGAGTGGGGTGGGGTGGGGTGCATGATGTCGGTTTAAATATATATATATATATATATATATATATATATATATATATATATATATATATATAAAAAAAACGTAGATTATGGATGAGCTTTTTTTATGTGACGAATTATGTGTTTATTGTTGATGTCGCTATTTCTTTATTTTTTCATTTTTTATTCTATTCTATTTCTTTTATCATTATTTCTTTTATTTTATTTATTTTTTTTTTTTTTTTTGTCCTTTCAATTAATTGACATTTGGGAAAAAAAGATTGAATCCTGAAAGAAAATTCAGGAAAAAAAGAAATAAAGAAAAAAGTATGTAACAACGGGAAAACCTCTTGTTGCCATTCACTTCTCATCATCATTTAACAAACAACAAAAAAAAAAAAAAGAAAAGAAAAAGAAAACTGTGTAAACAAACGTATGAAGTAAATGCTATTTACGTGACTTGCAAGGCAATTCAGATCGATTTAGTGGTTGAAGTGTCCACGTTAAATGTCAGAGAATTCTCAATATCGTAGTTCACCGTCACGATTCAGTTTTTCCCCGTTAACTATAATCAGCACAGCGAATTGTTAGTTTAAAGTAGAGAGAGAGAAAGAGAAAGAGAGAGAGAGAGAGAGAGAGAGAGAGAGAGAGAGAGAGAGAGAGAGAGAGGGAGAGAGAGGGGTAATAATAATAATAATAATATCTGGGACTTTGAGATACAGACGGATCGCCTTATCGTAACAAAGAAGAAGAAGAAGAAGAAGAAGAAGAAGAAGAAGAAGAAGAAGAAGAAGAAGAAGAAGTTGTCATCTCGTGGATTTTATCATCCCACCGAACCACAGAGTGCAAATTAATGTAACAGCTTAAAGAGAGAGAGAGAGAGAGAGAGAGAGAGAGAGAGAGAGAGAGAGAGAGAGAGAGAGAGAGAGAGAGAGAGAGTGTGTGTGTGTGTGTGTGTGTGTGTGTCTGTGTGTGTGTGTGTGTGTGTGTGTGTGTGTGTGAGTAAGCGAGCGAGTGGATGAGAGAAAGAGTGAAAGATAATAATAAAATAATAATAATAATAATAATAATAATATAATAATATGCATAAGATTCTCTGGGACTTAGAGACTAAAAAAAAAGGATCACCTTATCCCGTCCAGATAAAAAAAAAGAACTTGTTATCTAGTGGATTTTGCCGTTCCGGCGGACCACAGAATGAAAATAAAAGAAAGCAGAAAGATACACAGATACTCGGATCTTGCCAGAGAATTGAAAAAAAAAACCCTGTGAAACCTGAAGGTAAAGGCGATACCAATTGTAGTAGGTACCCTTAGAACGGTCTCCAAGAGTTTGGAAAAAAGACTGGAAGAATTAAAAATCAGAGGAAGAATCGAGACTATCCATTGTTAAAATCGGTTGGAATACTCAGAAGTGCTCTAGAGATCTGAAGACACTTGCCATCACTCAGGCTCCAGTAAGAGACCACCATCTAATGCTGGTGTGAAAAACTCACATGGAGTGGTTTGGTTTGTTTTGTTTTGTTTTACGGCATATCAACCTCAGTGGGTCATTTAATGCCGATAAAGTTTTGAAATAAATAAATTCTTAATGGATAATACAATTTTGTTTATAAACTCAAGTTTTTCTATTTAA
>CM042147.1:119778167-119815667 GCA_023376005.1 Doryteuthis pealeii | reverse complement strand
TAACACTTGCAAGATATCCTGGACATGGCCAAAAGAAGAAATCTCAAGGGAGAGACTGCATATCTATTAATAGTAGCACACAGTCGGCTTTTTTCTTGTTTTCTAAAATTAAAATTTCATATCAAGGCTAATATTTGAGAACGTGTAGATTATCATAGTTAATACAACAATGTGGCATCACAGCAAAAAAAGCCGAATCAATGGTGCTTCTATTAGTGGAAAAGTCGCTGGTATGAGTGTTAGTTGGTTGTTTTGTTTTACGGCATATCAACTCTTTTCGAGTCATTTAATGCCGAATCAATACATTTTTATATATAGTTCTGCCACGTTGGTTCCAAACCCTCTTCTCAAGCAAACCAAAAGGATCTCGTTGCTTTCTGCAATCTAAGGGAAATTTCTCTATCTAAAGAATTGTCCAGTGATAATGTGCTCCCACAGTAGTACGTCGCTTACGATCTCATCCTTGCTTCTCCAGCAGTGTCCCGCATGCCTAGTCCGTCTTACTCGTATGGTTTGTGAGATAGGGGGGCAAGTGGCCATACAGTTGTTTCTTTGTGGGGTGCTGCTTCCACGACTTATTCAGGACCGTTCGCAGCATTCTTGTGCAGCTCCCATCTAGCTTATTCTCAAGGCACTTCGTTAGGGTCCAGGTAGTACAGCCATACAGCAGTACCGACACAACCACAGCCTGGAAGAATCGTCTCTTTAGCTTGTCAGGGAGATCGGATTTCCATATGACTGATAATTTGATGGTGGCCAACCATGCCTTTCCATTCGAGTGTTAACATCGCTTTCTGTGGATGAAATATTACTACCTAGGTATGTGAATTATAGACAAAGTGATGGACAACTTTGAGGCGTTCACCATATACAAAGATAGTAGGATCCACAAAGCATTTGTTCGGGCAGGCTAATACATGACAATAGTCTTTTTTATATTTATGTTTAATCCAAATGCTGTACATGCTTCGGCAAAACAATCCATAAGGTTCTACATCTCATCCTCTGTGTGTGTGTGTTTACCAGGTCACAGTCATCTGTATATTGTAGCTCCCGCACAATGGCTGTGAACACTTTTGAACCTGTCTTTAGACGTCGTATATTGATATATAGTTACTTACAGTACCTGCTGTTGCTTAAATAGTCACCCATCTAAGGATTGAACAGGCTCATAGCTGCTTAACTTCGGAGGTGGAATGTGTTGGATGCTAAGGGGACACTTTTGAAAAAAATATTTCCTACACTGTCCCTTTCCGTCGTGAAAAAAACCCAAAAAGATATTATTTCATTCCTTTTATTCTTATATATATATATATATATATATATATATATATATATATATATATATATATATTCTGAGATTACCAACGTTGCGTATTATTGTCAGAATTAGAGAAAGTTTATTAATAGCTAAGTTACACACTCGCATAAACAGTAGGTTAGAATTAAACACTGAATATATAATTAGTTAACATACACATTCCATAAATACACACACACACACACACACACACACACATATATATATATATATATATATATATATATAAAAAGGAATGAAATTGAAATTGATTGAACAACGGATATCACGGCTCTTCCACGTGGCGTCATAACAACCCACGAGACGAGTGTTTATAACGTCCAAAACAAAAAACACACAAGACCGCGTCCATTTCGAAAACAGTATCTGAAGATGAAGTTTCTTCGAAATTGATTAGACACTAGACATTATTTTATTTTTTATACGCATTGTAATTGCCTTCTTAATATAAATAAATAATAATATACTTAACAATGGTTCAAGCAAATTATCAAATACTATTTTTTTAAATTATATGTATATAGCCTACTATCCACCTACTTTTGGCTATATGAAAAAACAAAGCCATGATTTCAAATACGGTGATATTTTTACTCTTTGTTTCCATAAAACTAATAAGATAAAAAAAATATGGTTTTAACTCGGTTATAATGCAACGTAATCTACGCTTCTCCATTTTGTTCTCGTGCCGCATTAAGTAAACACATAAATAGCAATAACTCGGCTATGTTTAAATCAATGTTCCAGTGGCTTTGCAATAAAAAAAGAAAAGAAGTCTCGAAATGAATATGATCATATTCATCTTTAAGTAAACTATTTTCCATGGTTTAAAGAGTTCTAAAATATTCACTTATTCATTTTAGGGATGGGTATATATATATATATATATGAGAAGTAAACAAACAGACGATGTTTGTGATATGGCTATTTTCAGCCGACAATATTTGGGAGAATATGTGCTTAATTGAAGTCGAACCTAATTTTTGAAAGTTAATTAATTAATAATTAATTAATTAGGCGGGATTACCAATTTAAATGTAAGGCTAAACAAATCGAGAAAAATCAATCTCTGTATGTACTAATGTATGCCTAATAGGCCGATCAATCAATCAATCTCTGTATGTACTAATGTATGCCTAATAGGCCGAAATGTACATACAGAGATTGATTTTTCTCGATTTTTTTAGCCTTACATTTAAATAGGTAATCCCGCATAATTGATTAATTATTAATTAATTAACTTTCAAAAATTAGGTTCTACTTCAATTAAGCACATATTCTCCCAAATATATATATATATATATATATATATATATATATATATATATATATATATATATGTAGAAAGTTTGTAGAAAAAACAAGATGTTTCTTTGTCTCGTGATTAATGATATATTTATCTCGTCCTTCCGTTTACAATGTTGCTCTGATAAAGACCTCTTCACATGGTCGAAACAGATTTCTGTCAGCAAAACTTTTAACATCTTGTTTTTTCTACAAACTTTCTACACATATTGTCGAATTCATATTCATTTTACCTTTCATATATATATATATATATATATATATATATATATATATATATATATATATTAGTAAAGTAGTGGTAAAGTCGCGTGTTGAGTTGCCGGTTTCGATTTCTGTGGGAGGGAAATCGCAAGTATACATTGCTGATGAGACTTAATAAAGTTGAAACGGCTGCTGTACGATGTTCTACGTAGAGGGTGATATTTGCCGAGTTAGCTTGTCCTGATTATTTTCATTAATTACCGAATTTTATACGATATACGCATTGTAACTGCCTTCAAGCAAAAAATACAAATAATAATATACTTTACTCAACAATGCTTCTAAAGCAAATTATGTTAATCTCATATATATATATACACACACATATATATATATATAGAGAGAGAGACAGACAGACAGACAGACAGAGAGACACAGAGAGAGAGAGTATATGGCAAAGAAACATCCTTAACAAATGCTCACAAGCTTTTTATTGTTCTACAAATTCCTTTTCATATGATTTATTTATATTAACCCAGTTGATCCTTGTTGATGGTTAAATTAAAACCGAAACGCTTTAGTGTCGGCTTTCTAAATGTAAATCTTTGACATATTTTCTTGTTTCCTTTTCAAAAACTTTATAAATATAGATAGATGGATAAATGAATGGAGGGAGAAAGAGAGACAGACAGACAGACAGAGAGAAAGAGAAAGCATGTCTGAGGGATGACGTGAGATTGCTAGCATTTACTTTGCAATTGCAATTACCGGGCAAAGAATACCGAGTGACCTGATGATTGTTAAAACCATCAAATATTGGCATATCGTTGTCGAAAAATGTATTTACAGCCGACATCTTTTTAAACGCAAAATAAATGAAAAGAAAAATGAAAAAGAAGAAAAAAAAAAGGAATTAATTGTTGGAAAAGCTGAAAAAAAATTACAAATTCAATATGTCGGAACATTTTCAAGAAAATAATCCCCAGTCACGCGCATGCGTACAAAGGTACTCGCTAACCTACATCGCGTCTAATATTAGTGGGTTACGCTCTAAGAAACAAAGTTTTGCACTCAGAAATTCCATTTCCGAAAGAGAAGCAGAGATAGCAAAAAAAAAACAAAAAAATGATTGATGTGCCGGCACCACTTTAAAGAAAAGCTGTTACAAAATTATTCTAAATATGTCCGCATGGGAGTGATTTAGTTTACTTGGATATAATTCAGGAAATGGAATCCGCAGTTATTGATATTACTTAGCGCTAGTAGCTGTGAAAAATGCGTGGATCCAATCTTCTTTTGACCAAGTCCATCGTCAGTTGTTCGTATGCGGTCTTTTCTAATATATATATATATATATGTTTATGTGTGTGTGTTTGTGTGTGTGTGTTTGTGTGTGTACGAGAGCATAGTCGGTCCTCTCTCTCTCTCTATCTCTCTCTCTTCTCTCTCTCTTTCTCTCTCTCTCTGCGGGATTCCTTTAATTGATAAATAGTGGGAACCATATATATATATATATATATATATATATATATATATGTGTGTGTGTGTGTGTGTGTGTGTGTGAGTGTGTGTGTGTGTGTGTGTGTGTGTGTGAGTGCATAGTTGTCTCTGTCTCTGTCTCTGTCTCTGTCTCTCTCTCTGTCTGTCTCTCTCTGTCTCTGTCTCTGTCTGTCTGTCTGTCTGTGTCTCTCGCTCTCTCTCTTTGCGTGATTACTTTAATTGATAAACCGTGCGAACTGTGGATATACCACGGTGTAATAATTTGACTATTACAACGTTTGCTATATTTACTTATGAGCTATCACAAAATAGTTCAATATGCAAAAAGTATAATAATCTCTGGCGAAATTCTTTCTTTGTCTTTCTCTTTCCTCTTCTTTTTTTTCTTCTTTATATTTTCTTTATTTGTTTTTCTTTCTTTCTTTTCTGCTTTTTTTTCTATTTCATTGAAGCAGACGATAAGTACTATCGCTTCTTATCTCTCACCTTTCTTTTTTTATTTTTTATTTCATATTTTGTTTTATTTTTCCCTCGACGTATAGCACGTTCTTTTTCATCCCTTCCTTCCCTATTTCATAGTTGAAAAATATTGCTATATTGCTCTCCATATTTGTGGATAGAGCACAGTAAAGATTTTACTGATAATAAAAACGCTTTATACATTAAATTTTAATCATAATCATAATCATATATATATATATAATGTTTGTCATAAAAGTATCGAGATTGGAGCTGTATTTACCAAGATAGAAATGAACAATGAATAGAACGTTAATTGTTTCAGAATACCAGGTGTGTCAAAAAGTACAAAAAATATCGATACTTTTTTGACACATCTTGTATATATTGATAATATAAACAAAAAGTAAAGTCGTCGGGGCGGCCTTAAGTCGGTATTAACCATGCAGCGAGGGAGTCTATCCCCTTTTCAATAGCGCTAGACAAGGAGATTGTTTTAGTATCTGAGGTGGAGCGCCACACCTACCATCAGCTCCTTACTTTTCACCGCACAGATCCCTATGCTACTCCTACGCTGAGTTGGCGAGGGCCGGTATCAAACTAGGAACCTTGTGGTTTCTAGCCGAACGCTCTACCGACTGAGCTAACCCGGCCCATAGTATGCTATATTTATAGGTAAATAGTGTGTAACGTGGCCCTACAGCAGATGCACTGGCCACTGCGCTACTGAAGGCAATACGTAACGCAAACGTATACAGAGCAATCTCTCGTCCGGCGAGGGACACGACGGTTGGCTTACCAAAACAAACCCTTTCTAGTAGCAGATGGCTCTCGGCTGTGCGCCCAAAGTAAATCCTTCCTTTTTCTGTGTTCAGTCAATATCTAGTTACGGTGGGTAGAGAGAAAGGAAAGGAAGGTCAGTGGACACGAGACGTCAGTGGGCACGCGTCGTCTTCATGGTCAATTGACTTATGTCAACAGATTAACTTCCTGTTTTTCGTCTTGGCTTTGGGTGAAACGGCTTGCTGTTTATTTACACCCAGATGCTGGACCGCCACATTCATTCACAAATCTGACGAAGTTTTTACACAGGAATTTATTTCTTTTTAACTAATTTATTATCTCAGACAGTTTTCCAAGAGAGAGAGAGAGAGAGAGAGAGAGAGAGAGAGAGAGGAGAGAGAGGGGGGGGGATCTTATTCGCTTTGTTTCCTGAAACTTGCTTAAGTTTGCTTGGTATTCTTCGTTAAGTTCGGTTTACTTGATCTACTATCTTCAGCTATTATCAGCTTAATTCGTCCAGCCGTTAAGTCCCAAATTCTACATCGGTTCCCTACCACTCGAGCATCTGACCCCAAACTAACTTCCGTCCGTTCTCTACGAGTGCCCCAGCTCAACTCTCTAGACTTCTCAGGACAGGTGCTTAAATACTTTTTCGTTTAGAACATTCCATAACATTCTATAAAATTCTTCAAGATTCTCGAACACGTGTTCAATCTCGCGGTCACTTCTAAAACTTCTGGTGAGCCAGATCAAAGAAACTAATCTCTTTTCAGTCGCCTTTAAGTCTGAAACTGTTTATACAAGAAAACTTAGGAATTATTTTTGTTTATTTCAAGCTGGTAATGCGAATTTAATTATCTCTCTCGGATTTCTGGGGCCACCTGTTTTAACCCTCAGCTAACCTCAGATATCGTTTTTCATTCAGGTTTTGAGACACCTGCTTGATTACACTACAAGTGCTCAATATCATTGATAGAGCATGTATATCTAAGTTGGGGTTGCATGGACATGAAGTCAACGGCGCTTGGTAACTGGTAGTTTCTCGCCTAAGAATGAATAGAACAAAATATATTCTGCATCGAATAATCCAACAAGGGTTGACATGCCGCAAGTTAATTTTTTTCTGACAGGCAACACTGCTTGTGTGACATGGTGCAGTATTCTGTTGCCAAATGTAAAGTCTTCCAGCAGACCCCCCCCCTCTCGATCCAAGGCAGCACTACCACCTCCAAGAACTTGATGTAGTCCTCCTATGTTGACGGGTACAACTAAATATTGTTGTTGGTGTTGGTTTTTTCTGATATAAGGTGTGTGCCAGACGGCTACTTCTACTTATAGACTCGCCGACAACCATGTGACCAACTTCTTGTCCAATCACTGGCAGTGCTCTGCTGCTGATATTATTATTTATATGGCCTTTTCTGGTCATACTGATCATTACTACTTGGATCTTCTTGGACGACGGAACGTAGTATTGTATCACGGGACTTATTCACTTACCGAAAGATTCTATATCACAGGACTTATTCACTTACCAAAGGATTCTATAACTCGGGACTTACTTATTTACTTTAAGTTCTTTACAACTGACCAAGGATGGCAGCCAGATACTTAACAGTTGGATATTTCTTTAGGACGGTAATTTATCAAAGAGTCAAATCTACTGGTAGACATTACCAAAAATAGCTGCAACCAAAATAAAACTTCAAATAAGTGCTCCCCCACCACACACACTTGTCTTATTGGTCCAAATTGGCTATCATTTTTGGTAAGTTCTCTAGACTGTATCCAGTGTCTGCACAGAGTTGATGAATATATGTTTTTGCCAGTCAGCCAACACTGGTGTGTCCTTACGAGTTGCACAAGCATGTAACACTGGAAACCATGGGATGCAGTATGGTGAATGTTTACTTTACCAAAGAGAAAAAAATCTATTGGTTGACATTATAAAAATAGCTACAGCCAAATAAGGCTTCCAATCAAATGTCTCCCCACACACACTTGTCTCTCTTTCTATTAACTTGTATCAAAGTCGTCGGGGTGGCCTAAAGTCGGTATCAGTCAATCAGTGAGAGAGTCTATCCCCTTTCCGGTCCTTTTATTGACTTGTATTATTGATATAAAATATCAA
The DNA here is from genome assembly GCA_023376005.1 of Doryteuthis pealeii. NCBI lineage: Eukaryota > Metazoa > Mollusca > Cephalopoda > Myopsida > Loliginidae > Doryteuthis > Doryteuthis pealeii. The sequence continues at coordinate 119,807,964 of CM042147.1, read as the reverse complement.
AGAAAAAAAGGAAGGCATTGATTTATATCCAAACCTATACACAGATAGAATTGGCCACATGTGACCTTCTCCCCTAAGTGTATAGGCTAGGTATATCCAATTTGTCAAAAAATCCATGTTTTACACGGTATATCCATACGAGTCGCACAAGTACGTAGCACTGGAAACCATGGGATGCAATATGGTGGATGTTACTTTACTAAAGAGAAAAAAATTTAATGGTTGACATTACAAAAATAGCTGCAACCTAATGGTAAATGTATGTGAACTGTATTGTATTCTCATCTGTAAAGTAAGTAAAGTCGGCGGAGTGGCTTATTGTCGGTATCAGTCAAACAACGAGGGAGTATATCCTCTTTTCAATAACGCTAGACCAGGAAGATTGTTTTTGCGTCTTAGGTGGAGCGCCATACCTACCACTAGCTTTCGACGTTACCACACGTCCAAGTTGTGCTACTCATGCACTGAGTTGGCAAGAGCCGGTATTGAACCTGGAACGTTGTTGTTCCTGGGTAGATGCTGTACCGACTGAGCTAAATCCAGCAATAAACCATACATCATAACCTGACACTTGATGATTGTCACCTTGAACTGTATTGACTTACTGACGAGAAGATTCCCGGGTTAGACAAGAAACTCCTGAAGAAAGCCGGAGGGCATATCGGCCGAATCGTTATGTAGATAAGAATAAAGTTGAGGATAACAACCCCCAAAAATCTAAATAATACAAATTATCAAGCCTCAACTAAAAAAAACAGACAAATAAAATGCTAATTAGAATCTTTCACTCCTCCCAAGATAGAAGCACCAATATCATCATGGACCGTCGTTACAACGAAACCCAATGTGTCAATGGATCATCTCGTAGTAAATAAAATTCTTCGAACAATGAGTCAATTGATGATCGTTTTGTTAACGCAAGCAACTATGAAATGCTAATTAAAATCGTTTACTCCTCCTTAAATAGAAGCATCAATATCATCATGGATCGTTGTTAAAACGGAACCCTAAATGTTCATGGATCATCTTGTAGTAAATAAAATTCTTCGAACAATGGATCAATGGATGCTCTTCTTGTTAACGCAAGCAACTATGAAATGCTAACTAAAATCGTTTATTCCTTCCCTAAATAGAAGCATCAATATCATTATGGACCGTTGTTTAAACGGAACCCAATATGTTAATGGATCGTCTCGCAGTAAATAAAATTCTTCGATTAATGGATCAATCTTCATTCTCCATAGTCTGAATGAAAAATATTGTGGTTCTCTGTAGGAAAGAAGACGAGTAGATTCGCTTTAAATAAATCGAAAAAATAAACTATTTTTACCCTTAGTAAGCAAATTCGCTATAAATATCCGATAAAAATAGCATTTTGCTGTTCCACTCCTCGGAATATGATTAAGATACGGAAAGGTGGGAAAAACTATTTCTGCCTGTTATTTATCTTATTTATGTATTTTTGAAAGTCGAACGCGGGGATGGGGCGTCGAAAGGGTGCGTCGACTGTCTTCAACCATTACCATCATCATCATCATCATCATCATCATTATCGTCGTCGTCAGGAGCAGCAGCTGAAAAACGAGAAATTACCGACGTCTGATTGGCTGTTTTGTGCTAGTTTATGTTTCCTACAAGAGATACGCAATCATTGCGGGCCATTAACACTATGACGTCATCACAACTGAAATTTCAAAGAATTTCCACAGAATTACGTTTTTGTCGTCTTTTTTTCAGTATTTCTGACTCTTGGAAACGCGTACATATGTACAGACATATACATGTACACACACACACACATACACACACATATTTATATATACATATATATATATATATATATATATATATATATATATATATATATGTACATGTATATTTCAAGATTTGCTCAAAATGTGATTATTATATATATATATATATATATATATATATATATATATATACTTTCATACTGTCGTGTAGCAAGTCACCAAAATGGAGTATATGTGAGTTTAAAACAAACGAAAAATCTGGAAAATCAGCTAGTGTAATGGTTAGAATCCCCGCCTGGCAGTTAGGGTTCGAATCACGCACAGAGCAATTCCCTGTCTATAACTCTGCTGATGAGGCATAATATGCCGAAATGTACATACAGAGATTGTCTTTTTCTCGATTTGATTAGCCTTACATTTGAACAGATATGCCCGCCTAATTCATTAATTATCAACTAATTAATTTTCAAAATTAGGTATGACTTCAATTAAGCACATATTCTCCCAAACATTGTCGGCTAAGGCCATATCAAACATTGTTTGTTTACTTTCATATATATATGACGTGTTGTTAAGCTTTTCTTTCTTTGAAAGTTAAATATTGCTCCGTATATAATCTAATTTATTGATTATTATACATTGATCACTGTTTAGGGATTTATAAAAATTCTTGTATGAGTATATATGTTTGTACCTACAAGAGCATACAGTATGATTATACAGTGAGATATCGAAGATCCCAAATACAATCATCCCTTACAACCAGTCATTTGGATTACCTTATATATATATATGTATATATATATATATATATATATATATATATATAGTGTGGGATTGTTACTGTTTCAGCTTATACTGGAACGGTGTGCCAAAGGCAGTATTATTGGTAGAGTGCTCAATATAAAATAGAGCTGTTATATAATATAATAAAATAAATATATAAAGGTTTTACATATCTATTTATTAGGTGACAAAGGAACATTCACGACCATATTGGTTTCATGCGATAGCAATCATCAGGTGAAGATGTTACAAATGCAAGGAAAATCGAAAAGGAGGATTGGAGTAAATCCGACAGAATTTGGTAAAAGAATAGAGGAAAAATGTGGACAAAAGAACATCTACTTGTTTGGGTTGTTCTTTTGTGCACATTTTCCCTCTATTCTTTTACCACATATGTTTACATTTTGAGGAAGTTTTGAATTTATTTATTGTGTTTATAAATATCCAACTGACTCACTCTCAATCCCTGATAATCGTTGTGCTTAGGCGGACTGGGGAAAGGGATGAGGGATGAGGGCTTAAAGCATCAATGTGCATTCCTAAAAACAAATACCTGCAGAACCCTGAATATGCAAATCGGTCTTCAATTAAAAGATAGTTCTTGCAGACATCAAAAAACGGTAGGTCATTCCTAATTAAAATTTAAAATGGCCCCAACGAAATAACAGTTAAGTGAAACCATGGAACGAAATGCAAATAACAAGATCATTGCATATAATTTTTCTCTGCATTTTTTTCGAAAAATATAATACTATCTTACTATAATAGAGATTATGTAACTGTGTCTGTAACCGAAACTCCGTCACAAACGTCACGATTTCCTTAGTTATCCAAATAATATTCTCAAAGATTATCAAATAGTCATTATTTAATCTTAATTAGTATCTTATTATTTTTAACGATGTCTCTATTAAAGTCTAGCTGAGTTAAATTTACCGAAAAACTGTCAATATTATCAATACACTTAAGATCCTGAAATATCTGTTATATATCTCTAAGAAGTAAAGATCTACATAGTATATGGTTGGAATAATTTGCATAATTATCTTAATAAAACTAGGTTTAAGAAATAATTATTTGCTATAACTGATTTCTAATACTATCATTTTATTCTCAAATGTATTAAAAACAATCCTTTATATAAAAGTAATTGGTAATTTGCTTGAAGCATTGTTAAGTATGTTATAATATATTAATGATTTGAAGGCAATTACAATGCGTATAAAATTTGTTTTTATTTTTTATACGCATTGTAATTGCCTTCAAATCATTAATATATTATAATCCTTTATATAATTTTTATAAAGAAATCAATTAAAATAACATTAGAATAAGTGTAATATTTTTATGTTCGTTATTATTTAGCTTCGTTAGTCTTTTTCATTTAATATATTTTATCACATCAAAACTTAAATAGGAATCGGGTACTTTTGCTAGTTAATTTAAATAATCTAATCTAGTTTGTTGAATGAATATTTTATGAAGTCAGAATAGTCAGCTATTTTTTTAAATGCATCTTATCTATTTTTACTTTATTTACGGTAAAATAAAACACCCAAGTCAACATCCTCTAAGCGTGTTAATTTCATATTTTTTTGCCAGTCGAAATAAGTAATAATGATATAAAATACTTCGTCTAAAAATAAAATAAGATAAAATTAGATTAAATATACTACTGGCACTACTAGTGTGTAAATTCAGTAACAAAAACCTGGTACCGACAAGACAAACGGTCAGGTCTAGCACCGGTTCCTGCTAAGTGGCAAAAGTTAAACAGCATCTTGCCTGCTCAAAACTTAGATGGGTAACCTTTTAAGCAACAGCAGACACTGTAAGTAAACTGAATATCAAAACGATTCGGCATTAAATGACCCGAAAAGGTTTAATATACCTTAAAACCAAACCAAACCAAACCAACCATTTAAACTAACCTGATCAATACTTAAGCAACATCAGGTATTGTAAGCAGCTTTAGGCATGTGTACCATATATAAGTAATATTTATATTTGACCTTACCACAGTATGAAAAGAAAAAGAAAGAAAAAATAGAGAAATAAACCATAGTTTAGATATTCGGATCCTTAGTTTACTCATAAGAACGAATCCACTAAACAGCTGCCATTTTGTTTATGTGTAAGTAAGTAAAGTCGTCGGGGTGGCCTAAAGTCGGTATCAGCCAATCAGCGAGGGAGTCTATCCCTCGTTAGACCAAGGAGATTGTTTTTGCGTCTGAGGTGGAGCGCCACACCTACCACCAGCTCCTTACTTTACCGCACAGATCCCTGTGCTACTCATACACTGAGTTGGCGAGGGCCGGTATCGAACTAGGAGCCTTGTGGTTTCTAGCCTAACGCTCTACCGACTGAGCTAACCCGGTCCCTTATACGCTTAAATGTTGTAAGTACAACTTTGGTGGTCTTATGTTATCTTGCCAGACGCTTAACACTTCGAGTGAATATTTCTGTCATCGCTGGCGTCACTTAAGAAATGAAATTGCGAAAGGTATAGAATTAATTACGGTGATAAAATAAGGAACCGTCTGGAAACTAAATTTGCTGACGATACTCTTGGACTTTTCGCTATATAATAAATCTGTACGGTGTGTGCATTTTTTGGTTTTTTTTTTTTTTTTTTTTCGTTTTTTTTTTTTCTTTTAGTCTACTTTATTAATTTCCCTTCTGCTCTTAAAGAAAACATATTTTCAAAATATAATTACCTATATTAAATAAAAATGGAGGAGCGTGGTGTAATGTATATCGTCGTAGGAAACGGACACGGCGAGACGAGTTCAAATCCTGCACGAGACTGTTTACATTTCACATAGCGCTAATATTCTTGGGAAAGGTATGCATCCAACTACTCTCCCTCCAGCTATGGATAAATAGTAGGACAGACTGAGGTCTTTAATCTTGGCTAGGTAATCAGTCTAGGAGAAGGAAAACTCTGAATTCAAACCTGTTAAACTTCGCCTTAAAATTGACCTTGTGTCACATCCTACTCGTGTGGGGGGGGTATATACTAAAATTTCGATTGCAGTCAAGTCACTATAATAGCAACAGTTCTCACAAGAACCTGAAGTTGAGTATCAATGAGCCTGTTAAATACTTAGATGGGTGACCACTTAGTAGGTATTGTAATCAAAGGAGAGTTTCTCTTCGTTAGTCCAACACCGAAAAGCCGGAATGCTAATCTATAGGGGACAAATTCTCGTCTAACACCGAAAAGCCGGAACGCTAATCTATAGGGACAAATTCTCGTCTAACACTGAAAATTCCTTCCAACACAACGTTTCTCATATTTGTGCACTTTCGACCAACTCACTATATGACGTGAGAAAAAGACGGTTTATCCTCAAAATTTCCTCCAGTCTTTTATTATGGCAAGCCACAACGGAGTGGCCAATCAATGCATGTGGCTTCTTTTAAAATGAAAACCAGATTATTTTAGCTTTCTTTGATAAAAAAAAAATTCTGCTGCTGTGTGTTGTATGTTTTGATGTAAGAGAGCTGTTAATTTCCTTTACTTTTCTATTTTGCATCCCAAGGCCCGGTAGTCTTGGTTATGACTGATAAATAAAGATAGAATTATTAAGATTAATTTATTTTCATCGTGTTTTAGCCTATTGAATTTCTGTAATCAAATAGGAGTCTCTCCCCACCAAAAAATGAAAAACCAGTCCACAGGGGACGAATTCTTGTCCAGCACTAGAAAATCAATTTGAAATACAGTTTCACTTTGAAATACCGTTTCTCATATGCGTGCACTCTCGACCAACTCACTATATGAAGTGAGAAAAAGACAGTCCTCCACAAAATTTCCCCAGTCTTTTATTATGGCAAGCCACGACAGACTGGCCAATCAATGCACGTGGCTTTCTTTAAAAATAAAAGCCATATTTTAACTTTCTTTGACAAAAAATGTACGGCTGCATGTCGAGTGTTTTGAGATAAGAAAACTATTATTTTTCTTTATTTTGTATGCCAGAGACCAGTCACTCTAACTCCGTTAAACCTCTAAGCAATTCACGCTACAGGTATGTATGATAGAATAAGAAAACTTAGTAAATAAAAACAATTGGCTTATGATCAAGTCACGCTGTAAGCATTGGTTCTCACGAGAACACCGAAGATAAACAGCGAAGATAAGCCTGCTCAATACTTAGATGGGTGACTATTAACAAACATTAGATACTACAAGCAACCTGAGACGCAAGACAGACTAAACAAAGCTAAATACATTCTAGGTCACGGTAAAAGGACTTGTTCCAGCTTGAATACCGGAATTGGTGCCTACTCAGTATTGAGACGAGTACCCTGTCGGTGGGGCTTAAAATACATCTTCACTTTTGGCAGAGGGGTAAGACCCCCTCCCCCAGAAAGCGGATCTCCTGGGTATGATCTTATCCTGAATACCGATAGTAGGTAATTCCACATACTTTTCTTTTTACCTATGTTACTTGAAACTATATAACTGTGTGCAAACAAATTATTCTCATTAAATAGTAAAATAATTTTCCTTTTATGTCATACAATATTTCAACATCGTGGTCAAAGGCAGTTCAATTCCATGCGTAGATATACTTGGTATTTACCACGTACCCACGTTAGGCACAAGGCCCTATTAATGCGGGACCACCCACAAGCCGTGACTCATGGGTGGCAGGGGCAAAAAATGCGTTGATCCCGTCGGAATTCCCCCTCAAGGAGGGCACTGAGCAATAAACCCAGCCCTGTCCCTTTCAATCGAGAGGGCAGTTATTGCCTGGGGGATAGCCCCCTGGGATCAACGCTATTAGCTTGTCATACACATGTTAGCTCAGTCGGTAGAGCGTTCAGCTAGAAACCACAAGCTTCCTAGTTCGATACCGGCCCTCGAAACTCAGCGTATGAGTAGCACAGGGATCTGTGCGGTAAAGTAAGGAGCTGATGGTAGGTGTGGCGCCCACCTCAGACGCTAAAATAATCTCCTTGGTCTAGCGCTAGTGAAAATGGGATAGACTCCCTCGCTGTATGGCTCATACCGACATTAGGCCGCCCCGACGACTTTACTTTACGACTTTACTTACATATGTAATCACAGATTTTTTCCATTCCCTGTGGATTTTTTGTTAGTGCATAATACATAACACTAAAGAGGTTATTTTATCTATTTAGTGATTTTTTCTCCAAATAACATTTTGGATGCAATGGTTTTTAAAAAAGACTAATTGAATTTACCTGTGAATTAATCCACCCTGGGCATCAATGTGGGTCTCCGGGCTTTCAATTTCTCCATCTTCTTGGTTTTTTTTATGGGAAGTGGAGAGCCAGGGTCGTATCTGATTGGAGGTTCTGCTGGCGCTTCTCAGCATAAAGAGCCTCAATGTCAGCCACATGGTTTATTTGCTGCTGATTTGGAGCTAGCTAGGTCACCAGGTGAAGGTGTATGATGTTGCAAGACCCGAAACACATAATGATCCAGGGATTATATCACTGAAGATGTGGTCAAGGGTATCTTTAGGGTATATTTCTTGATATAGTTACTTTAAACCTTATAATTGTGTTAAGTTACTTGCGTTAGATATGTAAGTAAAGTCGTCGAGGTGGCCTAAAGTCAGTATCAGCCAAAGAGCGAGGGAGTCTACCCTTTTCAATAGCGCTAGACGAAGGAGATATGTTGGCGTCTGAGGTGGAGCGCCACACTTACCATCAGCTCCTCACTTTACCACACAGATTCCTGTGCTATCATATGCTGAGTTGGCGAGGGCCGGTATCGAACCAGGAACCTTGTGGTTCCTAGGCAGACACTCTACCAAACGAATGATTGCAATTGTCAAATAACTATTTCAATGGAACATTGAAAATATTGTTTTGAGTATAACATTTACAAACTAATCAAATTGTTACATAATCTATGCATAGATTATTGTCAGCCCCTGTATTTTGAAGGGGTGGCCCTTTTCATATCACGGGCGGGACTTTCCGTGGAATATTACAGAAAGCCTGCGAAATACGTGAAGTCACATGGGACCTGGTCGGCTCTCAGTTTCAGCTTGGACGTCAGGCAGATAAGGTCTTTCTACCTTAGCTGAAGCTCACTGCACACGCGTTATGTTAGTTACATGAAATGTTTAGTTAAGTAAATAAAATTAGATAAATAATATGGTTTTGTGGTTGATGAATGTCTTGGCAACAAAACTGATTTACAAGAAGAAATGAATTAAGTGCGACTGACCACCAATACGAAGTCCAGACGCTAGAAGATGAACGTAAGATACCAAAGATGAGCAGAAGAATAATAGAAGTAAGAAAGGAGAAAGGGTATACAACAAAATTTCGGCATCAAATAACCCATAAGGTGTTGATATTCCGTTAAAAGAATAAACCAAAAAACCGGTACTGAGATGCTTGGCCATTTAGGAATATGCAGGAGTAGAACAGCAGGTACTGTAAGTAATCTGGCAGGATATAATTTAAAACCTTTTCAGGGTGACCCCTTAGGCCAGAATGGTGGAGCCTTAGTGGTATGGACAGAGTTAGGCATGAATCTAAATCCTCAATTTTCGTCGAAACTGGATCAGAAATTGTGAACCTTAGATACATGGACAGAGAGAAGCAGACATGAGTGTAACAATTCCAGAAGAATTGGTTGAAATCGGACCCCAAAATAGTGGAGCCTTAGCTATAGGGACAGATATAGTAAGGCATGAGTCTAACATCTCCTGAAAGTTTGGTTGAAATTGGTTCAAAATGGCGGATACGTTGTGTATGGGTGGAGGGGCGAAGAGCATTAGTTGTATTTGTAATAAAACTAGCAGAATTTTCTGAAGTACATGCAGATTTCAAGATAATCAGTGATATTCATAAAGTATTTTGAGTTAAAATATCTTATTTATTTATGTCTAAAATTAATGTAACTTTCAAAATCTGATATCACAAATTAAAGAAACTAATTAAAATCAATAAATTTAAGATAATTTAAATAATCAGTTTTTAAACTTTAAGATAAACTTTAAGATAATCAAACTTTAAGATAATCAGTTTTAAGATAAAACTTTAAGATAAAACTTTAAGATAAAACTTTAAGATAATAAAACTTTAAGATAAGATAAAACTTTAAGATAATCAAAGATAAAACTTTAAGATAATAAAACTTTAAGATAATCAGTTTTAAGATAAAACTTTAAGATAATCAGTTTTAAGATAAACTTTAAGAAGATAAAACTTTAAAAAGATACTTTAAGATAATTTAAGATAAAAAAGATAATCTAATTTTTAAGATAAACTTTAAGATAATCATAATTTAAGATAATCAAAGATAAAACTTTAAGATAATCAGTTTAAGATAAAACTTTAAGATAAAACTTTAAGATAAAACTTTAAGATAATCAAACTTTAAGATAATCAGTGATATTCATAAAGTACTTTCCTAACATGCATCTAACTTTCAAAATCTAATATCGCAAATACTTTTATTACGAAATAACTTTTGGTTTTAACTTTTAGGATATCTTAATGTTTTATTGGTAGTAGTTTTATTTTGGGGAGTAAAAAATCAAAGTATTGGTTGAATAGCTTTACATGAATGACCCTAACAATTCTTGAACGTTTGGTTGAAATCTTGTCGAAAACAGCAGAGCCTTAGTGGGACAGTTGGTGAATTTACAATTAGATTACAGATGTTCATTGTTGTATGTGTATTCATATGCAAATAAATCTCCTCCTTATAAAAGTAAATCCTAGTTTATAACAGTCATCACTTAAGAAATTGAATCACAGGCACTATGATTTGTAATTGGATGTCGTTACCAGTGGGCTCATTTATCGTGTTTCTTGTAACCAATTGGCTTTGGCATTTTTGTCTCTACTAGACTTGTTGCTTATCCTAATCGCATTTCTGCTTCCTCATGTTGCTAATGACAACTCGATCGCCGGAAGTGGAACTGAACTCAAGAGGGTCAATTATTTTTAACCTAGTGTAAAAGAAAATTGCAGGTTTTTTTCCCTTTCTCTCTTTCTTTCTTTCTTTCTTTCTTTCTTTTCTCTTTTTCCTTGCTTTCTTTCTTTTTTACATTTCTCTCCTTCCATCGTTTTTTTTTTTTTCTCTCTCCTTTTTTTCTTTGTTTCTATAACACCTTTTTTCTTTATTTTTACGTTTCTCTCCTTCCATCGTTTTTTTTTTCATTTTTCTCTCCTTTTTTTTTGTTCTATAAGCACCCTTTTCTTTCTTTTTACGTTTCTCTCCTTCCATCGTTTTTTTCATTTTTTTCTTCCTTTTTTCTTGTTTCTATAAACACCTTTTTCCTCTATTTTTACGTTTCTCTCCTTCCATTTTTTTTCATTTTTTCTCTCCTTTTTCTTTGTTTCTATAAACACCTTTTTCTTTATTTTTACGTTTCTCTCCTTCCATCGTTTTTTTTTTCATTTTTTTCTCCTTTTTTTTTGTTTCTATAAGCACCTTTCTCTTTATTTTTACGTTTCTCTCTCCCATGTTTAAAACAAAATTTCATTCTTTTTTTCTTTTCTTTTTCTTTCTATCTCTACCCAACATTTTTTTCTTTGATTTATTTTCTTTCTTTGATCAAACCATTTCATATTGATAATGCAAAAACCAGTCTTTTACATTTTCATACTTTTCTTAAACATCTATATTAGTTCAGTTCTTTAAAATGATTGCAAATTCAACGGAATTTTGATTCGTTGATGCATATTCACCTGAGGAACAGCTACGTGAAACTCATAGTCATGAGTTTTTATCCGGTTTTATTTCTTTTTATATTTGAAATATAAAAATATGTCCTAACCATCACTGATCATTTTCAACGTGTGCTCAAGAAGTATTTTTCTTCTTTCAAATAAAGTGAACACTTTGTTTTTAATATCTGAGATGCTTTTTTGTCTAGCGTATAGAAACATTCTGAATACTTTTCTATCGACCAAAAGATTTAAAAAAAAAACTGTTTAAAAGATGATAGTCTATGACAAAACATGCAGCAGTAGAATTTTTGTGAAAGAAAGCTAAAATAATCTGGCTTTTATTTTTAAAGAAAGCCACGTGCATTGATTGACCAGTAAGCCGTGGCTTGCCATAATAAAAGACAGGGGAAATTTTGAGGAGGGACTTTTTTTTCTCACTTCATATAGGGAGTTGGTCAAGAGTGCACAAATATGACCACACACACACACACACACACACACACACACACACATACACACACACACACACATATATATATATATATAGTCATCCACAGACACCGTGTATCGACGTTTCAAGTCTCCTCGGTGTGGCTAGACTTCGTGGGCTACCTCTAATCGGGAGGAAAACCCGATCGATTCATCATCAGTCAGAGTTCTTAATCACTATGGCATCATCAGCACCTATAAGTAGTGAGGAGAATTTAACCGATAAATGCATACATAGGTATATATGTCAAGGTCACCAGAGAGCTCATATCCGTTTAATTGGAGAGCCTTGGTATTTTTAAACGTAGAGGGTGACCGTAAGTTAAATTCCCTTCACAGAGCTCTAACAACTGGGAACACCCCCCATATATATATATATATATATATATATATATATATATGCAATTCTGTTGGTGGTGTGGCACTTTTCGTATGTCTATATCATACCAGTTCGACACCATGTCATTAGGGAAGCGTTGAACCTCGTCGTCATTGCAAACTCCCACCCTTTGTGAATGTTTCTGATATCTATGCACAACTCGGCATACACTTCCGTTAAGAGTTTCCCCCGTGTATATATATATATATATATAATATATATATATATATTGTATGTGTGTGTGTGTGTGTGTGTGTGTGTGTGTTGTAATAGAAGACTAATTCTTTTTCCTCGCCATGCAGGTTCTATATATTTAATCGCATTTCAATAATGCTCTTAAACATTACATTTTAAGCAGCTGTTTGTGTCATTGTTATTTATTATGATAAAAAATTCTCAATATTAGATTTTTAAAAACGAACCTTTCTAACGTTTCTAAAACCCTTATTATGTTTTACCTTTGTTAAATCATTCTTATGAAACAAATCGGCTGTTATATACAAAACAATCGATCAATAGGACTGTGACATTGAATGACACATCATATCTTGGCAGTCATAATTTCATTGTAAGAAACGAAAGCTTGTCTAATATGTATAACGAGAGAGTAAAATGTTCTTTCTTTTTTTCTCTAATTCGTTTTATAAAGAAAAAGAATTCAAGAGAATAGAAATTGTTGTTTGTTTGTTTGATTTAACGGCATGTTAACCCATCCAGGTTTATTTAATGCCTAGATGTTAAAGAATTGCGTTCATTCTACATTTATATTTACATTATTTGCGAAGTTGCTTCTGTTGGAATGTTTTATTATAAGGTGTGCTGTAACCCACCACTTAACTTATAGACTCGCGTGGGCACATGGATTAAAATCAGCCAATTAACACGCTCGAATAATTTATTTAATTATTTAATTACCAATCTTGAAAGCTGTTCATTTTAACGTATTCGACACGGACGAACGGATCTGCAACCAAGGACTCTGCTCAACCAAAGAATTCTGCCTCACGCCGAGAAGCAACCAAGGATTATTCACTAAGGAACATCCAAAGGATTCTACCGAACACGAAGGAACACAAGGGATTTCCATTGTAAAGTGCTCTCTCTTGCTCTCAAAAGCCACACAAATCGTAAAAGATTCTCAAGAGTTTTTTCCACAGTTATATATAAAGTATTCCTATCTAATACAAATGATTTGCACACTGTTGTGTGGTTTCATTTACTACTATCTAATACTAGTAATTGTATGGTTTCGAGTAATTATTTCTATGTGATAATAATCATTTGTTTGTACACAGTTTTATGGTTTCAAGTAAGTAATAATAATCCTTAGTAAACAACTATAGCTTCAAGTCTTAATACATATAATTTACAGTTATACGGCATCAGATTACGACAGATCTATTTAACCATAGATGGAACCCTAACAGATACAAATACTCATCAGATTCGATCGGAGTAATAGCAATGACACACTCAGTCGGGGCGGCCTAAAGTCGGGTATCAGCCAGTCAACGAGGAGTCTATCCCTTTTCAATAGCGCTAGACCAGGAGATTGTTTTAGCCTCTGAGGTGGAGCGCCACACCCACCATCAGCACTTACTTTACCGTACAGATCCCTGTGTACTCATACGCTGAGTTGGCGAGGACCGGTATCGAACTAGGAACCTTGTGGTTTCTAGCCGATCGCTCTAACCGACTGAACTAACCCGTCCTCGTGTGTGTGTGTGTGTGTGTGTGTGTGTGTGTGTGTGTGTGAAAACAGTTTGGAAAATTCCGACAAAATGGATAAAGTAGAAATGGAATAAAGGTGGATAAACCAACACAAACAACAAGTAAAAATAAAGTAAAGTCGTCGGGGTGGCCTAAAGTGGTATCAGCCAGATAGCGAGGGAGTCTATCCCCTTTTCACTAGCGCTAGACGAAGGAGATTGTTTTTTTAGCGTCTGAGGTGGAGCGCGACACCTACTACCGCTCCTCATTTTACCGTACAGATCCGTGTGCTATTCATACGCTGAGTTGATGAAGGCCGGTATCGAACTAGAAACCTTGTGGTTCCTAGCCGGACATTCTACCGACTGAGATAAACCGGAATCAAGTAATAATTAATAAAACAATTATCAAACCAATTTAAGTACAGTACGGGTTAGCTCAGTCGGTAGAGCGTTCGGCTAGAAACCACCAGGTTCCTAGTTCGATACCGGCCGCCAACTCAGCGTATGAGTAGCACAGGTACTGTGTGGTAAAGTAAGGAGCTGATGGTAGGTGTGGCGCTCCACCTCAGATGCTTAAAACAATCTCCTTGGTCTAGCGCTATTGAAAAGGGGATAGACTCCCTCGCTGACTGGCTGATACCGACTTTAGGCCGCCCGTTGACTTTACTTTACTTAGGAAGACATAGGGGTCAGTTTAGCTCAGTCAGTAGAGCATCCACCTTGGAACCATAAATTTCCGGATAAGATACCGGGCCTCGCCAACTCAGCGCATGAGTAGTACAACTTGGATATGTGTGGGAATGTGGGAACTTATGGTAGGTGTGGCGTTCCATCACAGATGCAAAAACAAGCTTCTTGGTCTAGCTTTAGTGAAAAGAGGATAGACTCCATCGCTGTTCCAACTGTTGCATAGCACCTTCTTTACCGGCACTAAATAGGTATATGTTATATACTCGTCTTTTCACAATACAAATCCATAACAAGCGCATATACCTTTCTTACTTCTTACTCTGGTCGTCTATTCTCGGCCGGCCTTGCTTCTGATCGTCTATCATCTATCTTGGTCTGGATATATCTCTAAGGTCTCGTCTGGTCTTTTATTGAGGATTCCGGGTCTGGTCTCTGTTGCTAGGGATTTCTTGTTACCAGAAGCCCTGTGTCATTGTGTTTTAGTAATAAACACAAGACTTCGATTTACGATGATGTTACTTAATTCGTAGATCCCCAGACAGACAATCTGCGCAGTGAGACTCACATCTTGCTAGCTTGGCTTCTAACTTCTAACTGACTGAGTTGCTTACTCCTTAAACCGGAAGGGGCTTCGGGTTCCGTTTCTCACGGTCTATTCCAGAAAGCAAGGTCAGAGTGAGGTCAAGCATTGTCACTCTCTCAAGGCCATCAGCTGTACTGATCACCATAATGATTTCTACACTACTTAAAAATGCATTAGGGATCCAATTATTATGTAACACAACGATAGGCTACTCCGCCTACTTTATTTACAAAGATATATTGGGAGAAATAAGAACATAAAGATTGTGTTACACCAACTTCCCAAGATTCTGTGTTTGACGTGCTTGTCTTTAAAATCAGCATCCAAAATTCTGGATTTTACTTGGGGGCGAACACTGATCTCTGGCACCGCTGGAAAATATGTAACTACATCAGCGACTAGAAACCACAAGGTTCCTAGTTCGATACCAGCCCTCGTAACTCAGCGTATGAGTAGCACAAGGATCTGTGAGGTAAAGTAAGGAGCTGGTGGTAGGTGTGGCGCTCCACCTCAGACGCAAAAACAATCTCCTTGGTCTAGCGCTAGTGAAAAGAGAATAGACTCCCTCGCTGATAGGCTGATACCGACTTTAGGCCACCCCGACGACTTTACTTACATCAGCTACTATGTTAACGTGCATATAACCTTTTCTTGGTTAAATCCTACTTAATGGACATAAATTCCACCATCGTATGTAGCGGCGATCTGAAAGAAAAAAAATACTAAAAATCAAGGAATTAACCGAATTTAATGAAATTTTCGGTGTTGATATATTAATGAATAAACAATATAATGCGCCAGTTATTTTATTTGAAAACTCTTACATTTTTCAGATTAGTTAACTTTGAACCACGTATCTTTGAGGCGTAACACAGATTCGCAATTTATGTCCGTTAAGTAGGATTTAACCCCCTTTTTTAACCTTAAAAATGTTATCTGTTGTTTTAAGTTTGTCAATTATACTAAACTAGTACTTTCCAAACTGAGGTCCGCTGACCCTTAGGGGCTCGTCAGATAATTTGCTGGGGTGTG
The DNA here is from genome assembly GCA_023376005.1 of Doryteuthis pealeii. NCBI lineage: Eukaryota > Metazoa > Mollusca > Cephalopoda > Myopsida > Loliginidae > Doryteuthis > Doryteuthis pealeii. The sequence continues at coordinate 119,791,863 of CM042147.1, read as the reverse complement.
AGAACCGAAAACTCAAATTAATACAATGAATTAAAAAAAATTAGTAGAGCTAAGATAGATAATAAACTCGGCGCCACACTCAACGGAAGATCCGCTACGAATACACCGGCGCGATTGATTGCCTTGCCGGCGGGCTCCACTGGGCGAAGTGACTGACTGAAGATCCGCCCGGTGTGGTCACATCAGATTGAAAACACCAGGTGGAACGAAGCTGATCGTCCGCCTGACGGACGGCTATGAGTTGGTCGGGAAAATCGATATATTATCACTAGACACGTCTTGATAGAAATAATAAAATTCCCGGTAATTTGGTTCAGAAGAAAATTAACTTTTTATTAAAGAATTCTTTGGTTTGGTTTGGTTTGGTTTAACGGCATATAACCCTGTGGGTTATCTAATGCCAAATATTTTTTGTATATATGATTTGTTAGGGAATATTTTGTAGGTAAATAGTTTGTTTTTTTTAATTGTTAGAGTGAGAGACAACAGTTGGTAATCAATTTTGCTTTACAGGTGTACTTTTGAAGAATTAATTTTTGATCTATTAAACCCATAGATGGGACTCTAACAGGTACTTCCACTCCGGGTCAGAGTGGACCTGGGAGTAATGGTGATGAAGGGGTACTCCACACTCCCCAAAACTTCAGAATTGGAACTTCACCACTAGATGCAGTTTAACGTCACACCCAGCACACATATATGATAAAAAGGGAAAATATTGGAGGTGCGTGGCATAATGGTTAGAGTCCTAGAAAATGGACTCGTCGACCAGAGTTCAAATCCTGGACAAGGCTGTTTGAATTTAACATAGCGCTAATACCCTTGGGAAAGATATGAATCCAACTATACTCCCTCCAGCAATGCGCACAGTACAATTTTATGGTAGGAATTTAGTCACTTAAAGTTCAAGATTACCCTAGTATCTTCATCTTTGTTATTTTACTCACTATGATTTGTCAGGTGCCTTCACAAAAGATGTGGGTAATATCAGAGTTAGTAAAAAAGTGTTTCAATATTTTAGTAATGTGAGGCACAATTCAACAGATCTGGATACTTTTACTTGGGCCGTGAAGGTGACAAACCACACTGGACTGTGAGATGCTTAGCTCACCTGATACTCGCCGAGTGCTACTCTACAGTTTGTTTTGTTTTCTTTAACAGCATATCAACCCTGTGGGTTATTTAATGCCAAATCTTTTTTGTATATATGATTTGTATGAGAATAGTTTGTAGGTAAATATTATGTTTTTAAACAAATTATTTGAGTGCGATGCAACCATTGGTAATCAATTTTGATTTACAGGTGTATTTTTAGTATTATTTGTATTATTCGCACTATTGTCCTCATCTACATTGTTATCTGTGCAACAGCTATGGCTAGCGGAGCAGGATACCCCCGTGGACTGAATAAAGGATTAGGTTCAAAGTTCCGTGATGGCTCCCGATTACGACAAGAAGGTTCCCGATTACGACTAGAAGGTTCCCGAGTTCGAAAAGAAGGTCCGAGTTCGAAAGATGATTCTCGAGTCTCAAATACCTGAAGAAGGCCGGAGGGCACATCGGCCGAGACGTTGTACAGATAACAATGAAGATGAGGACAATAGTCAGAATAATACAAATAATACTAATTATCAAGCATCATCTAAAAATTTCAGAGAAATAGGTGCATTTTTGTAGAACTCATTTGTTTTATCTATTTAACCTCATTTGGTTTGTTTTGTTGGATTTTACGGCATGTCAATACTTGATGGGTTATTTTATGCCAAATATGTTTTATTCTATTCAAGCTTGATGGGTATTCAAAAAATTTAAACTCAATTTTAATCCATTTTTAACTCATCTTTTTTCTATTTAACCACATAGATGGGACCCTAATAGGTACTATCACTCTGGGGTTGAGTGGACCTGGGAGTAATGCCGATGAAGGAGTACTCCACACTTCCCAGGGCTACAGAATTGTAACTTCTCCACTAGATGCAGTTTAACGTCATACCCAGGACACAAAGATCCCCAGCCACCGCCTTCTAGTCGATATATGATAAAAAGGATCGGGGTTCGCCATAAGGGCAATAATGTCAGGACAATCTTGATGCTAGGGCTTGATGTGACCAGCTGATTGATCGGAGGATGCCTCTCTAAGCACGCATCTAGTAATGGATCTTAATGGATTTGTTGCATGTCAGCTACCAGGATTCCGTCCTAAAACATCACGAATCGCCAACCATGGCAAACAGGTGACTTCATTAGGAGATCTTACCCCCTCTGCAGAGGTGCAATTGGCGTATTCTATAGCCCCAGCTGACAGGGCGGTAAAGTATTGTTAGGTATTTGCTTATTTATAGGCGATAATGTATAAATATACTCAAAGGAGGTGTTGCGCGGGTCGTGTGAGAGTTATTGGTAATGGTTGTTTTGTTTTATGGCATATCAACTCTTTTTTGGGTCATCTAATGCCAAATTAAGTCATTTTGATACCAGATTGCTTACAGTACCTGCTGTTGCTTATATGGTCACCCATCTAAGATTCTGAATATGAAAATCAGGTCGTTTCTTTGTTTTGTTTTGTTTTACTAGATGCAGTTTAACGTCATACCTAGGACACAAAGATCCCCAGCCATTGCCTTCTAGCACATATCTGATAAAAAAAGGGTCGGGGATTCACTATAAGGGCAATAGTGCCAGGCCAATCATATACATGCTTGATGTGACCAGCTGATTGATTGGAAGAGGCCTCTCTGACCACCTGTTTAGCCTAAGTAAGTACCAGTGTGGAGTGTTACACATCATGAACTGCTCAGCCACCCGGATTCCATCTTTAAGTATCATGAGTTACCAACCATAGCCAACAGGTGGCCCCATTGGGGTATTTTACCCCTCTGCAGAGGTGCAGTCGGCGTATTCTATACCCCCAGCCGACAGGGTGATAAAGTATTGTTAGGTATTTGCTTATTTTTAGGCGATAATGTATAAATATACTCAAGGGATGTATTGCGCGGATCGCGTGAAAGTTATTGGTAATGGTTGTTTTGTTTTACCTCATATCAACCTATTTCGGCTCATCTAATGCCGAACAAAGTCATTTTTATATCAGGTTACTTACAGTACCTGCCGTTGTTTAAATGGTCACCCATTTAAGTATTGAACAGACACATCGCTGCCTAACTTCTGTGATATAGCAGGAACCGGTGTTTTCAACATGATTTGACCGTAAGCAGTTATTATTATTATTATTATTAGTTTTTCACACCTGCCGTAGCTGGTGGTTCACTGGAGGCTGAGTGACGGCAAGTCTTCTCAGGTCTCCAGGACTCTTCTGAGTATTCTTGTCGATCACAACAATGCTCTATTTTGGATGGTCTCGATTCTTCCTTTGATTTCTAGCTCACCCAAATTCTTTTCCAGAGCTTTGGTGAGTGTTCCAAGGGCGCCAATTACAATTGGTATGACCTTCACCTTCATGTTCCACAGCTTCTTCTGTTCTCAGGCAAGGTCTAAGTATTTGTCTATCTTTTCGCTTTCTTTCATTTTCACTCGGTAGTCGGCTGGGACAGTAACATCCACGAGATGGCAGGTTCTCTTTTTCTTGTCAATCAATACTAGGTCGGGTCTCCTGGCCGGGATTAGGTGATCTGTATGTACCTCGAAGTTCCAAAGAATGTTGTACGTCTCGTTCTCTAGGACATATTACAGGTTTGTGCATGTACCATTTGGTTGTATGGTGAAAATTGAATTTCTTGCACACCTTTCCCACAGAGTCGTGCCTAGTCTTGTATTCTCTTTGTGCTTATTATTATTATTATTATTATTATTATTAGTAGTAGTAGTAGTAGTAGTATTAATTCATATCTGTAAGGTATTCGTTAACTGTAAGGGCTTATTTATTTAGTTTTTAGCTTTCCTTTAATTTTACCCTGTGACTGTTTGTCATACCAAGGTTAAATAACCAAGGTTTTCATAGGTTGGTGAAAATACCAATAGCTCCATAATATAGGGGGAAAAACAAGACCATTTTATACAAGAAATAAAAATCTAGTATCTTTGGTTTAGAAGAAAATTAACTTTTCTATCTCTTCTTCCCTTCTCCAGTTTTGTGTTAAATAATAGGGTGGGCTTGGTTATTTAACCTTGTTATGACAAACAATCACAGGGTAATATTAAAGGAGAGCTAAAAACTAAATAAATACATAGACTTTGCTAGAAATCTTTTAAAAATAGAAAAGAAAAAGAAATGAGATACACGGTGACAGTGATACCAATCATAGCTAGAAAACTTGGAGCAATCCCAAAGAATCTGAAAAAGAGACTGGCTGAATTGGAGATCCGAGAAGTGATCGAGACCGTACAGACCACGCTACTATTGAGATTGGACATAATACTGAGAGAAGTCCTGGTAAACTGGGAAGACTTGTTGTCACACTGACTGCAGTAAAATCCAACAGTTACAATATGTATCTCAATGTTTCTGTTGTGATATGTAAAAATAAAAGTAAGGATTAACTCATAAGTGATATTCTCCTGTGGACTCCTATATATGGACACACCAGAGTGGGCCAACCAACCAAGACTTACATTCATCAGCTCTGTGCAGATACTTTTTTTAGTTTGTTCTTTTAAATCTAATCTAGCCTTTTTAATTATAGGTTCACATATTGTATTCATCTCTATACTTGGTCTACTTAAGAGGTTAGTATAGCCTAACATATGAGCTGATTCTTTGAGGTGTCTTTTTCTCTAATGTCCGTCCCTATCTATTATCTTAACTTCAACCCATAAGGGCAGATAGTTTCCCTTTTCCTTCCATATATGATCAGCCATACCCGACTTTTCTATTTCCCCTCGTACCACTGCTTTTCGATGTTCCTCTAGTCTTACTTTCTGTGGACGGTATGTTTCGCCTTTGTATAAACATTGTATAAATGTGAAAACTCTCAAAGCAATAAAAAAAAATTCTGATCTCCCAGCGCGTCTCTGAAAATAAAACATTTTCATTTCATCATAAATAAGCAACTTTTTAAAACATTAGATGGCGTCTAGCTTCTTTTTCATTTGTCTGTTATTCAAATAACACACGATAGCTGATACACACACAATGCCCCGAGCGTTGGCAAACGCTATTTACTGTTAATTTTAAAAACATTAGAACTTCTTCGTTTGCTTGAGAAATCTCTATGATTTGCAAGATTATTTACAGCTAATGTTCTTCTGACTGGCTATATCGTTGGGGCTAATGTAATCAAGCCAATGTTAATTGAATTTATCGAAATAGGAAAACAACAACAATATATATCAGGGGTAGCTGTTAGGGTATAGCCACACTGATGAAAGGTGAAACCTCGAAACATGTGTCTGTGGATTACTTATATATATATTATATATATATATATAATAAATAAATACTTATAAAATAATATATATATATATATATATATATATATATATATATATATAATAGTTAAATTCGTATTTCTTAAATCGTATTTAGTTCCATAAAAAATAACATGAAAGAAACACGAAAACTGTTAATTAAGGAGAAGAGGTTTTTAATTTCTGTTGAGAAAGGTGTAATTTATTTGTTTAATGGCATATCAACTCCTTATGGGTTATTTAATGCTGAAAGTTGATTCGTTTGTAAAAGTTTGATTATAATAGAGAGGAGGAAGAAGAAAAATAGTTTGGTTTATTTGTTGAACGGCATATCAACTCCTTGTGGGTTATTTAATGCTCACAGATGTATTGTTTTAAGGAACAAGAAAAATCAGAGGAAGAATTGAAACCAATTAGACAACAGCATTGCTGAAATCGGCTAGAATACTCAGAAAAGTCCAGAAGATCTGAGGAGACTTGTTGTCACTCAGACTCCAGTGAAAGACCATCTACTATCGCTGGTGTGAAAAGTTCACAGGAGTGAACATAATAATAATATTTAGTAAACAATTATAGCTTTAAATAACTATTGATGCAAATAATTTACATACATTTGTATTTTCAAATGTTCATATTTAATACTAATGATTTATACACAATTATATAGTTTCAAGAAACTATTCCTATTTAATAATAATAATAATCATTTTTTGCACAGTTGTATGGTTTCAGGTATACCTGTCTAGATACTAAGAATTGGCGTATCTTCCAAGTATGTCACGAAAACGGAATACGTCTTGAAAAAGATTAATGGCTTTATATATATATATATATATATATATATATATATATATATATATATTATATATATTAGGTGATTGCCACTTCTTGACAGAATAAGGCCATTTCTACAAGTTCGGCGGTGATTGCGCGTGCCCAGGCGTTCAGCTTTGTTTTTATTTGCTGTTATATACATATGAGCCTCTTCCCCGGTTTCCTCTCGTGTGCGACGTACATGACTAAGAAACCCAGCCTTTGTCAGGCATGCCCTGCCACACGCATCACATATATAGTCCGGCTTAAATGTAGGAAATGTATCCATGACGTTTGTCATGTGCCATTTGCATAGGGACCGCTTCAGGATGGAGTGTTCGAGCCGTTTTACCTCAAAGCCCTTGCAGCTATCATAGACAAGTTTTCTCTATCCTGCGCGATTCATAGCTATTTTCTCCCACTCATCAACGTTTATGTTGAGAGTTTTGATGTTGTTTTTGATAGCATCCCTAAAACGCTTTTTGGGCTTGTGCCTCGGACGCTTCCCACATTGCAGTTCTCCGTAGAACAATTGCTTCGGGAGTCTGCTGTCTTGCATTCTGACTAGATGCCCAGCCCAGCGCATCTGGTTACGTATAATGCGCATTTCTATGCTGGGCGTTTTGGCTTGTTGCAGAACTTCAGCGTCTGAAGTGAGGGATTGCCACTTGTGTTTACTATCTTTCTGAGACACGTCTGATGAAATCTCTCCAAGGCTTTGATATGTCGACGATGTGTAGTCCACGTTTCCGAGGAATACAGGAGTATAGATAAGAACATGATTCGTACACACTGAGCTTCGTCCTGATGGTAATACTCTATCCGACCATACTCGTTTTTCGAGGTCACCAAAGGCTCTGCTTGCTCTCTCGATCCTTAGTGAAACTTCAAAGTCAAGGGTTCCACATCTGGAGAGTGTGCTGCCAAGATAGACAAATGAATCAACTACCTTCAATCTGGTTCCGTTAACGTAGATGTTGGGCTCCACATACCTTTGTCCAGGTGGTGGAGTGAGCATCAATTCGTTTTTCTCCAAACTGATGGTAAGTCCAAAGGCAGTGCATGCTTCAGAGAAGTGATTCATTATTTTCTGTAGGTCTTCCTCAGTGTGGGCAACGAAATCTGCATCGTCGGCATAGAGCAGCTCACGGAGGAGGGTCTGGAAGGTCTTCGTCCTAGCCTTGAACGGGCAAGATTGAAAACCTTGCCAGTGGTACGGAATCGTATAGGACACGGAATCAAGTTTTGGAAGGCGTATGATAGAGTCATCGCAAAGTAGATAGAGAAAAGTGTTGGTGCAGGGATATCACCCTGCTAACACGTTGTCGATGGGTATTGGCTCCGAGAGGGACCCGTTAAAGTGAAAGCGTGCTTCATGCCTTGATGGAGTTGTTCAAAACATCTGAACGAATCCGGAAGGGCATCCGAGTTTCCGAGAATAATCCATAGCGCGGTTCTATTCACGTGTCAAATGCTTTTGTTAGGTCCACGAAGACCTGGTAGAATGCTATCTGCTGTTCGATGCATTTCTCCTGAAGTTGCCAGCGGAAAAGATCATGTCCATCGTTCCACAGCCAGGTCCTGAAAGCCGCTGGCATTCTGGGATAGCCACGGGACAGATCCACTTAGTGAGCCGTTGAGCAAAGCTTGGCAAAGACCTTGCCCACTGCTCGAGAAGGCTTATGCCCCGGTGATTGCCACATACCGACCGCACACCTTGCCCTTGTATAGCGCGACCAAGATTGCATTCGACCCAGTCTGAGAGGTAAGGAGCACCAACCATATACATCAGAGATAAGGTGATGGGACCTCCGCGGCGATCTTGTCACCACCGTAGCGGAGAGCCTCACGGGTATGCCATCATGGCCGGTGCCTTTCCAGTATTTTATTTCCTTATTGTTACGCGGACCTCACCGATGGTGGGGTGATCCATCATTTCGTGGATCGTTTCCTTTGAGGTAGGCTGTTGATGACGCTGTCGTCGACTACTGAAGGGTTGTGAAAGAGGTCTGTGAAGTGAGCTCTGTCCATCGTTTCATGATGCCCTCAGTACTCTTATGGAGAAAGACCCGTCCTTTGATTTGAGAGGAACCATTGTTGATCGTTGTGGGCCGAAAGCCCTGTCTGATTAGATGGTAGAGAGTTTTTTCGTGTCCTTGCTGTTGTAAGCCTTCTGTATCCTCTCCGATATGTCTAACCACCACTGTTTTTTCAATCCTTTGTAGCTCTGTTGAAGTGACGATCGTGACTTTTGAATGCCTGTCGTAGGGTTCACAGTCTTAACAGATGACCGAGAAATTTTCTGATGTAACCTGTCCTTCTCTTCCAGAAGTTTGTTGATTTGTTTGATCATTTTCATCAACCAGTCATGATGTTTCCGTTTCTTGAGGCCAAGGACCTTAACGCTTGTCTCATAGGCCGTTCTCTTGAAAGTTATCCCATCTGAACTCTCTCTTTGAAAGCTTTGCAAGATTCTGCTGTACATGCATATCTTTAAGTTTGGATACATCGATGCATTTAGGGACTTTCACTCCAGGGTGCGAACTTGCGCCTGACATGGAATTTCAGTTTACTGCGCACAAGCTTGTGATCCGAGCCGCGCATGGCCCTTACAGTGCATACATCCTGGAAGTCACGTTTTGCGGGTTATGACATAATCGAGCATATGCCCATATTTGGATCGTGATGAATCCAGGTCGCCTTGTGAGATAGCTTTTGGGAAAGAATGTGTTGCAATAACAAGTTCGAGTTCAGTACAAAGCGTGGAGAGAGGTGGAGTCCATTTTTATTCATGTTCTCCAAGTCCATACTTACTAAGGAGCTGCCCAGGTTCCGTAATCCTGTCCACTCTGGCGTTAAAATCGCCAAGCAGTAGGATTTTATCAGCTTTTGCGATGGATGTTATGACTGACCTAAGCTCTGGTAAGAGGTCAGAGTTACCTTTCATCGCTATCAGAGTGGGAGCATAAGCTGAGATAGCAGTCATAAGCGTTGCTGGTAATGGGGCCGAAAGTGATGATCCTGTCATTAACACGCGTGGCTGCTCGATATGTTTAACCAGTTTCTGTTCGAATTGCAAAGCCACTCCGCCAGTCCGTCTCTCCGATTGGTCTACCTTTCCAAAAGAGAATGTACCGCCCCTAACTCTGTCAGCTGATCCTCATCGCTGAAGCGGACTTCGAGAGTGCAGTTCAGCTAAGTAAACTTTAAATATACATTTCTGAAGTGTAAGAAAGGTATATTCTTAAAAGACCTGTTTCTGTTCTTTTAACCCTATTGTTACTACTAAATTCTAAGTCCGTTTATTGAAGATATTAAACTAATTTCGTGTTATTTTTGTGTTTGTTTAAATAAGAGTATATATAAACCATAATTTCATCATATAATATATATATATATTAATATTATATATATATATTATAAGTGTGTGTGTGTGTGTGTGTGTGGGTGGAATTAAACAAAAGGCAAGGTCTCCTGTTTAACGATTTTATTGGTGATCTTTTTCCAGTTTCAGGCCAACTTTTTTTATATTTGGATGGAAATTCGTGCATAGTCACCCAAGTTCATATCCGAGTACTTTCGCACTTCGATGTCCATCATCAGGGGTGATGTTTCAGTTTTTTTCCAAGTTATTAGGGATGTGAGGTTGCAAGTAGGAGAATTGATAGGAAAAGTGTTATAGGCATTTTAAAATGTGAGTACTGCATTGAATTAATTTTATTTAAGGATGTTTGTATTAGTTTTTATGTCATAAGCTTTTATATGTATAAAAATCCCAAATACTAGAAGACTAGGCTCTTTAAAAGCTTGTTAGCAACCGTCTAGGGAAGGAAAAACTCTGATTCAACCTTTAAACTTAAGAAATGACATTGTCAATCCTTCTCGTGCGGAGGGTTGGTATATATATATATATATATATTATAATATATATATATATATATAAATAAATAGATCGATGATGCGTGTGTGTGTGTGCGTGTGGTGATGTGTGATTGTTGTTTGATTAGTTGTTTTACGCATGCTATGTTTCGATGTGTATAGTTTTTGTATCAAAAAAGAGGAAGAATCCCTATCGCTAAGTCCTGTTTTCGTAATGAACAAAAACTTCCTGGTATTTTTTCTTTTATTATATTTATGTTTATTTATTATTATTAGATTATTTCGTAGTCTTTTGGATTTGTATCAATAATTATGCTTATATTTATCTCAAGTTGGTTCATTTATATGACACAGGACAAGAATATTCAGGGCAGGGGTCCGGTTAGGAAAGATGTTAATAATACTATCAAGATTGTATCTAGGATCAACCCGCTGAACGAGGAATTAGGGTAACAGAGAGAGGTTCATCTGTTTAAGGAACTGATAGTCACGAATACTCGGTCGAAATTGCAGTTTATCCTCACTCCTCTGAGATTCCGATTGCCATCAAAGGACACGATTAAGAGAAGAACTGGCCGTACATATTTCTAATATTGGAGCGATGAGAACTGATGGGTGAGGGAGAATACGTTGTGGGATTTCAAGTGCGCGTTCGACGCGAGAATGTATTGAAGCGCTTTATGATGGAGACAAGACCCAGTTACGAGGTTGTGGAAGTATATAGAATTAATAAAATTATCACTCTACACTCAAAAATTAAATTAAAGATAGATAAAGAGAAAAGTTCGAGGTGACTGCACTAATCTGGCGTCGCACAGAGATTAACAGGTATAATTGATTAAAAGTTCATCTATACCTATACGAAGCAGTGTTTGTGGTCGTTGTTTTTATTATAAATCTATCATCTCTTCATTAATATTCTCCATAGGTGTTTGAACTGCATGTCGCCAGATTCTAGTATGTACACCACAAATGATAATAGTTGTGACCGTGAGAGCGCTCGGCCAATGCTTTCAAGTAGGAGAGAGTCTACTGCCAGGATAAATCAGCGTTTGATCTACAATTGTTTAAGAAGCTCGGGTTGAGATTTAGTATTTAATTATAAGTGTTAAAGGTTTTTACATATAAACATAGATAATATATGCACTAATGAACTCAGTTATAAGGTTATTCTAATAATGCTTACACGCCTGAGATTACCTAGGGCTAATAAGTAATCCGATGTACATTAAGAAAGTATTGGTAGTTGATTTTTGTTTGTTTAGGGCAATAAGGAACATCTCAGGTGAGGTCATTATAATGACACGATAAAGTTGTAAATAAAATCAGAATTCTTTTGATGAGATAACATTTTGTGATAAAATAACCTTCTGTTCTTATGAACTGAACCAATAGATAGGAAACCAACCCGAAGCTAATCAAAGAGTACTAGACGCATACCGGGTGGAGAGAGTGACAAGGGAGGTCATGAGACTAAGATGAAGGGGTGTGCTATCCACAGTAGTCTCCAAGACTTGCGAAAAAGAACAAATGAACCGGAGCGTACACCAAGTCAGATAAAAGTTATAAAAACGTTACAATTTCCAAGACAAGTGTAGACCCTATAGTACCAGACTGAGATTACGTAGTGAGTTACGAGGTGCTGAGGTAGAGAACGGAGGGGGTGCCTTGAGCTAATAAGAATGGAGAATAGTGGATTGGGGTGCTAAAGATGCATAGAGTTCCTATGGGTTAGAAACGAAATGAATACGAGAAGACATCTGAGTTGATCACGAAGGAGTGCTCTCCGGAGAGCGAAGGCCTTCAAATAGCCAAAAGTATACGAGCTTTCTAAAAGATGATATTGTCCGAGTGTGAGGATGGCCGTCAACAGAGAAAGTCGAGACAAAGGCCGAATGTGGTGATCATCGAGGTAGTGGCAACAGGTGGGAAAACCAATGCGGCAGACAGATAAACGACCTCTGGCTAAAGAGGTGCACGGTCGGTAGCAAGAATTACTAAGGCCATCGAACGGGCGGAGGCAGAGCATATGGAAAGAGTTGTTAATCCATCATTACATAATACTTTGTATATTGAGGTCACTCTCTGGTTATACTCATTGAGTCGTCGTGGGATGGTTGTCGTAATCAGCCATGGCGAGGTGTGTCCTTTGCGCTAGCGAAGAGATTGATTTTGACATCTGAGACGACGCGCCACAAGCGCTACAGTAAAGTCCTTACTATGATGCTACTTGCAAACCCTAATAGCTTAGCTGGACGGTGGAACTGGACTTGAGTGTTTTATTCCGACGAATTCTCTAACGAGGTGTCTAGTTTGTAACTGGTTATTGTATTTAGTTTATTATTTTGATTTTATTATATATATATCATATATTATATTTAATATTTTTTATTATCTTTATTATTATTATATGTATTTTATTTATATATTTATTCTTTATTTATTATTTGCTATTTATTTATTTATTATTTTATTTATATACTTCATTTATTTACTTATTTATTGCTTTTATCTAAATATTTAACCTATTTCATTATTTTCTATCTATTTTTTTTAAATTTATCATTTATCATTTATTTATTAGTTTATTATTTTTTTATTATTCATCTCTTAATTTATTATTTAGATCTATTTATTACTTATTCTGTTATTTATTTAGTTATTACTTGTGTGTAGTAAAGATGTTAATATATTAATAAGTAAAATTTCATTTATTGAATTTATCTTATTGTTTTATATTTAGTGTATAAATACACAATTATCTTTACTTTATTAACATATTATGATTATTAGTATTATGTATAGATACGAGTGTGAGAATTGTGTTCCTTAGAACACATAAGTGGCGTTTGTTTGCATGAAAGGAACGTGTGTCTAGGAGTGCGAATTAAAGAGCCGACATGTGAGGGAATCTGAAAATACATACAGCTCACATTTTCTATAAAAATGCTTTAGGGAAATCAAGTTTTTGTAAAAATTATCTTTATCTACTTCTCTTTAACACTCCACACAACAGCACAACATCTGCCACTTACTGTCTTCCGTTTTTTCGTGGAGACGGACATTACGCTTGATAACTTTACAAGATAATAATTACTAAAGAAAAAATGCACGTAAACCACGCTCATGCACATTGAAGTGATATAGAGTGTTTATTACACTAATGATAATAAAAAACAGAGAAAAAACTCTTAGAGATGAAAACTATTAGAAATTACAGCAAGTAGTGAAATTATATGAAGATTATATTGTAGTCGAGAGAAGAGGAGGTGATAGTGTATGTTTGAGTGTAGTTCTGGAGAACGATGTGAAAATACACAAAGCTATTAAGACGACAAAGTAATATAGTGATAGGTCACAGTTCATACAAATGAGGGATCTTGTTCTTTATGAGGCAAAAATAATGTTAAAGTTTGGATTCGAACCGTCATGAAGAGTTGTTTAGTTCATTGTTTATTGGTTTTTTCTTTTGAGTATACGGACCATGAGTTTTTCGCCCGTATAGGATTCCTATGGTTATTTGTTGTTAATGTTTTTAGTTGTTCTTAGTTTAGCTGGCTCTTCTTCAGTATAGAAAGCGACTCTATTTCGTGATGAGTGTTATTATGTAATTCTAATCAAAATCTAGTAGTTTGGATTG
>CM042147.1:119775402-119778067 GCA_023376005.1 Doryteuthis pealeii | reverse complement strand
AAGTATGAGTTTTGATTTTTTTTGCAGGGTCACTTAAAAAAAATCTTGCCCAACGGCGTAATTTTACGGAGGAAAACATGCCGGTTTTCAAAATCCATTTTATGCGGGGTTTTTTTGTTTGTTCCTTTTTTTTTTTACTCCAAAATATCATAAAATGTGTTCTTAGTAATAATCAAGTTAATTTCAAATAATACGCAAGCACAGTTTTATAATAGGAATTTAGTCACTTAAAGTTCAAGATTACCGAAATGGATACCATAAAGCAAACAGATGGAAGGAATAAATGGCTACCTCAGAAGAACAAGAAAACAACTACTTGAAACCAAACTGCAGCAGAAATTTAATCGATGGAATAAATATCTGATCAGTTTCCCTCGTAAAAAACACTCTGGACCCTTCTTAAAACGGAAAAGAGAGTAACCACACATATGAACCATATAACAAAGAAATTGATGATGCACATGTTTTTACTCTTATGATGACATAGACAGTTTATGTATCATGAAAAAGATTCACCAGCATTCGGGATTCCGTAGACGTAACAATTCATGGAGGAGTCCTAAGAAAGTGCAAAAAAAACTGATTGAGTATATCAGCCAGTTGTTGTATTATCGTCGCCCGGAAGAGGAAGCTTCCGGTAAAAAGATGAAGAGAAATATAAAAATATATATTTTTAAAAAAGGGGAAAACGGAAGAGAGGTTTTCCGGTCAAAGAAGCAGGGAGAAGATAAAGAAATATGTAAATGTCCGTTATCAGATCAAAAGATAAAAATATGTAGGCATATTAGCGGATGTAAATACCAGATCAAAAGATAAAGATGAGTAGGCGTATTTATCGATATAAAGGCCAGAGGATTCGAGCCGACAGTCAGAGATCCCAGCAGCAGCCGAGAAGATAACTTCGTTTCCCGTCAACCCTCGGGCATTTCCATTATGAACACTCGTCGCCGCACTCACCAACCGCTCGGGCATTTTCATTGTGAAGCTCTACGCCCTCCACCCACAAGCCGAAGAAAATAAAGACGGGTCCTATTTTTATATATACGTGTCTGTGGTTTTATTGAAGTCCAGTCAAGCGGCTATACAACACAGTCACAACAATATCAACATAAATAACTTAAGGACAAACTGGAAACCAATAATAAAAAAAATAAGAATCAAATAGAAAGAAAAATAACTATATGGATACTTCAAAACGTAGGAATCAAACTTGGTACTGAAAAAATGTGTAATGTTTATAAACTAAAGAAGTAGCATTTGAGATTATCACAACATGATTAAAAACGTGACAAATCTGTGACACAATGGTCATGACGTGGAACCATGATGGTGCTCTGAGTTATTAGTTACGGAAAAGTTTGAGTGGTGGCGTGATCAATAACGGAAAAAATTTGAATGATGATGTCAGCATATGGAGTAGTGTCCAAAAGTTGTTTTTTTAACTACACAGTCTGGTCGGTTTGATAAGGATGATGTGCTGTTTCCCAAGCAGCAAATCTCCCCTCTCCACACTGCCGCTGTGGTCCAAAGGAAAGGTAAGAAACCAATGCAGTTTGGTAACAACAGTGTCGCAGGAGTTGCTGTGTAACGCTGAAGTTCAGTGTTACTCCATCTTAGGGACTCTGGCTCCGGGTTTGTTTTAGGGGTTTGCTCCCCTTGTTTTCCTCAGGAACATCGGCAGTGATGATTTTGTAATAAATTCTTGTCACCTAGTGGATTTTCACACCCAGCAAGCCACAGTGAAACTAAAAGGAGAAATATATATAAATACCTGGATCTTGCAAGTGAGTCGAAAAAGATGTGGAACGTGGAGGTGAGAGTTATACCAATCATTGTTGATGCCCTTGGAACGGTTACCAAGAATCTGGAAAAGAGACTGAGGGTAGCGGAGATCAGGGTGGCGGGTGAATTGAGACCGTCCAGAGCATCCAACACTACTAGGATTGATTAGAATACATAAGTGTCATGAAGGGTTCGAATTTCAGTGAAAACTACCAGTTAAAACTGATGTAAAAAAACAAACTTGCAAAGATAATATAATACAGTAGTACCTTGACTTACGAGTTTAATTCATTCCACTCGTAATTCAATTTCCTCGTATATCAAATCAATTTTCCCCATTGAAATAAACTGAAATGCCATTAATCCGTTCCAGCCCTCCCAACGATATCTTGACTTACGAGTTTAATTCATTCCGCTCGTAATTCAATTTCCTCGTATATCAAATCAATTTTCCCCATTGAAATAAACTAAAATGCTATTAATCCGTTCCAGCCTTCTCCCACCCCAAAAGATTCTCTAATTGTTGGTAATAATTTTTTAGAATGAGAAAAATATTACTGTATTGTATTAAAAAAAATAATAGAATAGAATGTAATGAATTATGAGTGTTAATATATTTATTTTTTTTATATATAATATTTTTCTGTGGTGTAATAAATTTGGAAACTTAAATGTTTTTTAGTGAACTTATAAACATAATCGTATCTGAAGCTCGCAGGTACCTCAGATTTTAGTTCTCAACACAAAGTAAAGTAAAAGAAGTCGTCGGGGCGGCTTAAAGTCGGTATCAGCCAATCAGCGAGTGAGTCTATCCTCTTTTCTCTATCGCTAGACCAAGGAGATTGTTTTTGCGTCTGGGGTGGAGCGCCACACTTATTACCGG